>CM026219.1:12978029-13370529 GCA_014839995.1 Xenentodon cancila | reverse complement strand
GTTTTTTTTCTTTTTTTTACGCGTTTGCAGCTGATCATGGATGAAACCTTCACAGAGTATTTGACGTCCAGTATGCAGAGAGCCTTTTACGTTCTCGCTCTTTTCGCTGATGCCATAGGCTGAAAAAAAACCAAAAAAAAAAAACCAGTTACTTCTGATTTGCATATTGCAGGTGTTGTCACATTCAGTAACCTGGTTTAGCGATTCCCAGCGAGCCTCCTCCTCCTCCTCAGAGCCAAGCCAGTGATTCCAGCTCCTTTTATTCACTGCTAACAAAAAACGCAGCCTTGTGTTAGAAGCACTTGCTTATCCTCCTGCGCAGAGTAGCTTCTTTCAAGCTTTTGCATTTCTTTGAGAATACAAACCTATAACTGTGACCCTCTTATCTTTTATTGTGGCACACAGGCAGAGAGGGTGAAGAGTGGGGCAAGTTTCTGCACACCAAAAACAAGGTAGGAATTGACAGAATATTGAATAATGTCAGCTGTTACTGTGATTGTTGGTTGATGGTTGATTTTTTTTCCCTCTCTTTCTGTAGATCTACACAGATTTTGATGAAATCAGACAAGAAATTGAAAGTGAAACGGAGCGAGTATCAGGGAATAATAAGGTGAGTATGCTCTGCAAGAAGATTCAGTTTTATCCTCATATAGTTCTTATAATTTATATTCAAAGAGGATGCACAGATGGAATCATAAGGATTTTTTGTGTTATTTACTAAAGCTTGTGTATCTAAGGTTGTTTTCTAGTTTTCTAGAGCACAAAATCTGGGGAAGACATATAGATTATTCCCTTTTACTAAGAGTTGTGCTCACAATTTAGTGCCAGTTGTTTCAGCATTTACACCATTGTGCTTGGCATATATTGCGTTTTAACTTCACGCTTGTAGAGATTAGAAACATGAGCCCACACTGTTGAATATTGTACTCATAACTGACTGTTTACACGTGCACATGTTCACCCGACGCCGGTCATGCCTCGGTACATTATCATTTGAGGCCGGTTACAAGAAAGCAACCTCTTTTAGTTCCGTTCAAATACGTAGCTGGAGTAGTTATGAACTGGGACGTTATGACCATCCAGTCAGTAGTAAAGCCATGATAAGTGGATTATTGTTGGTCTGCAGGGAATCAGCGATGAACCCATTCACCTGAAGATCTTCTCTCCACATGTAGTCAACCTTACGCTGGTGGATCTGCCAGGAATCACCAAGGTAAAGCATGCTGAACTTCCTGCAATGAAGCTTTGATCATCAGAGACCGCCCCCGGGGAAGTTTGTGCTTTGAAGTAATTTGTTAATAATCGCATAGAAACCAAGATTTAGAGAAAACAACCAGTCACTGACGTCATTTTAGGATTTCGTACCCAACAGGGATTTATTATTCCTGGTCTGGTGTTTTGAATCAGCGTGCTGCCGAAGTCCAGATGAGCAGAGGCTGTCATTCCAGCCTGATTAGTTGTCCTCTCTGGTTAAGCAGAAGTTCATTTAAGAAATTTCCTGCTTTATTGTCTGGCGATGCTGACTGACATGCACCGTTTTAATTTTTTATCGGTCCTGTGTCCCTCAGGTGCCCGTGGGTGATCAGCCCAAAGACATCGAAGTTCAGATTAGAGATCTAATCGTGAAGCACATCTCCAACCCAAACAGTATCATCCTGGCTGTGACGGCGGCGAACACAGACATGGCTACCTCAGAGGCCCTCAAGGTGGCCCGGGAGGTTGATCCTGATGGTACGAAGCCCGGATACGGAGATGTACTCCAAACCACTTCCGTTAGAGTGTTGGATTTTGAGTCTACCTGTCTACCTGTCATCACTTAGTAACCACTTTGACAGTACTCTTTAAGCTTTTTTGAACACATTTGATCCCTCAGGCCGGAGGACCCTGGCTGTGGTGACCAAGCTGGACCTGATGGATGCTGGTACTGATGCTATGGATGTGCTGATGGGCAGAGTCATCCCTGTCAAACTGGGCATCATTGGTGTAGTTAACAGGTCTCTAAATCTTGCTGTGACTGTGTTTATTCAACTGCTCAGGCTGTGTGTTGATGTGATTCAGGTTTCCCTCTCTAAATACGGGTTTGAACTTTAGGAGCCAGTTGGACATCAACAATAAGAAGTCGGTGGCTGATGCAATCCGTGATGAGCACGCTTTCCTGCAGAAGAAATATCCATCTCTTGCCAACAGAAACGGAACCAAATACCTGGCCAGAACCCTCAACAGGTGAGCGAGACCTCTTGAGTTTATCGGTGCGAAGTGTTTAAAGATGTGTGACACCAGCTGCTTCTTCTTCTTCTGTGGCCGGGGTGCAGACAAACCGCAAGAAAGGTAGTTTAAAAGACGCAAAACGCAGATGAGCTGAGAAAAGAGGTTTTTATTCTGCTCTCTTTAGGGGATTTACAACCAGGCTTTAAAGACTTTGCTTGCCACAGATGCAGTGAAATCCACCACTCTGCAACAGAAGACTCCCACAGCATGACGCTGCCACCACTGTGCCTCACAGTGACAATGGTTGTCTTTTGGCTTAAAGCTCCATCGTTTTGCCTTATCATGGTCAATACAGCTAAATTCACCACTTTTTTTTCATTTTGTCAGACCAGGGAACATCTCACCAAAAAGTGAGTGCTAAAGTCCAGCTTGCCCGCCTTTTCAGGTGATGTGGAAAGATTTAAAGATCTCTAGCTGTTCCTATGTGCACGAGCGGAGCACACCCCCTTCCTCAGCAACGTGGTGGTGTGGTTTCTGTTCGTGTACTTTTAGTTGTACAGAAGGATCGTTATTCTCGATGTTTGGTAAAAAGGTTGATTGTCCGAGGATAGACCCTCAAATATATAAATACTGTGTTTTCACACTTCTCAAACCATTTACTGCATCTACAAAAAGCATTTTCTGTCTTCAGCCACATTGCTTCTTCAGCAAGACAAAATGTGCCAAAACTGTTTTTAATGGAAAGGTTCATGAATTGAACTCGTATAAACCCATAAATAACTCGCACTGTAACAAAAGAAAACATGTCAGATGTTAAAAGCGAGATGTTTTACCATCTCCCAAAGAATATGAGCACATTTTGAATTTTATGGCAGCAACACGTTTCAGGAAAGTTTGGACGCGGGCAAGCCAAAGCTGAAAATGTGAATGGTACTAAAAACAAATAATTAGGTCATTTAACAACAGGTTTGAGTATAAAAATACCGTCTCAGGACAGTAGCTCGTCTCCGAAGTAAAGCTGGGCTGAGGTTAATACATCTGCCAGAAAAACAGTTGTGAAACCATTTCAAAATAAATTGCAAAGACTTTGAAAATCAAATTTTGACAGTACATACTATCATCAAAAGATTCAGAGAATCTGGAGGAATCTCTGTAGGCAAGGCACAGTTCTGATAACTGTGATTGCTGTGTCATTTACAAGCGCAGAATTAAGCACTGTCATGCAAAGAAGAAACCAAGAGGAAGAACATGATCTAAATATGCTGCAGTCTTCTCTGGGATAAAAAAATCCAATTTAAAGCTAAAGAGGACTAAAGAGAAAAAGATTGGGCTTGTTGTCAGTGCCAGCATCTCTGAAGACATGGAGGCGCATTAGTGTCCATGGACTTCAGGAAAAGGAAATGCTGGAAAAGACAAGCATCTGCCCTCATGCAGATGTCTTTGACTTTTCAGGAAGACAGTTCTTCAACTGCATCCGTTACAAAAGCGTGACTTTGTAGTAGAGGCACCCGGGTGCGGCGCAGCCTTTAGTGCACCCTGAAACAAAAAAACGTCGAGCAGGTTGGGTCCTATATCAGACAAAAATGGGACAACGTTCCTCTCATAAAACTATAGGCCTCCTGAGTTATAAAACGGATTTCCGGAGTCACTAGATCAATATAGACTTGTTAAAAGTACGGGGTGCTGCTTTACATCACCTTGTCTCAACTTCTGTGATAGCCATAAAATTCAAAATGCGCTGATATTTTACATAAAATGAAAAAAATGGAACACTTTCAACATTTGATGTGTGTTTTATGTCCTATTGTGAATAAAATAAGGGGTTATGACATTTGCAAATGTCATAAATGTCACATTTTACGCATTGCCCTGATGCTGTTTGGAACTGGGGGTTTAAATCTGCGTGAATTTTGACGTGAGCTTTGTTTCCAGGACACATGTTGTCATGTTGAATGTGAAAAGCAGGCCTGGCACTGGTCAAAGCGCTCAGAGAGTTGTTATTGTCTGTCATTGAACGCGCAACGCTCTGCCCTTTCCTGTCACAATGTCAGGTTACTGATGCATCACATCAGAGACTGCCTCCCTGAGCTCAAGACACGGATCAACGTCTTGGCAGCTCAGTACCAGTCTCTGCTGAGCAGCTACGGCGAACCCGTAGAAGACCAAAGTGCCACCCTGCTCCAGCTTATCACCAAGTTTGCCACCGAATACTGCAACACCATCGAGGGCACGGCCAAATACATCGAGACGGCGGAGCTGTGAGTATCCTCGCCTATCCCCCTTTCTGCCACATGGTGATGCTGTTGGTCCGCGGCAGTAGGAAAGCTGCAGAACGACTGCACCGGTTTCATCATTTCATATGATCCAACTCTGTAAGCTGAGGCACGCACAGCCTCTGTTGAAGGGGGAGCTGACAGGAGCGCAGGCCACGGGGTTCACATCACAGCTAATATCCCCCGGCTGATTTTTTTTTTTTTTTTCCAGGTGCGGAGGAGCCAGAATTTGTTACATATTCCACGAGACTTTTGGCAGAACGTTGGAGTCTGTGGATCCTCTGGGAGGACTCAGCACCATCGATATCTTAACAGCCATAAGGAACGCAACAGTGAGTGCAGCTGCATTGTCTCATCAGTGCGGCATCATTAGTGCCCCTGCATTTGGCTCTTGACGCCTCACTTTAGTACTGTATTGTTAAACAACAAAAACTGCAAGACAATTTTTTTTTTTTTTTTTTTTGTCAGACAGTTTATTCCACTTACTTGGCACATTGCTCTATCTCATTGCTAAACAAGAACCCTCCCCTCCCCTCCCTCTTCATTAGGGCCCGCGTCCATCTCTGTTTGTGCCTGAGGTTTCCTTCGAGCTGTTGGTGAAGAAGCAGGTAAAACGCCTGGAGGAGCCCAGTCTGCGCTGCGTGGAGCTGGTCCACGAGGAGATGCAGAGGATCATCCAGCACTGCAGCAACTACAGCACGCAGGTGTGCAGCACACAGCATGGGTTTTGTCTTTTCCGTCGGACGCACGTGCTCGTGAACATGTTGTTCTGCTCTGCAGGAGCTGCAGAGATTCCCTAAGCTACACGAGGCCATCGTTGAGGTGGTCACCTCCCTCCTGAGGAAGAGACTGCCCATCACCAATGAGATGGTATCAACCGTTGTTCTTACGGGTAGTATTCACCTCCAACACCTTCGTCTTTTAGGTTGTGGTGTTTAAATCTCTATTTTCTCTTTACAGGTCCACAACTTGGTTGCAATTGAGCTGGCCTACATCAACACGAAGCATCCGGACTTTGCAGATGCCTGTGGGGTCATGAACAACAACATAGAGGTTTGTGCTCTTTTTTTGAAAATGTATTCAAAGTTACTGTTCATGTGCATTTTTATATGCTTTTTTTTTTTTTTTGATGATGACATCATTTGTCATCCAAGTCTATTACTCATTTTTAATGGAATTCATATATATTATACACAGAAACTAATCTTCACAGCGATACGATGATGTGTTTTTAATTAGTTGAATGGTTTAACATCAATCACTTGTTTAAAAATTAAGAAGCCTTTCTTCATTATTCCGCTCTCAAATCTTTTCCTTGTTTATCGAACGCCATCAGCTGTTCTGAGCGTCTATTTTTGTGTGCTTTTAGGAGCAAAGGCGAAACAGGATGAGAGAGCTGCCTACTGCAGTGCCCAGGGATAAGGTAAGAGGAAGAAATCGGTTTCAAATCTGATAACGGCAGCTCATTTGTTCTAATTTTTGATTAAAGTCTGGCCGCGTCCCTGAAGGCGCTACAGAATGAGGACCTGTGAAGCAAATGTGTCACATAGTTTCCATCGAGGAACTTTATCCTGCAACTTTTCTCTCGTTCTAAGAGTCTCTTCAACTCTGATCGTCCAGCCTCATTTATTCTGATCATCCACATTTCTTCTCAGTGCCTTTTTTTTTTTTTTTTTTTTTGTCTCTTCCTCAATTCCTGCTCTCATATTCCTGCTAGTCTGTTGGCAAAGGCCCGTCTGGCCCAGTTGCGGTTTCTGGCGAGGCTTGTGCGTCTGGAGCAGACATGGATAGTGCCAAGGTGGGCTCATAACGCAGCTCGCTGGCTGTGCGCCCGGATGGCTGTGGGTTATGGTGGTGGGGCATGGATGGACGGACGGACGGACGGATGGATGGATGAACGGACGGACGTGCATGAGCTGCTGGCATGCAACATGATCTTTGTCTGCTGATGTTGTACTATTGGTTTGTTCTCCCTCAGCTTGACCGAACTTGCACTAACAACAGTTGTGCCTTCTGAAGTCTGTTTTAACCAAAGTGTTTCAGCAAAAAATCCCTTTCCTCCTTTTTCCAACTTCTTAATGCTTTTGGATGCTCGTCTTTTTTTTGTATTTTTTTTTTTTTTCTTTTTAAATGATACCAATTGCAGACAGAGGTGAACTCTGCCTATGTGCTGGCCTGGCCAGTTATTCACGTTGACTGCATGAAATGGGTCTGGCAGCCCTCCCTTTTTCAGCTATTTCCACCCTTACAATACATACTGAAACAGCCACAACAAGTTGAGGGCAGGGTTTATGTGATAACTCAAACAAGAACGTCCAAGAGCCACTTTTCAAAACAACCAAAAAGGCTGCAGAATTACTAATAACACCTTGGATCATTTACTGCAAAACATACAACAGCCATTCCCAAGTGTTCCTATTCCGCTTCATACCGTCTTTGGTGTCTTTTGTTGATACAGGGCAAGTTTATTAGTGGCACAATTAAACAACAAGGAGATTCAAAGTGCTTTTACAAAGACATTGAAACATCGTTACATAGCAGAAAAAAGCAAGATTTTAAATTAAAACAAAAAGAAAGAAAAATGTGTAGTAAAGACGGTAGTAAAAACATGATTTCAATAGTCATTAATTTCAAATCAAGTTTTACTTTTAAGCTTAAGTTTCAAAACTTGATTACATTTTATCCACTGATTTTTATCTATTGTTTATACATACAATGCATTTACCAAGAGCCTGTACGGGGCCTCTGACATCTGATGACATCATAATATATATTTGTGTATCATCTGCATAGCTGTGGTAACTTAATTTGTATGTTATTTAAAATCTGTGCCAGTGGGAGCATGTAGATGTTAAACAGAAGAGGTCCCAGGGTTGAACCTTGGGGAGCTCCACATTTAATTCTTGTCAGTTCAGATGTAAAGTTACCTATAGACACAAAGTATTTCCTGTTCTCTAAGTATGTTTTGAACCAGTTTAGTACAGTTCCATGAAGACCTGCCCAGTTCTCCAGTCTATATTGTGGTCAGCTGTATCATGTGGTCATGCAGCACTGAAAATTCAGTAAAACTAGTCTGATTGTCGATCTGCCTACGTCACATCATGCTTTGTTTGTTATACCTATCCAGTGATGTAAAGAGACAGTTTCTTCTGTGTCCATTGGTGCAATCCAGAGGAAGCAGACACATTATTTTTACTACTTTACTACTATTACTATGTATAATCATACCAGACAGTAGAGAAAGATTAGTCAAAGTGTACAAAGGCACTGGGTTCAAGGGGGACTTCATGAACACTTGTTTGGTGTGATTTACATTTTTAGTTTGAAAATGAATCAAATGACTGAATGTGACACAACTTGACAACATAAACCTGCAAAGTGTCCACAGAAAACTGAAAAGGATCACTAGAATGCACGATGATACATAACAGAGGCATATTTTATCTACAGGTATAAAAATATCTTGAAGAGAGAGGCAAAATGACAATGACGAGGCACTTAATACAAGAACACAAAATGTACCTAAAACTAAACCAAATATTTGTTTCGGTTCCTTTTTGGTTCTTGAAAAACCTGAGAAAAATATGACTTGGGCTCTTATCTTATGACGATAAGGGTGACAATATGTACAATAAAAATTGAAGCAAAAATCAACATGAAGTGATATAAAATATAAAAAAAACGACAGGAGAATGCTCAAAACACACCGGATTAAAAACGCAACATAGGGATGGAACATGACCATAGAGGGATGCTATATGGACATACATTTGTAAAATGACATGAAAGGATGCAAAAATCTTCAGAGGAATACCAAAAAAAAAAAAAAAAAGCCAAAGGACCATCTAGGGATTAAAAACGACCATAAAGGGATGCTAAAAGAACACACAAGTGAAAAAATGACCTTTAGGATACAAAATGACCACTAAAGTATACTAAAGGGGTGAAAGCACGACTTAAGGATGCACAAATAACCAACGGGGTTCAGAATACTTGCATAAGGATTCAAAATTACCACAAAGGAACGCAAAATCACACGGGTATTAAATGACCACAGAGGAATAGAAAAATACCGCAGTGGGACACAAACTGAGACCAGGCACGAAATATATCCCCTTAAGGGATGCAGCCTAAACGATGCATAATTATGAGAATATGATAAAGATATGAACACGAGTACAACATGACCATAAAGAGATGATACATGACCACACAGAGGCAGAAGTTGGTGTCTCTGCCTGGCTGTTTCCGGGTCCTGTGCATACTGGCCGATTGTCTCACAGTTCGTCCACGCAGGCAGCGCGGGTGCAGTGGCGATGGTTTCGCTTTTTCTCTTGCACCACATGCTGACATGAACGTAAAAGTTTGATTTCGTTGCAGAGCTGTCTCTGCGTGCTCCACGCGGAGGGAATTCTTTCTCCTGAGACGTTACAGAGATTACACATTCAGCCCCGGCCTGGTCTTTCTTCTAATGATGAACCTTTTTGCTTTCAGTTTTTACGTGCTCTTTCATACCTGTTTGACTGCAGATAGTTGCTCATGAGTCATCGTTCCCGTCCTAACCATCCCACCGACCACATGATGAACCCTGATGATGAGCTGTGATGAGGCGGAGCCGCTCTAATAAGTAACTGGGTTGTTCTTGTCTCAGGCCCCAGCAGCAGGGCCCCAGGGAGAGCAGGACGGCACAGGAAACTGGAGGGGAATGCTGAAGAAAGGAGAGGACGCCCCAGGCTCTGGACCCGGAAGTCCACTTAAAGGATCTGTCAACCTACTTGATGTGGTAAACGAACGCCGACCGTTGTGGAGCGTCATTTTTGTTTGGTTCAGTGAAAGATTTTGCATCTCTTTGTGATATTTTTTTTGGGGGGGTGGGTTCATTTCCTCCTTGCAGCCTGTACCAGTTGCCAGGAAACTGTCATCACGTGAGCAGCGAGACTGCGAGGTCATCGAGCGGCTCATCAAGTCTTACTTCCTCATCGTCCGCAAGAACATCCAGGACAGGTAGAACCACAAGCTCTTAGATCGTCAAACGAGCAGTTCTTGAAGCTGAAGCCGATGCATCCGTCTGTCTTTGTTCGACATCTGTTCAAGACCAAAAGGCCTTCTATTTTAGAGGATCACTAGATCTTAGATGTTTGCACTTGCAGCCTTGGGCATGGGTTGTGCATCACGTGTGAGAGGGACCAGCAAGTTATTGGTTCAATAAAAATGGCAGCTTAGACGTTTGTAAGTTAAAACGTCTCATTTTTCTCTTTGAAATATTTCCACACTGGGGTTGTTGCAGTTGAAGGTTCCCTCTTGGCTTTGGTGGGGTTAAACAGTTCATATGTAGCACCTCCTTAAACAGCTTGATTCGTCAACAGGAATGACCACCTGGTGGGTCAACCTGGAGTCCCTCCGTTCAGGGGGAACAACACAGCCACCAGGAAATCGTTCCACCTCATTCTCAACCATCTGTCGGCCTCTTTCCTCTCTCTCTCTCTCTCTCTCTGCCACAGCGTGCCAAAGGCAGTGATGCATTTCCTGGTCAACCATGTGAAGGACAGTCTCCAGAGCGAGCTCGTTGGACAGCTGTACAAATCTGGACTCCTCAACGATCTGCTGACCGAGTCGGAAGATATGGCCCAGCGGCGCAAGGAGGCTGCAGACATGCTGCAGGTAACCTCCTCATTCGTCTGGTATTTCCTGTCTTATTTTTTATTTTTTTAAATTATTTATTTATTTTAATTTTTTGTATTGATGTGTGCAGGCATTACAGAGAGCCAGTCAGGTGATCGCCGAGATCAGGGAAACACATCTGTGGTGAGAAGTCAGTTCACGCCTCATCTGTAATCTCATCGCAGCGCTCCACACTCTCATCTCGTCTGAACTTTGGAAAAAAGTTTGGATGTAAGCCCATTAAAAAAAAAAAAGAAAAATGCTCTGATTCCTACTACACTGTACAGTAGGCATCCACTTATTTAAAATGCTCGATGTTATTTAGGGTACATAAGCTGCACTGCCTCTGTCAGGTTCAGATTTCAGGCAGCCAAAGTGCAAAGCACTTCTCCGTTTTGACAGATTGTGGTCGACCACGATGGAAGTGGACTTCTGAGTGAAGGTTGGGATTTTGGCAGCTGCAAATTGTAAAATAATTAAAAAAAAAAAAAAAGCTTCTCAGTCCCTCATTTGCAACAGTTTGGATTAGATCTAGCACTCCTGTCAGAAACCGCTGAACCTCCACTGGTTTTACATTATTTGCACTATTGTCACCACACTGTCATATATATATAGCGAGACTTTCATCCTGACACTGTTTTCCATCAGATTTATTTATTGTTGTATTATTTAAATGTGTGGACAGTTTCATGAGCACTGTTGGAACAAGTTCTTTAATTAAGTTTACATATCGCTGGCTACATGTGTATATTCATGGTGCACTGTGACTCTGTATGGTCCCCTAAAGAAAGAATAAATAGAGGTATTTTATTGCCATTCACTTGGTTTGGATTCATATTTGGGGGGAGTGGGAATTATTGAAAATGCAGTAAAGGAACTACCACTGGGAGGAAATACACAGACTCGAAACAAGGCACAAAAGCTCAAACCTGTTTATTTTACGCTTACAAGCATGGGTTGCAGCCCTAACAAAGGCGCTTCGCATTGTCTTTATTAAAGTGTAGAGCTGTAAATCAAATTCGGCGCTCCGGCTCAGGTTCCTCCGAGAACGTCTGTGGAGGCTGCCGTCTATCTCAGCCGGCCTTTGGCTTTGCCCCTTCCTTTGGCGCTGCAAAGCAGCAGAAATGTTGCATGAAATCATCTTTATCAAGCACAGCATGCAGTTAATGAATTTTTGAATACCAGGGCCAATAAGTTATAAAGGATCAAATATGGGGGAATGAAATGAATAAATACAAATTAAACTACTATTTACTTAAGATGCTTGCTAATCTGCTGCTCTGAGGCATCAGTGATTACTGAAATAAAATGACTGGACTTAAAAAGAGAAAACAGAAATCGTATGAAAAGATCCCAAGTGAAAGAAAATGTCACAATCATGAGTTTTGAGAGAATAAATTAAGTTTTTGGAACACTTATCATGTGTGTGAAACTAAAAACTATTTAACTGCAGAATAAGGCCACTTATTAAAACGGATGTTCATTAGGACAGAGTCTACAAAATGCTGTTGTTGGTTGTATGTTGACGAGCAAGCAAAAAAGCACTTGGAATCGATGTGGTTGCTTGGCAACAGTGGGGTAAAGAGTGGTACACAAGCAGTTAAGTCAGTGTGGTAGCTTTTTTTTTTTTTTTTTTTTTTTGTTGCATTTCCATTTTTAGGCACCTGCATGTTGGGCTAACAAAACCAGTGGTTCAGTACCCTTAAAGCCACTCTATGTAGTAACATGACTGGGAACGCTCCGGCACGCCTTGTAGAACCGGACAGTTCCACTAGTAGTGGACTTCACCGTGTCATACGCGTAGACTTCAGGTCACGTGACCCCTTGCATTCTGAAGACCGGTTTTTGAAGCCCGTTGGGACATAATTATCGCTGTGTGTCACACGCCCACTCAGGGATGTACCGTTGATAATGGATGAGGACGTGATTGGCTGAGCCAACTGCCAATCAATCACATTAGAAATACATGTATTGCTTTATATAAACTCTCCTGGCGTTGTACAAAAAAAAAAAAAAAAAATTCACACCCCTCAGAGTTGTCATGGGTGTGAAACGATTTAGACCAAGATGTCTTTTTTTTTTTTTATTTTTTATTTATTTATTTATTTTTTTTTTTTTTTTTAACCAGGCTGTAAATAGAGTTTTTTAGAGGGGAATGTTGGGGGGAAGCGACTGTTTTCATTTAACAAAAGAAGCCAAAATCTTCCAAAGCATCAAAGTTGAGAAATGTGTAATTGGAGAGGCACACATCCACCCATTCAAACTAAAATGGGTGGATGTGTCCAAGCGTTTCCTGGCTGCTCGTGCTCGGGCTTCAGCGCAGATGCTTCATTTCATCAGTGCTGTGTGGTTGCTGCCATATGAAAATGAGAGGGAGAGAAGAAAGGAATGGGGAAGATGAAAGGAAAGGGCAAACACCAAAGCATCATGCGATTAGAAAAGGACACAGCAGACAATTTCACACCGGACACCGCTGGCAGATGATGATTGTGTCCGCTCAACAGAGGCCTCTACCTTTGATGGCCTGCCTTTGTTGACTTTTTTTATTTGAGCCCTTCTCTGTAGGACTCGATATTAACTCTTAAACGTCTTACTAGTTATTTGACAAACACTTACCAGCTGGTTCCATGCACACATCTTACTTTCTTTGTCTTACTAAACACTTAAATAGCATTTTATGAGAACAGCTGTGCATATTTCCTGCCCTTTTTATTCTTTTGACGCTCCTGGCGTTTTATTTGTTCATCTTAAAAACATCTCAGCGGGACACATGACTGATGTGGAGATCCAATTCGGGTTTTTGGGATTCCCCTCCAAACCACAAATGAAGTTTCTCATATTTTACAGACATCAGCGTTAAAATACGGTGCTGTGTTTTTCAAACCGTAGCGGTGGGACATTTAAAGAAGGATGACGGCGCATATAATAATATTTCAGTTAAAAGAGAGCAAAGAACATAAAGGAGAGCAATCAAAGACAGGCTGCCATTACATGTGAATAAAAAAGAAAAAACTTAAATGGTCTTTGTCGTGGTTGGTTCAAACGGGTAGAAAAAGAAAAGGTTTCTGTGGTTTTAAAGGGTATATATTAGATTTTCCATTGCATGTAATTACAACACCAGACACTAGGTGGCGGTGAAGGTTATTTCCTGCAATGCTGAAGTTTGCGCTGCTGAGCTTCCTTTTGTTAACTTCTTTTCCGTAGCTCCGATTTGGTGAAGTTGTGTCTTATGTGAGTTGGAGGTGATGCATGTCAAGCGTCAGGATTTTTTAACCGACATCGCAGGAATCTGTCTTTCCCCTCAGCTTGAAATTGACAAAGGAGAAGAACCAAAATGACAATGAATCACGTTTGTCGCAGTCTCTGTCGACGCAATGCATAGCAAAAATTATGGAGAGGTGCACTTTAGGCTGTTTCGTAGTTAACGGCGTGGTGTTACCAAGCGCCAACCATCTCCCTCCTGGACTGACGCTCACGCGGAACCAAGTTTTCGTTGCAGTTCCTCGACTGACCGATAGAGGGTGGGCCCCAAAGCGAGATATCTGAAATATCTGCAGCTCTGCGGATGTTTCAGCAGGGATCACCGGCAGGAGCTGGTAAGCCAAAGCTGTCTTTGACTGACATGTGGTGGGCGTGTTTCAGTCAGCTTCCCGAGCAACGTGTCTGCGTCCCGAACAAAGAAAAAAACGGGCTG
Organism: Xenentodon cancila; assembly: GCA_014839995.1. Classification (NCBI taxonomy): domain Eukaryota; kingdom Metazoa; phylum Chordata; class Actinopteri; order Beloniformes; family Belonidae; genus Xenentodon; species Xenentodon cancila. The sequence goes on along the minus strand of CM026219.1, from coordinate 13,356,693 downwards.
CAAAACCAGTCTTCAGAAACCAATCGGTGGCGTGGCAAAAATAGTTTCAGGTTAGAAACCACGCAGAATAATTTAGCTTACCTTTAATAGTCGCTTAGACCTCAAATATAAGCTCTCAGGCACAGAAGAAAGTACGTTTATATTTTCATAAAATGTCCCTTTTAATTCCCCGCAACTCATTCAGCTTTTATGAAAAGGAGTCACTTTATGAACCACCTGAGACTGAAAATACTCAGGCGAGGCTCTGAGAGCGACTGCTACTTACTTCTGGTTGGCTTGAACGCGATTCTGGAGGAGATTGATCTGTGGAGACACACGTGGAGGAAGTTCAGGAAAAACAGGAGATACTGGAGGACAATCGTTAGGCCAGAGAGCGGGTCCGGTGGTCCTGGAGCAGGACCAGGCGAGGAATGATGCCTTATGTTTCCCAACAAATTTCCTTAACTGAGCTGATCCACAAGCTGAATCAGAGAGGGAAACTGAAATATTTATCTCCACATGTCATCAGGAGCTGTCAAAACGTCTCTGAACGCTGAACGATGACGAAATGTGAAAATATGACGACATGTTTTTAAGACGGATATCTTCTGAAAAAGATTAGAATATGAGGAACGGTGATATTTTTATTGTGTAAAATTACATTATACTGCAAAGAAATCACAGTCAGTTTGTCGGTGTAGATTTAGAATAAAAAAAATAAAACTGATATCCTGGTTTTGTCCCAAGGTAATAAAAACAAGCTGTAAATAGTGTAAATGTAGTTCTCGTGTCATCATCGGTCCTGTTGTGGAGCGGCAGATGACACCCAATACACGTATTGGTTTATACTGCATCTTGATAAGCAACATTACTATTATTGTTTTTTTACAGCACAAAGTGCAGAAAAAGAAAACTAGGCTGACTTGTTGCTACAGAAATTCAGCTCTGACTTCACATCACCTGCAGAGTAGAAGTAGAAGGCAAATCACAAGACGCGAAGTAGTTTATCATCTCTGTTGCAGGACTGTTGCCTAAGACTGTTCATGCTTTCACGCTGCGATGACTGCGCCTCTGGGGGCGAGGTTTTATGTTTCTGGGGGACTGACCACTGGGTCCCACCGGGGACGAAGTCTACTTTCCTCCTCAGTGAAACCTCTGGTCCCACCGGGAGAGTTTCAGAAACGAAGTACCTCCAACCTCCAACCAATCGGCCGGATCTGTGGGATTTTTAAGATTAACCGAACATTCTTCCTGCCAGCTCAACCTGCTTTGTGTAAATTATTATTGAGGTTTAACTGTAGCTGAACACCAGAATAGATCCATCTTTGATGGAGCAGAGAAGAAACTATACATCATGGCTGTTGATTTTGTAATTACCGTGAATTCAGGACGCTGTAAGACCGATTAAATTGTGCAAACAGTGTCCAAATGTATGCAGGCAAACCCAAACCTATAGTTTAAACCTATATGAAAGGAGATCAATGATGAACTGGTGTGGTCTGCTCTTCTACTTTATGATGAGAGTTCAGTTTTAGAGACAGTAAAAAAAACAAAAAAAAACAAGGGGCCTGTGATCATCTTACAAGAATTATACAGTTAAAAAAAAAAGATCTATGATGTCGTTGCACAAAACAGTTTTTTTTACATAGCTCATTATGAAAAAACACTGTTTTTATGCCATATTTGGCACTCTTAATGCCTGTCTTTCTGCTATTTGACTGTTTATCAAGAGAGAAGATCAAGCACTGCCAAGTTCCATGATTTGCTCTTCTGCGTAAAATGTGTCCTTCCCTCAAGCTTGTGTCATGTGACCATGACCGAAGCATAAAAGATCCGCTTTAACAACGGGGTCAACAGCAGCCAAAGTCTCTATGTAGTAATACTGCAGAAGACTACATTCAAAGTCATCAGGAAAGCAGTCTGCAATAAATGTCATTTCCCGCAGAGTTTTCAAAGCACTCGTGCACGCACGCTCAGTGAGCATGGATGGAAGTCCACGCTCTTACGGTAATTTAATGTGGACAGAGATCTTTTCTGAGTGGAAATGCTAGTAGGAGTACAGATTGGTTTTATTTTGGAAACGTTTATGGACTAACATGTACTGGTATGGGTGTACTCTCAGCCAATGTGAGCTGCATCTTTTGGGATCTGTTTGACTGTTTCAGGCACAGGCAACCATGAGCGCCGACAATATTCCTGCTCAGTAGAAACTGAACTACAGAAGACGTTTTCACCTCTAACTTGTTTCTTGCACTGCTCTGCTGCCTCTCCGAGGACGAGACACGAGTTGATATGCAGCAGGAGGATAAAAGCCGCTGCAGTTTTTGACGTTCTGTAATGCAGAGAGGCGATGCAGCAGAACCCTTGAAACGAAGCCTCAACCCTATAAGTCTCAATGAAGATTTCTCACCATTCCCATCATCTGCCCTTTTCCCAGGATTCATGACTTTTCCCCTCTCCACATGAATCCCAGATCACCATCCTCTTCCTCTTCAGCCACCCTCTCCATCCTGCCCATCTGATGAAACAAAACTAAACCCACCCCTCTCTCCCCAGCCTGCTCCCTTTTTATCTCACATAATCCTTCCTCGCTGTGAACCCCCACAACCTGTTTCAAGTCCTCAGTCTGTTCTGAAAATACAGTCTTCACGGAAATAACTTCGGGAGCATCCTCATCTCGCGAAAAACTGTTAACGGTCCAACTCATTCTGGTACGTGTATAAACTGCAAAAAAAAGAAATCTCATGCTGATCCCAACTGAATCCAACCTGGGAAAAGCTGGGATTTCATGTACAACTTTTGTATTTTAAGTATATTATGTATATTAAGTGTTATTAATCATGCAATGAGACAAATTCAGCATCCATCCTGCATCTGTGGGGAGACAGTTCTTTGAACCCTCAAATGTAATTTTTTTTTTTTTTAAATCAGGAAAAATATTTGATGTTATGTCTTAAAAAAGAAAAAGTTTGCAGTTTGCAACAATTCACCTCCGCCTGAGATTTGTCAGATAACTGCTTTCTGACTGAAGCCTCACGTTTTCGGAGCAGACGTCGGCGCGGCAACACCCATCTCTGAGTCACAAAGCCAATCATTTCCTAAAATGTCAAGCCATTCTTTAGTTTTTTTTTTCTTCCACTTACTTCAAATGACACATCAAACACTGACTTGCTGTACAGGCCACATAAGAGGTTGTCTCGCCAATTTTCGTTTGGGTTCCTGGATAACGCAACCACACGAAGCCTCTGCAGAGACGTGTACAGCACACGTGTCTGCGCGTTGTTTACTAACCCTCCGAGACTCGATCTTTGAACCTCCGAAGATTGTCAGAAAAGCTGCAGGGCAGCCAAGAAGCTCGCACTGCTCTAAGAGAGATAGTCACAACTTCTGCTGGTCATTGATTGGACTCTGGATTATATTGATCTGGAAGTCTGGCCTCCTCAAGAAAACCGGCTCTCCAAAATCAACATTTCATCTCACGGTCTTCAATAATAAATGTACATCAGTAAAGTTAATTAGTGTATCTACTCATCAGACAATCAATTTTACTCAGCAAAAGTTTCAAAGACTCTAAAATAAACCTGTTTTTTTTAGAAAAAAACAACTGCTCAACTTAAGATGAAGAACTTACATCGTACTTCTGCCTCTTCAGCGTCTCGGTGAGGTCAAACTTCTCAGCCTCCAGCGTCATCAGCCACTGCCACAGCTCATTAGCCTTCTCCCTTTTAATAAACAGAAACGAGGAGATCACACTCTGAAAACTAAAACAACCATGTTCTAACTGCCAAACTGTCAGGCACAAGAAATGGGTATCTACATGGGTGTTTACCCCCCACCCCCACCAAAAAAAATCAGCCGCACCAGGCTGGAAGTGAACGCAACTGCAGAGCAGAGCTGTGATTAGTAAAGTCCTTACTTTAGTTTGTCCTCATTGAGATGGTCGATGCTGAGAGGTTTCCTCCTCTCTGCCAGGATCTTCCTTTTCTTTTCTCTTTCTGTCTGCTTCTTCGCACCCCGCTTTCCATCTTGCTGCATGACAGAGTTAACAGAGGAGAAAAAAAAAAAAAAAAAACGTAAATAAAACCACATCCGCTTCACAAATGGACGAACTGAGAGTGACAACTGACCCTCTGCTGGACGCCACCGTACTGATGAGTCATGTTTGTTAGAGCCTTCTTCTTCTTGGCGTCCTCATCCAGCTTCTTTCGTGCCTCCTCCTGCTCCTTTCTTTCCTTTTCTTCCTGTGATGCAAATTTAAACATAGTGATGGGCGACAACGTCACATGACCTGTCCGTCGTCGTCAAAATAAATAATTTATTGTGTCTGTTTTAAGACATTATTTGACTTTTAATAGAAACCTTCTCTTCCAACTTCCTCTACGGTTACACCATTACAACAGCCTGTTCCATTTGAACTGGGAAGTCGGAATCTCCAATATCCAAGTTGGAAGTGTCAACTGGAACGCCTCCTGAGGTTCCAACTAGGAAAGTTGGAGAAACTGCACCTGCCTCACTCGCATCATTTCATTTTACTTTACTAAGTGACCTGTAGTTGTATTAAAATATATTTCGGGAATTTTATAAGGAAGAATTGTACCACAGTGTTCTGAGCTGTTTGGGACAGGAGACATAAGTAAGCCTCCAGATGCAAAGGCAGGTTCAGTCCTGTGTTAATCCGATTCAAGATCAAAGCCGCGTTGGACAGTGTGCACTCATATCTAAAGGACTGGTTTGCCTTTGGTGGCTTACAGAAGATCAAAAAAATCAGCAAAACCGACTGAAAACACGAGGATGGAACTTTTGCTTCTTGTTGCTAAGAGATTTTTCCCTCATCAAACACAAAATATATTTTTATTTTTTATTTTTACTGCTATTGAAAGGAACTCACAACAAGGCGAGTCTGCCTCTCCTTCTCCTGCTCGGTGCGGATCCTCTGTTGCTCAGCCCTCTCAGCACGACGCTTCTCCTAATGATCCGTGCACACACACACACACACACACATACAAATACAATGTGATTGTTTGCTGGGTGGTGCATCGCTCTGGCGATCTGGCATGCTGTCTTGGAAGACTTACAATCCTGTTAACGAGAGCGATGAGCTCCTCCTCGTCATTCTTTCTCTGAATGAAGTGGGCCTCAATCAGAGATTGCAGCTCAGACAGATCTTTCTCCTGACGCTTCCTGTGGATATCCTGTGAATCATCACATATGTACACATTTATTATACTATGCTAAATGGAACCTCCACTCACAACTACCTTTCACAAATATTTTCCGGTTTGAGACCTAAATTGAGGCAGGTTAAGCTGTTAAATAGTAGCTTTGTCCTATAAAAACTTAAAGTCACATAATGAAAGGACTAACGGTCTTTTAAATCATGCAAACATTCATTTAAGAAAAGTGAAACCTAAAAAAAATAAAATAAATGTGGTTAATACTAAGTATGCCCACGATTCAGTAGTTTGCAGATGCACATGCAGCAGCAGTATCTTGACGTAGTTATCTTCTGTATGACTTCAGTCTTTTACTTGGTTGTAAGGGTCCATTCTTTACAGCATTGCTGTAGTTCATTGGCGTTTTGGAGTATTCAGTGTTGCAAGGCTCTCTTTCAGGTCCCATCAGAGCATTTCGGTTGGGTTGAGGCCTGGATTTTAACTAGATATGTTTTATTTTCACGTTTCAAGGCAGATGGCCTCGTATTTGCTTTTAAAGGACTTGACCATGCAGATGAATCCATAGCCGACTCAATAAATACTCAGATTCTTGCAAAACAACACCAAATCATCAGCCCTCCACTGTCGTGCTTGACGGTGAGTATTGGGTGTTTCAGCTGAAATGCCGTGTTTGGTTTTTGCCAAACATGGCGCTGGATATTAAAGCAAAACCACTCCAATATGGTCTTGTATGTTCCAGAAGTCCAGAAGAGTTTGTTTTTAGTGCAGATTAGAAATAAAGGTGTTACAGTTTGATCTTCGTTAGGACAAGCGAATTCCCTGGTGGTTCAGGCTTCATACGCACATTTGAAGTAGATACAGTATCTGGCTTCTTATCCGACCTTCAGCAAGACCACATGATATTTCTTTAAAATGACATCAATCACTTACATCAAAGTCAACCTTTTCTCCCTCGGGTATCTTTGGCACGGCTATAGGTGCAGCAAAGGCCCTGAAATACAGTCGGCATCTCTGTATTAGAGGAACAGCTTCACGCACTGTGAACTGATCAAAATGTACAAGATACTAGATAAAAAAACAAAACAAAACAAAAAAAAACCCTTACTTTGGTTTGGGCTTTGAATCATCTGTCACAATGAAAGGAGCACATTTTTAGCTTTGTTTTAAATTTCCAGTTTTCATCTTTAATGCAGTTAATTGCCTGTTTTATTCAGCTGATGTTGGAGTATAAATCTTAAAGCGTCAGAATATCTCATTTCAGATCAGATAGGGCCGTTCAGCTGAGCATACGTTAGTAACGTTGAAATGACTTCCCTCACAGTTACAGATGCCCATCTCGCTCACATCGCCTCTATTTTGGCAGCGTTTAAGAGAGCGCTCAACAGTTGTTATGAATTAGACCGTTCAAGAATACAGATGTTCATGCTCAACCGGATCAGTGGTCAGGAAATGTTTTCCCGAGTTTCCATCAGCAAGCTGGAATACCTTCATCTGCAGCTGGAGACTCTGCAGCAAAAGGACAGAGGGAAATCTGAGCTCATCAACATGCAGAAAATAAATGGATTTCCTTTATTACTGCCACAACCCCATTCACTAAGGTCTGATCTTTACTGTTTACATTCGGAGATTAAAACCTTTCTTGCAAGTCAGAGGGTAAAATAGAAAGTTTTATGTATTACAGGGAGTTTCGAGCTATGAAATCTTAGACAGGGGTCGTAATATTGGATCGTTGTCGGGCTTCACTAACCTGAATGTTACAGACGTATGCATGCATAAAAAGTTTAACAGACAGATTATACATTACCTTCTTCTGCAGCCTCTTTACAAGGATAATTCAAGACAGCCGTTGCAGCAGTTAATGACAATAGAAACAACTGATTAGTAGGTGTTCACAGTAGAATACTGCAATATTTTACAGGTAAACAGATAAACAGAGAACACAGTAACTATCGTCTTGGTCTCTTTTTTTTTTTTTACTGAACTAAAATATGACAAACCACATATCTGTGTGAAGAAAAACTGTATGAACCTTTGGTTTGGTGTTTCTGATGTGACATTGGGCAGGATTTTTATCTCCATTAACTGCATTCAAATGCTTAACTCAGTCGTCGAGACAGGCTCGGAGCTGTTGTCTTGTTTCCTACAATCAAGACCTATGTTTCAAGAATAACAATCTTGAAATGTGGGTTAAAATGTTTTAATAACATGAATGAATGAGTGAGTGAATGAATAAATGAATGAATGAATTAATGAATATTAGGGGCTGTTGTGCAATGCATCACTGATACAAATAATCACCACAATTTATTATTAGAACATTAATTTTGGAATGCAACACATTTGGGGGAAAAAAACAGATTGTTGAAAGCTGGAATAACATTAAAATCGTGGAACAGAGGAAAAAAGTTCTCTGCAGATGTAGTGACGCTGATGCTGTCATCTACTGTGAAATTATTCAAACGCTCCCTGAAAGAAATCACAAGGGATAGTTTTAATTGAAATAATTTGAGGAATAAATGATGGCATCTATGATCATCATCGGTAAAAGAGCAGTGGGGGAAAAAGAGTTTCACATGGGGCAGCAGCCGTCGGCAAGTCCCTCGACTTCTGCAGGAATGAGTCAGCCAGCCAACACTACTGGCTCTTGTAGGCGATTCCGAGACCGGAGAGTTGGAAACATTTTTAATTTTGCAGTTCCGTGTTAACGAGACCTTTAGTTCTTTAAAAACCACCACAGACCCTTTGTGACCCTTTACACTATCTCTCACTTTGCACTCACAGTGATCTGTCTTAGTCAACCACCTTCAACAATGATCTTAATTTTATCCATTTATACTCGAACTGATTAGCGGAGTCCAGACTCTTTTGTGTCAGTTTAAACTTTTATTCTTTCTTTTTCTATTTTAAAGTCCAAACACTACAAACGTTGGTATTTCTGAGGTTCTCAAAAGCCTTTTAAAATTGCCTGAATATAATCTGAGATGATGATCTTTGATATATCTCTTTTGTATAACTAAATGTACTTTAAATGAACTTCAAAATCCTGAAGATCATTTTTCCACTTACATAAAACTGGATCATTTTTATGAATAAATAAATGACCAGCTTTGATATGTTTATTTCATTTGTTGAGTTCTTGTTATCCAGGTTCTGTATGAGAAATCATTTCTGTCATCAGGGAATTTATTTGCAACACAAAATTCAGGAAAGTAGAATTTTGTTTTCCAAATTTTAATGAAAAAGGGAGGTCTTAAGTATTTTGCTCAAAATTAACGATAGTAAAGTGCTGTCAGTCGACGTTGGATGACTGATAATGACTCCCGAAAACATAAAGGGTTTAATAGACAGATTATACGTTACCTTCTCCTGTAGGCTCTTTGTGACAGTAATCCACGAAGACCATTGATCATCGATCATAATCAGCATGTAATGAAGAACAGTTCATTAGTAAATGTTTCTCATATAGAGACATGCTAATATCTCATTTTGTTAACTCAAATATTCATAAACTACTGAAATCACGCAGACATTATATAACAAATTCTAGTGTTTGAAAATGACAAACTGCTTACAGAAAAATATGGATGAAAGTCTCCCTGAAGCACTGCATTTCAGCATTTCTTGATCAAACTATTCAATCCCAAAATACCGAAAACCCGAATTCAAAAGTATTCCATGTAGTCCTACATACATAACGTGGCTCGGCATAGGAACCTTTACTCTCAGTGTGAGATGTAATCTCTGTACTCTTTATAGGATTTCTCGCTTCAGAGCATCTACATTTGTGCAAATGTGTTTACCTTTTACAGTTATTTGATAGAGAAACTTGGTGTTCTCGTTGTCACATGACCTACAGCTAGTTGAGTACTTTGGATGACCCCTGTCTTTGCAGTGATGGAAAGCCATTCTGGCATAAAAGCATAAAAATGAACCCCAAATCATGATACTACCACTTCTGTGTTCCACAGAAGGAGTTAGATCCTTATATGTGATAGGATGCCATGTTTCCCTTTGTATGACATTCCTTATTTAAAGGAAAGAAAAATCTTGATGGTCATTTGCCTCAAAAAAGTTCTCAGTTGGTGTGATCCATACACAAAACAGTCCTCAAACAGACTTCTGGCTAAAAAAAAAAAAAATTAATATCTGATTGCCAGTAGATTCATTTGTAACATACAATGAATAATAAGTGGGATTTAGGCTCATATTGTTAATCCCAACAAACCCATTTAGATTATTTGAGTCCTCACAAAATAATTTGGAGTAAAATGTTGTTTGGGGGTCACAGATCTGAGTGAGAAAGAGTCATATATATACATATATATATGTATATATAACATTATATATATATATATATATATATATATATATATATATATAAACATTTTTAACAGACAGATGATTCATTACCTTCTTCTTCAGGGTCTTTGGGAAGGAAATTCAAGGAGGTCATTGATCAGCAACATGGAGAACAGCTCATTAGTAAATGTTGCTGGGGACACAGTAATGTAACTAATATAATTAGACAAATGTTCAGACGTTTAAAAAAATAAACAGATCAAACAATTAGAAACAAATTTAAAGTTAATAAAGTTAGCAGATATAAAATATCAAATGCTAATATTCGAATCAGGATCAATTGTTTGCAGAAGCACAGCTGGCTGACGTTATCAGAAACTCTTGGGTCTTAGAAACTTGGAATATTCCCAGAACTCTTGGACATTTCCACAGACAGGTTTTAAGAAGATCAACTCTGACGGCAGTAAGAGACTGTCGGGGTTCACAAATCTCGGTGACACTGACTTAGCCACACAGGAAAGGTTTAACAGACAGACTGTTACCTTCGACTGCAGGTTCTTTGAAGGAAATTCAAGGAGGCAGTTGATCAGCGATCATGATCAGCATGAAAAGGAGAAAAGCTCAGTAGTAAATGTTGCTCACAGGGAGACCTGCTAATATATCTACTAACTAAAACAATTATCCAAATATTCAGACGTTTAAGAAAACAAACGGATGTCAACTATTAAATCCTAACATTTAAATTATGACATACTGCTTGCATAAGATCAGCTGTTGGAAATTATCACTGAATTTTAGCCTTATTTGATATGAAACTTCATATTTTTACATAAATCTAAAAATTGGTGCAGAGCACAAAAATAAACTGAAATAACATTAAACTTGATCTTTTGATATTACTTACTGCGCATTTCTGTGTGTACATCACAAAAGTCTGTGAACCTTTTCTTTCAGGATGTGACGTGACACCTTGTGCAGCATCTTATTGTACTTCATTTATAGGTATAAAACTGCTTTCTTTATTAGTGTGTTATGCTAATGTAATAAAAGTATTATTCTTTTTATGTTTATTAATTTTGTTGCATCACTTAGGGTGTTTTCATACATAGTCCCTTTGATTTGTCTAAATGAACTCCGAGCGACGAGTCAGCATTTTTCATTCATATGTGAAGTCTCACAGCTCAGACGCCGCTGAGGCCAGCCGAACTGATCTTAGTCATTCTCTTCACCAGGAACATTGTGAACATTAAGTCCTCCAGGTTCACTATGCCTTTATTCTGGTCCTCAGGCTTGTCATTCTAAGCAGTAAAGATCAGGGAGTTTGTGAAGGAAGTGATCTGAACAGAAAGAGGCCTATTCAAATATGAAGTAGATCAGAGAGAAAACTGGGTATTTATTCAAATAAAACTGCAATGTGAAAGCAAGAAGAACTGAATACTTTTACTGCTGTCGCAGTTTATGAGTTTATGTTCCTCTTTTATTTTGAAAGCCAGTGTCGTTGCGTTTTAGTTTTGTCTTGGCTTCCCTTGTTTCCATCAGCTCTGATTGTTTACACCTGTGTCTCGTCAAGTCCTACGTGTTTATCTTGTATGTCTTGTCTTTCACTTGCTCCTGACTGGTTTCTTCCAACTGTTTTGTCTTAGTCATGTTCGTGGTCATAGTTAATTCTGGTTTTGTCGTTTTTGGGCTTTTGTTTTGTTTTGTTTTTGCTTAATCGTGCTCAGCAGCATTTTGTGTTAAAATAAGTCAAGTTTATTGGAACTCCTGCCACCTCCGTCTCCTGCATTTTGGTCCTACATACTCAAGTTGTGACAACTGCTGGTTGTTTTTGGTCCACTTTGGGAGGACTGAGTTCAGTTCACTTAAAAAGGACCATATGTGAAAACACCACTACATTCTTCTGATATTTCATTTAAATTATATTTTCCTTTAGAAGTGACATAACCACAAGGAAGCAGAGGTAATGGTGAGACTTCAAATGATGATACTACCACCACCGGGCTTCACGGATGGGATCTTCTTTTATGTTTGTTGGAATGCTTTCTTTTAATTTACATTAAGCTTTGTGTTAAAATATATTAAAAAAAAAAAGCTGTCTGTTAGTTTTAGTCTACAGGTTTCCATCAGACTTGTGGCTTTTCTGTTTATTCATTAGCCAGGGTGATGGAAATCTTCCGTTTTTTTCTGAGTTAACCTGATTGCTTTGACACTTCGTATTGCCACATACTCTGTTCCTGGAGTGACGTTATTTTCAGCACCACATCTGAAGAACTTAAAAATAGTCTTCAGTTTCATGTATTTGTACACAATCTGTGTAAATCTGGAGTTCAAATGTTTACATTTATTTCATTTACATCTTTTGCAGCCTTTTTCTTTTAAATTTCACACCCGCATTAAAGGCCTAATCGTTAAGTCTTATGTTATTTTTCTGCTTCATTTATTTATGAATATTTATTTTCATTCATAAATAAGTAACTGTGATATAATTATTGCATTAGTTTACTTGAGTTCCTGTTAAAAATAATATAATAAGTTATTTGCATTCCCAGTAAATTACTTTGAGGACTACAAGACTACAATAGGACTTTGGTATCCTGAATTCCAAGAGCTTTTCCAGCTTTAAAATGTTTTTGCCTCAGGTAAATGCTCTAGCGACTCACAACCCTTGGTTGAATGATATGGATTTATAAATTCATAAAATGTTTTACAGAGAGAAGACAGACAACAGATTACCTTCTTCTGCAGCTTCTATTCAACAGTGATTCCAGGAAGCCATTGATCAGCGTTATGATAATGAAAAGGAGAACAGCTCATTAGTAAATATTGCTCACACTGGGATACAGTAATTCATTATCTGGTTAACTATGAAAAAAAAAACAAAGTCAAATATTATGAAGTTAATCAGAATATTCATCAAATTTTTCATATAAAATCCTAACATTTAATTACGGATAAACTGTTTGCACAAGAGAAGACGGTTAAAATTATTACTGTATTTTTGCATAATTTGATATAAAGCATCACCACAAAAGTCCTAAAAGTATGTACTCAAATAAACTGGGATGACAAACTATTTCAGTGGGTCTTTTCATCTAGAATAAAATATTAGGGTATGGCTCAGGGTGTGTAGTATGCAATACTGAAATATTGCATACGTATGCGTGTGTTTGTGTGTGTATAGTATTTAGTATATCTGAGTATGTTTTGGTATGCAATTCTTTTGTTGTATTCTTATCCTTGTTCTGCTCATAAAACCATTCACTTCCAGTGCTTCTACATTTTCCGAATGTTAAAGTGTCAGAATGATTCTCTGCACATTATTTATTGAGAAAAACGACTTGAGAGCTGAGCTATTGTCTTGTTGCAGGACCAACACTGTCTTCTGATGTCACATTTCCTTTGGAATTTTGTAAAATATTCCATCAGTGATGGAAAAATTTCCTGGCTCAGATGCAGCAAGATAAGTCTGAGATCATGATACTACCACCGCCGTGTTTTACCGATGGGATTCTTATGCTGTGGTTCTGTTTACATATTACAAGTAAACCAGTGGTTGGGGGAGCCGGGTGGGGTGGTGGGTGGCGGTGGTTCTTGTTCAAAACAGTTCTTTTCATGTCCAGTACTGTCAGAGATGTCTTTCTTTGAACAGTTATTGATTTATTTAGTTAATGGTGTTTTTTAAAACTTCAGCTGCACTATTATTACTTACAAAAACTGTCATTTTGTATTTTACAGTGAAGTAAAACAGTAAAAAAAAAAATTCGATACCTTCAGCTGTGGAGGCAGGAGGCTCTGAGGCAAATGAGAAATGACATAAGTATAATACAACAATCACGTCAAAAGATGACATTTAATATAGTTTTAATAACTTAAAAAAAAAAATTAAACAACCACAGGAGGGTGAATATAACATCATGAATAGAAATCAGTCAAATTACATAAAATGAAAGAAGAACATTTTCTTAGATACGGGTAAACGAAAAGCTGATCAATGATTAATACCAATATTTTAGCTGCCAGTCAGGCCAATCGAACAGCTTGACTGGCAATGACTTGCTCGAATGGATGCCACTATATTCTCAAATGAATTTTGCATTTATAATAAATTATTCAATTCCTGACTCTGCAGGCAGCTCCTGGGCAGCCAAAAACAGCAGTGATTAGTGCATAACTGCACATGAGACAGCTAATAGAGCTGAAATGAATGAGAGGCAAAGAAAAGATAACATCATTTTACTGTAACATGCAGGTGGAGACTGTCTGAAAGCGCTTTCAGGAATTTCATCCAATCTGGTTGCTATTAATATAAAATGGGGTTTGTATGCAATATTTATAATGGAGCAAGTAATGCAACATATAAAGCTATTCAAATATCAAATTAAGCATTTCATTTTACCAATTTTCCTCATAAATTGTATTATGGTCTTTTAAAAGCTCAGATGGTGCAATAACAGGATGTAAAACATTTAAAGAAGAGAATTACCTTCGACTTCAGGTGGAGCCTCTTCTTTATAAAAGGAACAAAAAAGGAATGAAAGAAGCCAAACTCTGTTATTACCAGCTAAAAAATAGAGACTGGTTACAGACATGTGCCCTTTCTTTTAATCTAATGTAGTTTTGCATGTGTAAAAACATAATAAAAAATAATGTTTCTATTACTAGGTAAATGCAATCTCAGACAAAGAACTACAAGTAACATTTGCACTGTGCCAATATTAGTGTTATTTGTTTTTAACAAAAATAAAGCACAAATACTACGTGGCCAAATACTACGTAGCCACGTAGCCGTGGTGATGAGGCCAAGACTCGGCCAGATGCTGCTAAGCATCAGCCCTGCTGAGTAATATCTCCGTAAAAGCAGACGTATTTCCGGTTTGCTGGTCTGGAGCAATTAGTTGTGTTAACAGAATGCCAATAAGAGAAGACATTAGCAATGGTCTTAGAGAAGTAACTGAAACTGCACATCAATCTGAAAAAGGTTTTAAATGAAAACATTTTTTTGGTGTTCAAAGTTCCACAGTGAGAAACACTGTTCACATGTCTCTGGAGCACCCCTGCTTTCCACCCAAGACTTGTACTCCTCCAGGACTCAAAAGAGGCAGAGAGCATCACAAATGACCCCTCTCACCTTGCACACAGCCCTTTTGAACTGCGTCTGTCTTGCAGCCGCCTCAGAGTCCTCCAGACCAAGACAAACCCACAGCAGTTTCCCTACTCATCCAATAAGTGGCACGATATATATGTATGTATGTATTACTGTTTCCCACTTCTTTCATTACTGAATATTCATTACATCTTCTAGAGATGCAACAACTGCTGACAAAGAATTCCTTGTATGTCTGTACGTACTTGTAAACCTGATTCTGATGTAGAAAGAATTCAAGACAGTGGCCAATCTTACCAAACGTGGACATCTCAGAAACATTATACCAATGTAACATGATGCAATGATCAGAGAAATACTAAAACAAAACAAAAACAAACCCCCAACAGCTACATCTTAGACCGTACAGGCCTCACTGTGCACCGTAAATGTTCCAATGAGAGACAGGATAATTAGAAGACTGAACAAGTGTGGTTTCTTTGGGAAGATTTCCATGAGAAAACCCCTGCCGTCTAAAAAAAGCATTAAAAACACAAATAAGATACGTAAAAATTGCATCTGAACAAACCACAAGACGCCTCAGCCCCGTGTTTCTTCACCACCAAACACAGCTTTTTAGCAGAACCACCTCATAACTGCTGTCAAGCATGGCAGTGGAGGGATGATGGTTTGGTGGCATTCTGCAGCTACACGACCTGGGCACCTTGCAGTTCAGTGTTTCCCTACCCTGGTCCTCTGTGCACACTGTCCTGCATGGTTTAGATGTATTGTTGCGTCAACACACCTGATGCAAATTAACAGACCTCCTCAGCTTGTCATCAGGGTCTGTGCAACTCTGTTGATGACACACCTACTTGTATCACGGTGTGTTAAAGCAGGGAGGCATCTAAAACATGCAGGACAGTGTGCTCCGTGGACCAGGGTTGGGAAACACTGATTTAGTTGAAACTCATCTATATAATGTTCTGTCTGTATATGTGACACCATCCCTCAAGACTGATGAAACTGGGTCACGCAGCAAGTTCATTATCTGAGACGCACAAGAAAATCGAC
This sequence comes from Xenentodon cancila, assembly GCA_014839995.1. Taxonomy (NCBI): domain Eukaryota; kingdom Metazoa; phylum Chordata; class Actinopteri; order Beloniformes; family Belonidae; genus Xenentodon; species Xenentodon cancila. The sequence goes on along the minus strand of CM026219.1, from coordinate 13,341,084 downwards.
ATCGGCTGAAAAAGAATCAAGATTTTGAACTTCGCCTGGTCAAAGTCCCCAACCTGGTTGAAGTGAACCTTAAGAAGGATACGCATCAGCAAATACCCAGAAACCTCCATGACTTGGAGCAATGTTGTATCAAAGGATAGATCAATGTTTCTCTTCAACAATGTGAGGCTGACACAAACCAGATTTGTTCAATTTATTGCTGTTATGTTGGAATCGTGGGATTGCAGGTTGGCTCACCTGCTGATTTGATTAATTGATCAGGACCTGATTAGCAGCACAATGCAGCAATTTCTCCTTAAATCCCATAGAAGCACCAAGAGGACATTTGGTGTTCACCACAAGAGGTTTTGTTTGTTTTGTTTTTGTTAAATAAATTAATGGCATGGTAAGAAAAGTTATACGGTGTTGTCTGAGGATGCATTTGTCTAATACTGAGACCTAGTCTGATCAGATGCTTTTTATTATGTTTTTACACACAAAAAAGTAAGAATTAAAAAGTAAAACCTTCAAAGGAGGGATGCACATGGCTACACGCATGCTCTACGCTTAAACAGGACAGGTAATGATAGGAATTACACGCACACAAAGAAAATCATTCCTTCAAACCTGTCTTTTTTCAGCCGTTTTTAACTGAACAAACAAATCACAGATTAGTGGATCAGTCAGACTCAGTTCAGAGCTTGCAGCATGGATTTGGTCACTCTCAGAGCTGTGATATTGTTGTGTCGATAAACAAGTCTGGACTTTCAGACTAAATCACAAGCCCTCTAATATCTCATCTCAAAGTATGAAAGCTGTTGTGAGATTATTTATAGTGAAGCATACACTTGTCAGCAACATCTTATTATTTCATCTAGTTTGTATTGAATGGTTTGTGCAAAAAAATAAAAAGAAGAAGTAATGTCATTTCTTCAAATGAAATTAAAACTGACGTTTTAACACGAATAAGCCTTATTTGTACTAATTTAAAATTTAGATCTTGCAAAATGTCTCAGCTTTCCTGGCAGCGGGGGTTTTGTCAGGATTGTAAATAAATGTACTCCACTTCAATAACTGTTCCCTGTTATTTTCAACTACTTTTACAAATTGCAAATTAAATCATACTTATTTTAAGCCACTCAATGTAACAAGCACTCTTTTTCTTCAAAACCATATAAGACAAATTTGATCAGAGGGAATAAAATCTTCAGGACTTGGCGACATCCTCGCACATCCTCGCCTTCTATCAGAGCTTCAAAAGAAGCGGGAATCAAAGTGCGGCGCTTAAATACGGCGCGCAGATAATTCCAGTAAAAAACTGACACTTATACACGGGCTGACAGATTGCTGCAGACACGTGAAGTGTTAGAAAACACACTCGTGCTTTTTATCGCTGACAGCAGACGGTGTAACGGCAGCAGCAGAACATGTGAAGCCATGCCGGAGTCTCTGCCACGACGCTACCTGAGCAGACATAATCAGGTCAGCCGCATTTAGGAACTGGGAGCGAGAAGTGACTTTTCTTTTTTATTATCAAGCTACAAATGCTCACAAAATCTTTACTTACCCTCTTCCCTGAAAAATAAAAAGTAAAATGATGAAAATCTTTAGTAATCAATCAAAATGAGTGCTGTTTTTCTTTTTTTAAAAAAATTTAAATAAACACCATGCTACAGCCTAATGACTAAATAAAAGTACTTACTGCAACTCCTCAACTACTTCTTCATCAGCCATGTCTGTTTACAGCCGCTTTAATCACATAGGAAAGCAGAAAATGTATTAAATCACCAGAAATCAACATTTTAATTAATCGCATTTAGCACATTATAATGAGTTTATCCTAAAAGATATTAAGAATTAAAAGAAAAACTGATACAAACTCATTCACAACAGACTCTTTACCTAAATAAAGCTCTTCGGTGCTTTTTCTTGCCGTGATTGTTTGCTTTCTTGGTATTTCCTCTCTTAATCTTTGTGAATGCATTGTTTTGCAAATCCCTTGAGATCTCTACTCCTAGGATTAATGGGTGCTATCTCTTCTTTCCTTCTCATTTTTAGATCTTCCATCATTCGTGGGGGAATATGCCTATATGCCGTAAGACTGGAACAATGGTAGAATAAGAAACGATTCCTCCATGGGCATGGCAGGGAGAGGCCTGGGGCTTTAAACAGCTCCCGGCCTAATCCTCAGCCATTTCCTCTTGGCACTGATCAAGGCTGCAGGCAACTGACTGGAGCCTGAGCAGCTCTGAATCAACCTGGACTGTAAGAAATTTTCAAAGATGCACGAATGCATCTAAAGCTACGCAGGTATTATTTACAATTATTATTACAATTATCACTTGGCTAGGTTTAGTACTAATTGATGAAGTATTGGCATTTAAAGTTAGGTTGGAAAACTACGCCGTGGGTTTAAGTGGATCCTTCTGTGACAATTTATAAAATTAAACTTTCTATTTATCCAGTCATGAGAGAAACCACCAACAGTCAGTCTGTGAGTGAAAAACCTGAAGCTTGAAAAAGGTGCGAGAGCGTCTAGATTGAGCTATAATTAATTTGGGAAAATGCATTGGCGAAGGGTCGTATAACGGGATCAAAAGTGAAGACATTCCAGGCCACAACGATGATTGGGGTTGGATTCGAGACACAACCGTGGCTTTTGAGTTACTTGTCTACCTTTTCATGTGCATATTGAAGGTCTATCCTGTGAACAATGAAGTTCTCTCATCAGCAGAATGAACCTTTGGAAGCAATTAGTGTAATTTTGTTGGAACCGTTGATTGCGTCATTGCTGTTGCAAAGATATGTAGAGGCACTTTTTGACACAAAAACTTTCTTTTTGTCAGTTACCAAAACAATATTAGTCTTTACTCCATAACACCTTCTGTGCCTGGATGACTGCCTCATACTGGCTGTGCAAGTTCATCACATAGTGCAGCTGTCAAAGTTTACTCTTGTTGAACTAGAGTGCATTTTTTTGTATTTAGATTCCTCACACCTCTGAAACCACAGCTTGTGATTTATTCACCCTTGTTTTGGTATTGATGGAGCAAATATCAGATGTCTTTGTCAGTGGCTTAACTACACAGCTTTATTCAAGTCAATTCAATTTTATTTATATAGCGTCTATTACAACAAGTTGTCTCTAGACGCTTTCCAGAGACCCAGGACATGACCCCCGAGTAATTATTACATAAACAACAGACAGGTAGAAACCCCCCCAAGTGGGAGAAAATCCATGACTAATACATGGTTAGTTGGTGATCTGCAAAGACGACTACATAATCAGGTGTCGACAGCAGACACTTTATGGTTATTTACATATACAGCAGTGGTGTCACTCAATTCATCAAGCAAAACTAACCAACAGATCCTATATTTATCTCTCTCTCTCTCTCTCTCTCTCTCTCTCTCTCTCTCTCTCTCTCTCTCTCTCTCTCTATCTCACTCTCGCAAATAGCTTTAAATAAAAACAACATTGATAACGACATACTGTAAAGTTTATACCCAGGTCCAGGTACATATGTTAGGAAGAATTCTTTTGTTCTATAGAAATAAGAATTGCAGTGGATCCGACCTCGGCAAGAGTGTTTAGGATCAAGGTTACAGGTGAGGGCTACATGTCAGAATATAATTTTGTAAAACTGTTCCATGGACCATATTGTTTTCCACAGGGTAATAAATCATAGGTCATAAAAAGCAGTGTCAGCACGGCTGAAGACTAGGGGGGTGGGGGCGTGAAGGTCTATTTTTGAAAATAATATGTCAAGCTTTTGAACAGGTGTGGAACACCTCCTCCAGACAATGGCCCCGGCTCACCTCGCCTGTGCTCCAGTAAATCAACGATCTGGGACCCACATTCAGATAGGCTATTTTTGTTGTTGCATGCTTAACAGTCAGCTGCCGGTTTTGAGAACATAGTTACAACAATATATCACTGGGGGAGCTGGTCTTTACGTTTAAACGTATTTTTATCATAGAAAAAAAAAAAAAAGGCAAATATTCATTTGACAAACGTATGAATGTTGGATTTATGATGAAATTAAACGAGGTCCAGTCAGACCCAATTTTATCTTTGGTCCTCTTTCTTGGCCTAAGTTCTATCCTTGTTTTCCCCCTAAATGTATTAAAATGACTCAGCTGCACATTCAGTCTCTGCATTCCTTCTCTGAATATAGCGACAGCCCCCAAACTCCCGCTTCTGTTTCTGTACTGTTGCATATCTGCCAAATACAAATACTGTGGTCGTTGCGTAGGCCCATTGTGGTTGTTACTTGTGTCATCAGATTGGGCATCTGACGTCAAAAGACGAATGTGAATAAGTGAGCAACGCTGAAGAAGATAGAAAAGCACACATGAAGAATTACCATCTGGTTGAGGAAAATCACCGACTGGAAACCCAGAGAGAATTCACAGCATATGAGGGCTGTCACGACTGGTGTATTTAATGTGTATTTGCTTTAATGAATGCGGTCAGATCCCGTCTGGCTGAAACGGCGGAACAACACACAGTCTGACAGTGGCAGGAATGTTGCGGGTGCTGGTTTCAGCATTAGGCAGCATTAAGTCAAAGCCTTCAAAGCATGCTACCAACACGAAAGTCTCAGGGGCGAGCTTAGCACCTTCTCTACCCGCATATGCGCTGCTCAGATCAGAAAGCAGAGAGGAAAAAAAAAAAGATGAAAGCAATCATAAAATCTTAAAAGTCTTCTCAGGCATCATCTGAAGCAGTTTAATTCAGCATTTCAGACACTGAATGAGAAATGTCTTGCACTTTATAATGCTATTTGAGTCACATTTTAAACATTGATTAAAATTTTCATTTAAAAGAAAATCTACTCATGTCATGTACTGTTTCTGTGTTAGTACCATTGTCATTGGTCCCAGAGGTTATGGTCATGCACAACGCTTACCTCCTGAACTGTATATCCTTTGAAGAAGAGATGAGATTAACGGCAAGTTGTGGTCTTATTGTTCCACAACCTGACAAAGACATGTTCAACCCCCTGCCCCCCCCCCAGCCATGTCCATCATGTGACCAAATATCTTCCCTGTGACTGGTTAGGGCAGTCAGTTCTATTGTTGGCGACAGAAAGAGGAGGTATACCTGGGGAGAAATACCGCCTTCGGGTGCTCATCGTAATCCGCCACACACGAGGGGAAAAAATTAAGCCACCAGAGGTCATATCCACAGATTGAGGAGCCATAGTTCTTATTGCTTCTTTAATAAAGTTACACATGACATATTTTGTGCTGTAGTGTAAAGTAGATAAGAAAGTAAAGATTGGTAAACAAACAAACAAAAGAGCTTATTAACGCTAATGGGATCTATTTAGAGCCTTTCCCAGCTGTCATCATGCGGGAGCTGGGGCACACCCTGGACAGCTCCATCACCGGAGCGCATAACTCCTTATTTCTGGAGTTTTGGCAATACTTAAAGGAGGAAAAACGTAGACTTGATTTATCTGAGGACCTGTCACTGCATAGCTTGAAAAAAGTCAGTTAACAATAAAATAAGGGTTATGATTGGGGCTAGAATGTCAGACAAGAACTCTGGAAGTATTCTAGTATCAAACATGAGCTGTCTGTCTACAATAGAATGGCTAAATGAGTCATCACATAAGGCCCAACCCCACCCTGCTGCAACTGGTTTGGTACGATCTATACCAGAGGAAATGGCTATAAATGGGAGGGGTACCATTTTAAGAGATCATTTTATGGGAGTAAATGGGTGTGGGTGGCGACTGATAGAGCAGTAGAGTTGGGAAAGGAAACTAAACAAAGCAGAATACCTCAATGTCTTTATTGCTGTTGTTGAGTCAGGGTACAATGTTAAAAACATTCATCCACTTAAAAGCTTGCATGACATTGGGAGAAAGAGTACAGATAATGTGTTTTGCATAGGCGTAGCGCTACACAAACAAGTGCCTGGTTAAACATGGGAATGAAAATCAGGAAAAGGAAATAAAATTAAAAAAAAATATTATATGGACACAAGGTCATACAAAATACAGCATTACGAAACTACTGTATTAAAAAAAAAAAAAACATTAAATGTCACATTAATTCACTTTTTAAAATATTTTGGTCAAGCTCCCCTGCTCTTTTCAGGAGCTGTGGAATGTGATTGTCAGCCTCGTAGCAATAACATTACTCATTGATCAATAATGCCCTGACAAACTGCTCGTGTTCTTTTTAAGTCATGTGCTGCACAAGCTACTACTAAGCTTAAACTATGCTAAGCTAAGCTCAGCGAAGCTAAGAGTTTAGCAACCTTTGCTTACTTATTGCTGTGTTTACATACAACTAACCTTTGGCTTAGCTGTAAGTAGCAAAGCTCATCTAGAAATGCGAGTAAAAAAGAAACGTAAAGGTCATGTCTCAATGTCATGCTGTTGCAAAAAGGCTTTTATATGCTGTTCTTTAGATCTCGTAAATGTCATTCCGATCATAACGTAAGAGGTTTGACATAGTGGTAAATATCCTTCCAATCTGTCGAGACACATGGGAATGAGGTTGTACAAAATACAGCATAATGAAACGACTTTATTAAGATAAAAAATATAAAACGTTGAATTAATCCTATCTTAAAAATATTTTGGTCACGCTCCCCTGCTCTACTCAGGAGCTGTGGAATGTGATTGTCAGAATCTTGAGCAATTGACATTGATCAAATTAATGCCCTGACAAACCACTCACATTCTTATCAAACCTTGTGCCGCAAAGGCTATGACTAAGCTTAGTTAAGCTAAACTAAAATTAGGTAAGTTAAGCTAATAATTAAGCTTAGCTTATCTCATTTGAGCTAAGAATTTCGTTTAGCTCAGTTTAACTAAGTTCATAGCTTAGTTTACTTAGAGCTTAACTCAGCGTAACTATATGTAGCTCATAGCTAAGACATGAGCTACTTATAGCTAAGGTATGAGCTTATAGCATTGCTATAGATAGCTAAAATCTAGCTTGTAACTCATATAAGCCTATAGCTGAGCTATAAGTAGCTCATATCTAGCTTATAGCTGAGCTATAAGTAGCTAATATCTCGCTTATAACTCAGCCATAGGTAGTTCATATATAGCTTATAGCTGAGCTATAAGTAGCTCATATCTAGCTGATAGCTCAGATATAGGTAGCTCATATCTAGCTTATAGCTGAGCTAAAAGTAGCTAATATCTAGCTTATAGCTCAGCTATAGGTAGCTCATATCTACCTTATAGCTCAGCTATAAGTAGCTCATATCTACCGTATAGCTCAGCTATAAGTAGCTAATATCTAGCTTATAGCTCAGCTATAAATAGCTCATATCTAGCTTATAGCTGAGGTATAAGTAGCTCATATCTAGCTTATAGCTGAGCTATAGTTAGCTCATATCTACCTTATAGCTCAGCTATAAGTAGCTAATATCTAGCTTATAGCTCAGCTATAAATAGCTCATATCTAGCTTATAGCTCAGCTATAAGTAGCTCATATCTAGCTTATAGCTGAGCTATAAGTAGCTCATATCTAGCTTATAGCTGAGCTATAAGTAACACATAACTAGCTTATAGGTCAGCTTTAAGCTTATTCATATAGCTTAGCTATGAGCTACTTTTAGCTTAGTTATAAGAAGCTAAGCTATGAGGCAAAATTCTTTCACAACCATGTGACACTGATAACGTAACACAGAAAAGTGACGCTATAAGCTACTTATAGCTAAGCTATAATCTAACTATGAAGCTAAGCTGCGAACATGTGAGCGAAAAACAGGACGGTCACAAGTTTCAAAGACATACTGTTGCTACAAGGCTCTTTGATACTGTTTCTCCGATCTTGTAAATGTTGTCATTGCAATCATTCGGCAAGAGCTTTTACATAGTGGTAAATATCCTTGCACTGCTGTCATGCTAAATGCTTAGGCACCGTGATTTTACGTTGTATGCCCTTTATCTGACAAGAACTGCTGTCATGAGAGTGTGGACAGAGACAATGAAAAAGTTACTATGAATAGACTAGTAGAATATAAAAGATGGGTGATTTTCACATATTCCTTACAGTTATAAAACCTGCAGCTTTAAGCAGCAAAGGCACCATGTGCATTTAAAGTGGAATGTCTGAAGCTAACAAGAACAGCTGGAAAAAGATAAAACAAAACACATTTAAACTTAAATTACAAAATAAAATGACAAAGAATATGAGTCATAATGGCCTTCTGAATATTCAGCACTCCTATCGCCTTCAAAATAAACTGCCTGTTGGTGAATAATTTGGGATACTAAACAAATAAAAACAAAAAATAACAATACCTTTTGCGATGAGTATACAGATGTTATATATGATACAGTATGATAGGTCATATTAAAAACGTCACATGTGCTAACTTACATTACTCAGACCATTGCTGCACTGTTGTTAAGACATAATAAAAGTGAAATAAGCTAAAATTCTAGAAGTGCTTATATTTCTATCCTGAACAGGTGAACGTTGAATAAAATAGCAATGTGTGAAGCTTTCGCTTTAAATATAAATAAGAAAAGAGATGGAAAATAATCTGTAAGAGGGAGAAAAGTAATTTCACCAATCTTTTTGGAATGTGGAAACTTTAAACTCATCCACTCTGTCGGAGTAAAATCTAAATTAAATCACCCCCTGACTGCCTGGTAGGGTTTTTCTTTTTTTAATTTTTCTTTAGAAATGCATAATTACAAATGTCCAAATTTCACAGCATTTTGTTTTAAGAATGCAAAAACCTATGTGCAAAGGCACTATACTTGGCAACCCTTCAAAAATATGCTGATGCTGTTTCGGTACAGTGCGAGGATAGCGTCTCTCCTGTCACTTTGTCTTGTCTTGGGGTCCCTCGCTAGAGTGTGGTCGTTATTTGGTTTTTTAAAAATAAAAAAAAGACAAAACAAACAAAAAAAACAACAAAGAAAGAGTCTTGGATTGTCGTGGTCCCCAGCTTCGGTGGCTCCTTTGAGACATTAGTGTCCCATACCTGATGGAAAAAAAATAAACGAGACACGAGAATGAACAAGAGTGGCTTTTCCAACAGGTCACACGGTTAAAATCTCTTTCATGCAATTCCTAAACGGAGTAAGTTGGATGATTCCCTGTTTCTGAAATTCTGGAGGAAAGCATGTGACTAGTGCTGGGCTGAAACCCTCTAAAATCTTGAAATCGAAAATCAGGACAAATCCTCGTTCATCCGCTGAGTCTGACAGAAATGGAGCACTAATCTCCAACATACCATGTATTAATGTGACAAACCAGCCTGGCAGAACCCCTGCTTCTAACACTCATCGGGTCGAAGCAACAAAAGGGGACTTGTGCACGAAGCAAAAAAGCCGAAAGGTTTAAGTGGTGTTAAGATGGCTGAGCATGTTTAGAGAGCCGAAACACTTGTGCGCATTTATGTGTGCTGCAGGGAGCAAACAGCGCATTACATTGTCATGTACGGAATCTCTCAAGGTCTAACCTCCCGCTCCTCCCGTCGGAGGGCAACAAAAGGGGATGAGGAGGACAAAGAGGAGGAGGAGGCAGCTGTGGTCAGATCTGATTTTAAAATAGCCAACAATGCATTGCAAAGCAGTGGCATCCCAAAACGCTGGGGGCCAAACAAAAGGCCCAACGGCATATTAGAAGACACTTCTGGGCGGACTGGGGTAGGGCCAGCGACGGGTTTTATTGGACACGTGACGCTGTATATATTAAGCTGAACAGACAATATCACATTATCTGGGTTCATAACGCTGCCTCTGTTTACATATACGAACAAAAACTGGAAAGGGGTTTCGACGGGAAGCCAGTCAGGGGTCATGTGGAGGACCGAGTGTACTGAACGACACCTGAATCCATCAAACCTCAGCGTTCATTTCACGCCTACCCTGTATTGGTCCTGGCTCGGTGAAAGAGTTTCTGTGTTTGTATGTTAGCAGATTATCTAACTTCACTTTGAATTTACACAATTTAATCCTTGGAAAGCAAACAAAATCAGTCACTGCCATCAAAAACAAATCAAACCTCAGCAGACTGAGAACTTTCAGTCAGAAAAATACAAATATGTTTAAAGGACACGTTAAAGGGAAGAAAAAAAAAAAGCGGAGACAATAGCAAATATAGATACACTCACTGGCCACTTTATTAGGTATACCAGATGTGCCTATACATAAACAATAACCAGGCTGGTGAGTGTAGTATGATATTATGAGAATTTATTATTTTACAATTAAAATAAGTAATTATTTAAATATTAAACCGTTATTTTACAAGAAAGTCATTATTATGACAAAACGTTTTAACTTTAAAAATATAAAAAAATCGTAATATTAAAAGAAAACATTTATTTTATAAGAAAAAGCTGTAATTTTATAAGACAGAAGTAATATTATTAAGAAACATAAGTCTACTTAAGGTAGTCAAAGTGTTGTAATTATCCAAAAAAATATATTAAAACAAGAAGGTTGTAGTTTTTCCAGAATAATAATTTTATGAGAAGAAAATAAGTCACAAAATCGGACAAAATAGTTATATCATAATTTTATATTATGAGACAAAAGTCATTATTTCACCAGAAGAAAAATGTGATTTTAGAAGAGAAGGGTTGTAAAAATACAAAATGGGAATTTTCATTTTACAAACTGATATTCTTTTATAAAATTTTTATTTAATAATTGAAAAAAATGCCAGGATAATACAAGTTGCAAGACGATAAAGTCATAATTTTACAACAAAAAGTTTAGATTAAATACTGTCATTTTAAAGGGGAGGATATTTTAAGGTTGCAGACTAATTCCCACTGTCAGATGAACGTCATAAAAGAAGAAGGACATCATTTAATTAGTTAATTTCCCTTCAGGGATTAAAAAGTATTTTTGAATTGAATTTGAACTGAATGATGAGTCTTAAATTGAAGCTGTTAGGTGTCAGGTTGAAAATAAATTAAAAGCAAATTAAAAGGGATTCTTTTCTGCATCTTGGCATTATGAAAAAAAATCTAATATATTTAATATTAGTTGTTATATGTCAAAATCTTTAGTCTCAACAAGCAGTTAGGAGCATTGCTGTAATTTAATTCACAAATCAATCTGGTTGTAGTAAAAACAGACCCTGCAAGATTCCTAATCTGAAGTCTGCCATGTGATCCTTGCAGTGAGATTTGATATCTTTCTGCAAAGTTGTTTAATGTCAGGTCAGTGTAAGTTGAAGGTTGAGGATGAGGACAGTGAATATTCTTCCTCCCAAAAATGTCTTTCGAAGCGCCTTCACAAGTGCTGCTGTTTCAGGCTGATTACTGTGGTGTCATAAAACTCACCATTGGCGACTGATTTGGTCTCCCCTCTGCCTCCCACCTGCAGGACATGACAAACAGGAGCGTAATGAGACTTAAACGTTGACAAAAACACATCTGAAGAACGTCAAATCAAAACGTATGAAGATGCCTGAATGTGATGTCACCCTGGCCATCCTGTCCTCATAGTTGGTCAATAACAAATTGACTTTGCACTACTGTTTCTGTCCAGGGCTGTTTTTTTTGTTAAATATATCAGTACGGACCACCACCTGATGCCCTCCATCCCTTCTACCCTCTAGTGGACCACATCCTGCAGCCGTGCATGTGCAGACTGCAGATATGCACCGCGAGCAAGGAAATTTCAAGTGGCAGGATATCCTAGTCCCATTTATCTTTTTCTTTTAGATGTGGAGCAAGCCCAGTTTTATTTGCATTTATGAACAAAGGTAAGACTTGTAATTGTAAAACTGTCAATCTGCCATTAGACAACCCACTGAGGTTTCTTTATTGTAAAAAAAACAAACAAAAACAACAAAACAAAACAAAAAACAACTCATATACAGTTTCTCTACTGAAGCACGGAAAAGTTTAGCGAAGTTAGACTGAGAGTGGTGACGCGTGATGGCCAGAGTAGGAGCGGTGATGCGAGACAGCCATTGGTGAAAAGCGTGAAAAGCCTGCAGATGGGCAAAAGTGTGCTGATAAAGCTTTTAACAACAACGACCTTTAACCCGAACGCTGTCTTGGATGTTGTTTCATCTTCTTAAACAGGCTGTTCATCAGCATCTTCATCAACACTTACAAAAAGTGGAAAAACTCTTTAACAAGTTAGAAGTTTTACTGTACAACTCCCGGGACCTAGTTCAGGCAGGCAGTCTCGAGCAACGTTTATGTGCAGCATGAAAACTTGGTTTACAGATCTATTGCGATAGTGCTCGTCTGCCAAGCTTGCTGCTGCTCCTAAAATCCCTCCTCTTCCCCAGCTTCCACCTGTAGATTCCAGTTCTTTGGATTGGGCAATAAGTTATTTGCATCACCCCTTAATATTTCTCTGTTGACCAGATCAGAGCCTACAAGCCAAAACGCAAGTATTTTATCTTTTAGAAAGACAACTGACTGACTGAAGTGTGTGTTTAGAAAGCAACTGCTGTTTATTGTTCATGATTTACCCTCATCAGACCCTCCGACAAATCGGTCCAGTCATAGATATCCAATTTCAGCCTGTAACTTTGCAACTAAAATAAGCAGTAGCGCCCAACCAGAGCAGACAGAGTGCAGCTGAGACAACGCCAGAGAGCAAAGAAAGTCAACGGTGCCGCAGCAGAGTAAAATAAGCGCTTTGATGAAACATTTGATTAATTACTCCTTTACCTCTCCAGGCTTATTCCAGACTGAACAGTGAGGTCAACTAGCTATGAGAGTTCTTTAAAACAAAAGCAAACACAACAAAGTCATTGTTACTCCCATCGCTGCCACAGCGGCGTTCAAAAGAACGCTTTTCTCTTGACGGACAACAACTGGAAACCAAGGAAAACTGTGAAAATCCGTCCAAAACCACAGACATATTTAGCATAACTGAAGCTCGATCTGACTGTATTCATTTCTTTGCGTTACTAGACAGTAGTAATGGGCTGAGATCAGCTAAGGCTACCTTTGTCGAAGCGGCGCCTTTGTTTTCCCATAAATTCCTCTTGTTGGTGACGTCAACTGGCTTCAGGTCCTGTTAAGAGTGAACCGGAACAAAAGAGGCAGGGGACAAAGGGTTAAATCAGAGGTGCTGGGCAGATCCAGAGCGGGTCAGTTATGTGGTGGTGGTGCCTGAGTACTTGACATGCAGCGACAGAGGGTAACAACTAAGAGTAGACAGCTAGATCACTGATGGACATTACTGAACTGAGAGAGTGTTTGTTAAAAGGAAGTGGGGAAAAAAAAAAAGCACAAGGATGAGGCACTCAGAAGAAGCCTCTTCCCCGTTTGGAATGATTTGACCTCCATTGTGACTCAACATCTGACAACATTCCCTTATGATGGTTCTTAACCGACTTTGAACACATCACTTGAGGGAACTTTCTTAAAAGAACTGAGGTCGGGGCTCTGGGAGAGCCACTCCAGGACCTCGGTTCTGGTGTACTTCAAAAGGTTTTGGATGGACTTAGATGCACGTTTAGAGCCACTGTCTTCTTGGAAGACCCTTAGAAGACAAAAAGGTAGACTGGCAACAGATTTATTTTAAATCACTCCACTGAATATCAACATAATCCTCTCGGCCCACACCGTAATGCTCCCACTACCATGTTTCACAGTTGAACCCATGTTTTTTTGTGGGGGGGGGTTGAAGGCATCTCTTTTCCTTTGCCAAACCAAAGCAGCATCCATGTAGCCAAACAGTTCAGGTTTGGTCTCTTAAAAAGGACCAAATTTCCCCACATTCATCCTCATATTTCAAATATTCACAGGGAAACTAAGTCACTGTGTGCGCAATAAATCTCTTCTTGTGGGACGACTTTAACAAAGAGCCTTCATGACAGTTTTCCTTCAAACAAGCCCATGAAGAGGCCAGCTCAGCAACTCTCAGCTTTGCAGACATCTGAGGCGTGGGTTCCTGGGAATTTTGCATTTTTCAGTCACATTCACATTTGTTTTTTTTAATGCAACATGAAGCTGTTCTAGAGCAAACCCCCTTTAGATGAGCATCAACGATCTCATGTCTGAGTTTCTGTACTTTCTGACATAGTGATGTCAGAATTTCAGAGGACTTTCTTGCGATAAAGCGCTAAAAATATGCTTGTGGACTCATGTTGGTTTAAATGCTGCCTGATTGCTCATGTGGGGTTAGAAAGCAAAGTCACATGGCGGTCAATAATTCAAACCACCTTAAGTTTCACTGCATTTTACACTCACAAAAATCTCTTAAATAAACCATATAGAGGTCTTAACACTGAGGATTTTTTTATTATGTAAAGTTTTATAAATAATGCAAACACTGCTCAATATTTTGGGCAAATGATCTGTAGTTTCTAATAATTTTGACCATAACTGTATGTGGACGTCACAAGACTTGCAGAGCCAGACTGCAGCAAGTTCTGAAATGTCGCTATTTTATTTATGGCCACCAGGTGGTGCCAGATGGACAACATGTCAGCTTCACTGGCTTCACTGCATTTAAAAGAAAAAAGTATGCCTTGTCATTATGATTTTTTTATAATAATACAGCAGGGGTGATGTAAGAGTCAGAACGGTTTCTCAGGAAGAACCAGGGTGGACTGTACCTAACTGTACCTAAGATCCTGCAGGATGACTGCTCTCATGCTCAACAGCTGCTGAATCCTTACAACAAACATCTGCACAGTTCAACGATGCCAAACCGTGTGGGTGTGGTGGTCTGACTGCATTTGGCCATGACCAAATACATCTTTAACAGTTATCTGATTTTGATTAAAATTTTTCTAAAACCTAAATGGTGGATGGGTATACATGACATCACTCTGCCCTCCCACTTAAATGAGATATATTAAGATGATTTTTTTTTTAGAAGTGAATTAAATTTCCTGAGGCCTTACTTACTGAAACGTCTGTGATGTATGTTGGTTAAAATACCACTGTAATACAGTTCAAAAGTGTCCTCCTTAATCGTTTCTTTACGGCTCTGTTCATAAAGGCTGGTTTTAGGAGGTGGAGTCAGACACTCAACTCGACTCCGCCCCCTCTGGTCTTTCAAGTGCCCCTCTTTTGAAACTGGTGAAACAGTTAATGTCATATGACGTAAAGTTGGGTGGATATGAAGATGGGGAATAATCCAAATGTGATCGGAGTTTGTGATGTCACAGTAACCTGAAAATCTGAACCTCTGGATGAATGATATACTGCATGTTCAGACTTTGGTGCCATCAAACAAAGTGAGAAGGTTCTAACATTACATTATTACGATCAAGCACAAACAGTGATTCTTTTTTTTTTTTTTATATTTCTCTTTTGAAGCCTCTTTTTTTTTTTTTATATTTCTCTTTTGACCGGACCCGAAAACTACAGAAATCCTTCCTTCTTTAGAGGCCTGAGTGTTCATGTAGGCTTCGTTTCCTGGCAACAGCAACCTACCGCGGGCCTTCCTCCTGGCGTCTTGCTGCCCTCTGGGGTTTTATTCAGCCAGTCGTTGATGCGGCCCGCCACGCCCGTTTTAATCACAGCTGTTTCCTGTGTGTTCAGGGTCAAAGGTCAGCCAAAGCTGGTCATCACTGACAGCAGGGCAGGGCATGAAGTTACAATGAATTAGACTCTTCTCTCTTTCGTTCTGTTTTCTGCTCAGTCACACACATTCTCACCTCACATCCACCTTTCCCTCTTTTGTATTTAAAAAAAAAAAAAAATTTTTTTTAAATTGTACCTTGAATGAACTCCCGCCGCTTCCAGGCGAGCTGAACACGTCGCCTTTTTCCCACATGCTCTTAATATTTCGTATGCTGTCGGTGACTATGGGGAGGTCCACCGCTCCGGAGCGGGGGGATCGAGAC
This sequence comes from Xenentodon cancila, assembly GCA_014839995.1. Classification (NCBI taxonomy): domain Eukaryota; kingdom Metazoa; phylum Chordata; class Actinopteri; order Beloniformes; family Belonidae; genus Xenentodon; species Xenentodon cancila. The sequence continues at coordinate 13,325,331 of CM026219.1, read as the reverse complement.
TCCTTGTTCTCTCTCTGCGGAGACAGAAAAGGGTGCGTTTAAAACTGGTGAATAGCAGCTGCTCTGATCATAGCTCAGATAACTTCCTTATTTAAAAAAAACCACATGAGCTCTCTAATAATAACAGCGGCAAATTCCTGTAGCGTCTTTCATACGTGCCCAATGTGAACTGCTGAGTAATCGCGTGGTTTTAAAATCAGCAGAGAATCGTACTAGTTGTGACTAATGTAAAGCTCATGTGCCCATGTATGAATTTAATTTGGTCTGCCCGCACAGGTTTGTGTGATATTAGTTAAATTAAATACATATCCTTCCATCTGAATGTACCAGTATGATGCAGCTAGAGGGGAAAAAAGGTTCTCTATCTGTGTTTGAGGTTTTAAAAGCAATAACATGAGTAACATGCAAAAGTGGTGCATTAATGATGTCATTATGTCAAGTGTCCAGGCTGAGCTAAAGTATCGCAGCAAACTTGCAGACCATTTACTTGCATAACAAACTATACAACATTTTAAAACAGTTTTGAATGTTAAGCTCAGTCAGGTGAAACTGTGTAAGAATTAATAATTGTCATCTGATCTGATCTGAGCATTAGTCTTATGCATAATCATTACATATCTATTTCTTTTTAACCATGCCAAAAAAATGAAGTCACAAACAAAAACAAACACGTGAGTAATGCTAAGTACCCCCATGAATCAACAGCAACTGCAATTACACCTTTAGCAGCAAATAAGTAATTGTTTTACGTATAAATGTATCTCCCACATCAATGTCATTATTTTAGCTTTTTTTTTTTTTTTACGTTTTTTTCTACGTTTTCTTAAAAGAAACAAGACACATCCTGTACTTCTTGTCCAGTCTTGTAAATGTACTGTCTTGGACTTTGACTTGGACTTTGACCTGCAGCATCAGAGATGCACCTTTTACTTGTTTTTATTTCTAAGCTGTTCACGGGCTGACCTTGGGATAAATTTGCTGGGACATCCACCACTGGGAACATTGGCAACAATCTTAAACGCTTTCCACTTGAAAATAATCCTTCTAACTATAGAACAATGAACTACAAATTGTGTGGAAACGGTTTTATAGACCTTTCAGGATTAAGGCGCAGCAACAATTGCTTCTCCAAGACCATTCCTTATGTCTTTCCTTCTTGGTAATGTGTTATAACATATCTAAACGCTCCAGAGCAATAAACTACCTGCTGCTTTTGCAGAGCTATGCACACCTGCTGATGATTATTTCATTAAGGGATGTGATTAGCAGCACCTGGCTGCAGCTTAACCATTTAAATATTATGACAGCATTGAAGCATGTTAAGGGGGTACTTAATATTGCCCACATGACCTTTTGGCTTATTTTTGGCTTCATTTAAGTTAAATAAATAATGATGATAACATTTATGATGTTTGGCTGAGGTTGTATTTGGTTAATACTATAACTCTTTGTGATTAGATGACTTTTATTATGTTTAGACAGTGAAGAATATAGTATTAAAAGAGGAATAGTAGCTTTTGCATGTGATTGCATGTGAAATGGGTCAAATGTCAAAAAAAAAAAAAGCTAACCTGAGCAGCCGAGGTGTACTGTTCCAGTCGGTTGTCTATCTTGGACACCACAGCAGAAAGAGCGGTCTTCACTGTGCTGTTGGCCAGGTGACAGTTATTAGCACAGAGTAAAGGAAAAAAGAATAGACTACAAACGGTTTAATCTATCGACTGTAGACACTCAGGTGGGAACTGAAACCGCGTCTCTGGATAATTTCTAATTCTAATTCAGCTGAGTCAGCTTTGTCAGACAAAAGATGAATCCGTGATAATTCTCACGTTAAGTTTTTACCTTTTCTGTGCCGACTTGTTGAGAAACTCAGCTCGTTCTCCAATCTGTACAGAAAGATAACAGACATTTATAAATAACATTCCCACTGCTTGTTATTTTAATGTAACCCTTTCTTGGTTCCTGATTCAAGTCAAGTGTGTGTGTATATATATACATATGGGACCATATATATATATATATATATATATATATATATACACACACACACACATATGGTCACAGGGACCTGCTGGAGGTAAGGGTACACCCTGAACAGGTCACCAGTCCACCACAAGGGCTCGTATAGACACACACGTGTGATTCTTTCTAAATTATACTAATGTATACACAATGTAAGAGATGGTTTTATTTGTGTGCAAAAGATGCTCTGCAAACATGCGCTCACTGCACAAGAAAAACACAGCAAGCTTTTTTTTCCTCCTTAATCCCGGCGGTTAAACTGTGGGAATCTCAGAGCACTGTTTATGATACAAGACAAGAAGGCTAAAAGAGGAGGCAGCACATACGCTCCTCTGTCATATTAAAAAAAGCCCTTTAAGTGGACAAAAGAGACTGCAGAAAAAGCTCTCTTCCCCCTCCCTTCTCCGTGAAAAGGGACCTTGCGTTCAGCTGCTACCGAATGTGGGAGTTCCCAAAATACTCTCTGACAGGAAATTCCCCATTCTCAGACGCGTTTTTAAAGAGCTGTAGCCATCCGTACGCAGTTACAGTAATCCTGTTAACCCTAATCGCTTTCCTGCATATCCCTGCAGTCTGTCCTTCATTTCAGCCCGCTGTCAGAGAACAGTGCGCTTTATCTACAATACAGAGCAGGGTTATGCTGGTTCACTGCAGATAACACGAAGGCGAGCGTTTGGGACTCTGCGTTCTACTGGGAGATTATTCCTGGTGCTGAGGCATATGGTTTTTTTTTTTCCTTCTATATTTTGTTGAAACAGAAGTTAAAAAATAGCAGTTGTGAAGCAAAAAAAAAAACACATAATGGCAAAAGGAAAGGAAGAAAAAAAAAAGCGTATATTCTCAATTTCATGCATGTATTTTTTGAAATCTGAAATAGGTTTTTGACAGAGGTCACTGGGGCATGAAATACACTCAGCACAGAAATTGAGCAGGAAATCGTTCAATTTATGTGAGGAATATAAAAAAGACTGTATTTGTGCAACTTTGTGGGGTTCTGTAGAAAATAAAAACGTGAAATGGATTCACCTTTCAGAAGTTCTCTATTCTCATAAAACTGTTAAACCCATAATGTCTGCAGGGATACTAAAAAGGTGGGGCCACAAGACGATCCCTAAAATATCTAAAGCTGCACTAGTCAATTTTATACTAACTTTAAAAAAAGAAGCAGAGTGTAAAACCCATTGCTCAACCTTAGTTCCCCTTTGCTTTAGCATTTCACTAACTTCCTTTTTTCAAGCCACTTTTGTGTCACTTTTGGTTTGGGTCAATAAATTAATTGTTATGGCTCAAAACTCACACAGCAGGAAAGCAGTTTTTGCACAAGGACGCCACATTTAACTACTGCTAACATTTCAGTCCCAAATAGACGCTTTCATTGTTATTGTACACTTTAGTTCCCAGTTGTTTTCCAACAGGTGGGAGCTAGTGGGAATGGGAAAACCCATTCAGTTTACAGAAAATCTCTTGTTAAATGGGTCTGGTGCTGCCTCCATTCACAGCCATTTCCCCCGGTACAGAATGTACCGAACCAAAAAGTAAAAGTGACGGAGAACTGCTGTTGCGGTTTTTTTTAATCAAATAAAATATGTATCTAACAGCTACAGTATATGACAACACGATTATACACTGAAGTTTACAGTTAATAGCGTAAAAACCTAATTGTGAGTTTACAAAGTTTCCCCAGGAGGTGGAGTAGTCGTGGCAAGATGGTGTCACAGCGTCATGAATGCCAGCCAATCAGGAATGATATAAATGCCCTGAAGAATACACGAGGGGGCGTATCCCAAACTTAGAAATGGAAACAAGTGGTACGAATGACAACCACATTGTGCATTCACAACGTTTCCCCAGGAGACGGTGTAATCAGATGGCAGTCTGACGGTTGGAGTAAATTAAGCCTAAATTAAGAGAAACATGTCCAGTTTATCTGTGTTGTAAACGTGGTTTAACGTCCATGTTAACAGCGTCTTTCTAATACAGCAGCGGAACATCTCAATCATCTCTGCCTCATAATTAATTGTCTTCATTGAATCAAACTCATTAGAGTGATCGTAAGAATAAAAATGTATATTTTTAGGTTCATAGTTAATCAAATTTTACAAAGTTGGGAAATGACTGTCCTGTGACAAGTAAATAATATCTACCAAAATTTTGTTGGCGATTGTTTTTTTAAACTGGTGGCATGTGACAAATTTATGACCTGTGGAGTGAAACCTCAGCGCAGTGAATGATGCGACAACAAGTGTTGTGTAATTACACCAGCAAACTAGATAGCAAAATGTATTGTTTTTGCTTCTGTTTGCTTCCTTTAAGACCGAGCAAAGATCACCCATCTTATGTATTTTGGAGCTGATAATGGTCGAGCAACAATAATTCTTTTTATCGTGTCAACTTCCTGTAGCTTAGAGACTACTCTCACAAGTGTTCACAACATATAAATATATCTTCATGTTAACTAGATTGGCCAGCAAACTGTACTTATTTATTGCACTCTTGTGCAATAAATTTGAAAGAACTGAACTGCTATGCACATACTTGGTAGGTCACCCATCAGTGTGATATCACGAGCATGTCAGCTAAATATGCATTTGAACTTTCCACTGGAAAATGTATAGGAATTTTATCACAACTTCTTGGCGCATGGTGCTGTCTCTTCAGAACCTAATGCACCTTGTCAAGGAATTAGAACCTAATGCAGATCACTGGTGGGGTACCTCAAGGTCTAGTCTTCGGTTCTAAATTGTTTACATTATATATTAATTATATTTTACTCTTAAGGAATTGGTTTGACATGAATAAGTAATCACTTAATTTAAGTAAAAGAAAGTGTATAATATTTAGTGAATGTTAAATTAATAAGCAAGTAAAACTTAGTTGTCTTAGGGTTTCGCGACAAGCAACACCTTTTCGATGTGTATTTTTGTTTTCTGTTATACTTTCATTGTTGTTTATATGTTTGTACAAAGTCTTATGACCGAAATACATCAGCTAAACCATAAAAAACGAACTAATAGGAACCAAATGTGAACATTTTTAATGTATTTAGGGCCAATTGTGAACCAGGAGCCAGAAGAAAGAGATTCTCACAGGAATTAATATACTAATAGTTGAGTGTGTGTGTGTGTGTGTTTGTGTGTCAAAACTAAGCTCAAAGAAGGATGAATCCCAGATCCAGCCCTTTCAAATGACCAGAACCTCGGCCCTAAATGGCTGCCAATGTTACATTGTGTCTGCTGAAGGTTTAATGTTTAAATCAGTAAATGTTTGCCAGCACATATAACTGAACCAGCTCGAACAATATGCAAACGTTACATCCATAACTTTTCCTGTTGCAACCAAATGACTAACACGAACGGCACACAACACTAAATATTTGTCTACAAACCTTGTTTTGGTTAAAATAGAAGATTATGGTTTATAGTGTACATAAGAACTAAATGCAATTTGTGTGAATCATACGCAATTAAGAGATCCATGAAACACAATCCAACATTTAAACACAATAAAGGCTAAAAGTTCTCAGCAGCATTCAATAAACTATTTAGTTGTATATGGCATGCAACACACACACACACACACACACACACACACACACACACACACACACACACACACACACACACACACACACACACACACACACACACACACACACACACACACACAACAGTACCTACAGTGAACATGATGACATAGTGAAGCTGTTTTTGAGGCGAGTGTAGCGGGGTGGAGAATTACATTAGAACAAGATTATTTACTGTACATAACTGACCACGTTCAAACAAAGCTCTGGGTTCTAGTGTGACGAGGGCTCACTAAGCCAAAGCCAAACTTTCAGTCAGGAGCCTCGCTGCGATGGGCCAGATGGATATTACAGCTAACTGTCACTAATTCGATTTTGTCCACTGGCTGAAAATTCCCCCCCCCGATTTTCAATGTGTGGGAGTTGCCTGTTGGCAAGGCTGGAAAACGTTTATTCACGTTTGGTTTGATAAAGCGTTCCATCTCTGTGACAAAAATGTATCTGTAGATGAGGAGAGAAGGGAGATGCAGCGGGTTGATCTTTCTTGTATCTTTTTTTTTTTTTTTTTTTAAAGACGTCAGCAGAATTTAAAAATGCTCTCAGTTCATCGAGCCTCTCTCCGTTTATAAGTGCTCCTTCATCTCAGTCAGCTAACACTTCATGCAGACAGCTAAAAGAGGTGAGAGGTGCAGACGTGGGTCATTTGCTTGAGCTTTGCTGTACTGCCAGATTAGAGGAATTTCAAGCACGCAGGAACATTATACATTTTCAGTCCATTCTGTTAATAATTGTCTACAATAGAATGCAAATGCATTAAAAAGCCAAAGTGTGGCAAAGTGTTTTAAAACTGGTGCTGGAAGAAGCCTTTTCCTGTGTTTATGAAGAAATGGCTCATAAACTGACTGCTCGCCCCCAAATTAGCATCTGTTTAACTGCTTAATTATGACTACAACTCAGACTAAAACTTTTCAGAGTTGCGTTTTGCATCATAAACCACCCAGTCTGAAAAGTGAAGCCAGTGGTGAAGTACTTCAGCCTGGCCAGTCACCCGAATTCTTTTCCTCTTTTCCTCAATAAAAAATAGTCAAGACTCCGCTGGATTCGACTCGATTCCCAGGAGACGGTGCCAACGGGGACAGAAAAAAAACCCAGCTCTGGACGGGGCTGGGACGACTTGTCGACGTAATCCATTACGTACATTCACAGACAGGAATAATATGCATTGACGCTTTGGATTAAAAAAAAAAACAACCAACAAACACTTACATTGCAAGCACGGAAGCAAAAAAGCAAAAAAAGCTCACACAGAATCTTCCAAAGTGTGGACATATTTTATTTATGATATTGTGGTTTGCAGGCTATGAGAGATGCGGCTGGCATATAACATTAGTCTTACAGCGATGCACGAGCATTTGAAGAGAAAACCCTCTGGAGCGTCGAGTCAAGCTGGCAACAAAACACCGAAAGTTCTCTTAACTCGTTAACTTTCCCATAAAGGATTGTTAAAATTATCAATCGCTGACGCAGAGTTTGATTTTAGGAGTGAAATGTTGCATTAATCAAGTTATTTGTAATAAATGCACCACTAATGTTAAGCATCGTCTAAAACCGTTGTCAGTCCTGCTGCATTTTTTCAGTTTAAAGGTATCATATAGACTATTTGTTTTAAGTTTGTAAACTTCATTCATGTTATTTGATTTAACCTTTGAAGATACTTTTGAGGAGCAGTAAAATGTTATTGTTTTAATTCATAATTAATTATCAATAAATCTTCTGTGTATTCTTATTGTGCATTCACTGAGTAATAATTGGTAAAAAAAAAACAAAAAACTGTTAGATTAATTGAAAAAAACAGATCAGTTGACTTGTTGAAAAAAAAAAATTTGCTAGATTAGTTGTTTAAAAAAAAAAAGTAAATGACTGGCCAGACTAGAAGCACTTTAAAGATGAATGCTAATGAAGGAGGCTTAGGTCAAATCAAATGTCTGTCATTCTTGGAAAAACAAACAAACAAACAAACAAAAAAACCCCCCACACCAGCCTACCAATCATAAAAGAGATAAAATCACAGAAATCTAGCAGGCCATCGAAGCCAGCTTTGAACTGCTTCTTGTTATACTGTGCTTCATCCAGTGCTGTCTGAGCAGTGAGAAGCAACCCTGGCAGGTAGTCAGTCAGGAGACACAGCTTGAATCCATGTAATATTCCTCTCACGTTTGGGTTTTTCTGTGCTAAGCAACTCAAGGGATTAACGTCAATATTTAGCTTGAACTGTCGCCAGCTTTGCATACTTAAGACTCTTTTTACTGCATTATACCCTAAAAGAATAGAAAGCATGCCAGAGATAAAAACTAATGAGGGTTTAACGCTTTGCCAGAGGTGGAAAGAGGAGGACGTACCTTCAGAGATGATCCTCGAGGGCTGACACACTTGAAGGGTTTGTCCTCCCCGTCCATAGTGTCTTCCACCTTCTGTCTCTTCTCGGCAGCCTCTGCTCTCCTCCTTTCTATCTCCTCTTTCATCTTCCTCTTCTCGTCCTTAAAAAGAAAACCAAGGCGATTTTAAAGTGATACAAAGGAACTCTTGTACTCTTTAACTCAGGAGGTCTCCCTATAGGCGTGGAACTTAGGTTTGCTTTTGCATCTACTGTCTGAGCGGACAGACTGGACTTTCCCCGTTAATGTGACTTGGACATCCTTGAAAATGTGAGGGTGGCGAGTGACTTCGTCACAAGCGGACACGCTCTTCTCTTTCTTGTCCACTTTAAAATATGTCTAATCCCTTGCTGGTCTTGAAGAATGCACTGGAAATCAGTGGCTTAGATCATTTCTTCGGCTGTGTCTTTTCACAACTTCAAGCATAGCAAGGAAGACTCAGTGCTTCTGTTGTAGCCATTAACTTCTGCTGATCCAGCGCACAACATAGTATTCCACAGTATGTGTGCACTAATACTGCTGAGGAGGCATGTCAACGCACTAATGGAAAGAGTATCTTCTATTTCGCCTGGTTGTGTTCTGTGATAATTGTGCCGGTTTTTCTCCTTTGCCATCTAACTTTTTCCAGGTCGGCAGCCAAGGTCATCTTAGCCACGTTGTTTCCCCAGCTGGCAACCAGTGTAAATGCAGATATCTAATATGGCTTGCTTTTTAAAGGTGTAAGCAACTGATGTAAAAAAAACAAAACAAAAAAACAAAACAACAAAGAAACCCAAAGAAACAAACAAAAAAACAGATGTAAGGAAATAAATTGGAACGGGCATTTGTCACCTTTTCCACTATGGCTGGTGGCTACTCTGCTGTTGCTGATGTGTGACATAATGTGCATTTCCACAAGCAGGGTTCTGAGATGAAAACAAGGGTGCTGGAACTATAAAAGGGCCAACTCCTCCTCTGTCTTTTCAGTCATTGTGTCTCTATTTACAGTGAGTGCCCCGGTAGGATCTACTGATTTAGTAAACTACCACTTGAACAATGTCATCTCCAGCCTGCAGCATACCCAGTTAGTACCAAGTCAACACATCCTTATTACCTAGCTTTTTTTGGGGGATGTTCCGAGTACCTAATCCACGAAATTGACTTGTTTCAGCTCTATAGAGGTTCCTGAATAGTCTTGTGGATTTCTATTAATATAGAATAGAAAATCGGAAATGCAGCAGCAGATCCTCGCACACAGATACGTGATACCAGTTCAGTGACACTCAGAATAACCTTATTTACAATTGTCAACCACTTCAAAAAGACAAACAAACAAAACAAAACGCAACTCTTTTGGAAAGCCACAGTATACAGTAAAAAAAGAAAACAATTAAATGCATGAACCATTTGTCGTGTTTTCACAAAAAGGGCTGGTGCTTGGCAGTATATCAGCCCTCTCCAGCTTCCTTGTCTTGGTTAATTAGTCTCTCTCCATCTCTGGGCCATCTTTTAATTACAAACCAAAAGGCCTCATTAACATCACACATAAGAAGGAAAACAGGGGCAGATAGTGAGAGACGGGCCGCCACGTTCTGAGCCAAGAGCAACAAAGAAGACAGGTCATGGAAACAGTGTGAAAGCAGGGCCTCGGCGCGAGCGGCTGAAAGGAAAACGAACGACACTTCGCGTTTAGGTGAGGATGGGAACACAAAGGAAAGATGAAGTTATCGTGTTTGAGATGCATACTGAGTTTGTTGTTCTGGGATGAGAAAAGAGAAATGATGTATGCAACTTAGAAGGGGGATGCAAAACGTGGTGACATCAGTAACATATGGTGAGATGACATCGCAGCGGCGCTGGTGGGAGTGTGAAGCATGAGTTTCAGTCCATACAGGTGCAAAGGCTAAATCAACACAAAAAGGGTGAGAACAAATTTGAAACGACTTGGCTTGTGAGATCACCTCCTCTCTGGCTTTCCTGTCTTCCTCCTCCTGCTTCTTCTGCCTCTCCTCCTCCTCCAGCACCTTCCTCCTCTCCTCCCTCTTCCTCTTCAGCTCCTCCAGCTCGGCTTCGGCCTCCTGCTGCTTCTGCTTCATCCTCTCGAACTCCTCGCTCTCCACTTCATCGCGGCGACGCTTCAGCTCCTCCAGCTTGCGCTCTGCCTCGAGGCGGGCGTCGTCGTCCTGCTCGTCACCTGCGGACACCTCGGGGGAACGCATGCTGCCGCGACTGGCACGGGCACATAAAGCACAGATGCCGGTTAACCCTCGACATTTGAGCTGGTATGAATATTTAAACACACCCTTGAAGTATTTTATCCCAGAGGAAAACACAAGGACAAACACCAACAATCACCTTTTCACGGGTGATGTTACAGTTAATCTCAAGTGACACACTAACATTTCAAGTTAAGGAATTTACAAAAAAAACCCACTACGGGTCTGCTACAACTGAACAAAATCAGCTTGTTTTCTTGAAAATCCCATTCAGATATGCTTTTTAATAATCTTGCAGAAGCCGCAGGCAACATTTTCATGCTTTAACTCTATCCTGTTTGGCAAACAGCAAAGGCCAGACTGCAACATCTATAAGCTCCTAAGTGATAAAACTGCGTCTGTGCAGCACGTGTTAACACTCATATTCAAAATAAGACTCTTTGCACACCTTGCTTTGTCTTTGATCTTCGATAGCCCCTTAATTAACAGTGATCTTTTGTTGTATGGGTAATCTTTGTGATTGACACTATTAAATTACTTCCAGTGGTCAACCAGAGCGACCCCTTCAGAATAAAAGCTGTTTTTGTGCAGTAGAACATGATAAGTACCAGAAAGAGCCTGAAGGGATTCTGGAGACATGGTTCTTGATGGAAATTTGGTTTCATACTTTCAAAGTTCATCTCGTTCTTGCAAACCCAGATGTCACCTACTCAGCCTCGTTCTTACGACTCCGATGGCGCGGTCAATAACCGATATTCTTGCATATTTCATAACACCTGGTTATGTCGGGACTCAGAGTGAGAACCAGACAATGACTCAGTGTGCGTCGCCATTTCCCGTGTACCTGAGGGTCCTCTCGGGTTTCCTGTGCTGCGTGGGAGCCGCCTCCTCATGCAGCCCTCCATTGTGCTTCCTCTGCTCCTCTCTGTCTTCCCTGGCCCCGCCCCTTTCGTTCACCTGTAGCCGTGCACAAAAAGCAAAAACACAGCAACAGTGAAAAAACAAAAAAAAAAAAAAAAAAGGTGGCACCATGACGGGAGTCTTTGCGCTAAAAAAAGAAAAGAAAACATGAGCAAATGGGAAATAAAATAAAGAGCTTCACATCTCGCTGCCTCCACGACAGAGTATCCGCTCAAACAAATGATCTCATAACGGGAGTCTCCAGCTGTTTCTGTCCTTTTATTGCCCATACAGTTTCATTATCATGAACCAAAACCAGTCAAGTTTTGAAGACCATGTAATATTGTATTAAAGTTAAAGCAATTTTGAGAAAAAAAACACCTCGGTAGTGTTACCCAGATAAAAGGGCAAACAGCTTCATTTGAAAGGTACAAGAACAAAGATAAATCCTTTTTTTTTTTTTTGTCTGACAAAATAAGAAGAACTACAGTTAAAACAAAAACACTGCTGATTAAGGATCAGAAACATGAGGAATGCTACTGATTAAAAAAAAAGATATTTGTGGTTAATTAAACTACTAAAGCTTCTTTTTTTGTTTTTGTTTTTGTTTCTTACAATAGATATAGTAGATGAAATGCGTCTCCGCTACGGTCTAAAAATTTGACTGGAAGTGCACATGATGTGATGGCTCAGTAGCCTCAAATTGAACATTATGCTGCTCTGCTTCTGTGAGTTGAGTGGAGTCAGTGAAATGTGATGTGCTGCTCAGGTGGAAGACATGCAGCAAAAAAAAAAACAAAAAAACACACACACACACACACACACACACACACAGACACACACACACACAGACACACACACACACACACACACACACACACACACAGACACCGTGGCCACTTTGTGGAACATAATCTTATTAAAAACCGACCGCACAGCTGCAACCGTACTTCAGAGACACTGAGCTCAGTTGCCACCAGTTTGCAAAATGGTGCAAACCACACGAACCACACTTGATAACATGAGGTGTCTGGGTAATTTCAGCATCTAGCTCTGGCATAAATGATGGTCTTATCAAGAGCGTTTTTCTTTGTGTTTGTGTGTGTGCTTGTGTGTTATAGTCCTGAGGGATTTCTGCTTTTGCGTCATCTATAAGACACTGAATTTACCCAGAGATTATCTGTGCTGTGCATCACACCTCTACTGAAATTCTTACCGCATGTATGATACCTCATTATCCTCTGAGTGCAGTATCTCAGATACCTCAGATTCCTCTTCAGTGTCATTTCTTAGTAACATAGGCTTGCTGCCAGTTGAATTATCTACATTATCATCCTCAGATACCTCTTCAGCCTCCCCTGATGCTACAGCATCCTCCTCGGCCTCTGATTTTGCTGACTTGGCCTGATTTGAACTCTCACTGACTACTGATTGTGTCTCTTCCTCAGCAAGGTCCTATGAAAAAGGATTATAGCAGTTCTTTGAAACACACATCTGTGATTTGCATTCGATATAAAATCAGCAAAGGACCCTACAGCCATACCTTGTTTGGCATTTTGGGCTCTTCGGTTGACGACTGCAGAAAAAGCAGCACATTTGCAGGAACCGTCAGTCAGAAAACATTAAAAAAAACCCAGGTAATATAAATAAACAGGAATGAAGACAACTGACCTGTTCTCTCAAGAAAGATCTTCTCGGTTTGTCTTCCACCACTTTCTCCTCCTCCTCTTCCTCTTCCTCTTCTTTTCCTCCCAGAGGAGAGGCCTCCTCTTCCTCTCTTGGCCTATCTCGCGCCTTCTCCTCCCTTCTCGAGCTGTAGGCTGCCGCCTTCTCCTCTTCGTCTACGTTGTCACGGTTACGTCCCCTACGCCAGGAGGAGGGCCTCTCCTCCTCCTCCTCCTCTGTGTTGTTTTTTTCTGCGGCGATGCCGTCGTTGCCCTCCTGGGCGGTGGAGTCCACCTGCATCTGCCTCTCCATCGCCTCCTTCATGCGCCTCAGTCTTCTCTCCTCGCGTTTGGCCATGCGCTCCATCAGGGCTTGGTCCTCATCGTCTCCACCGCCTCCGTAAGAGCTGCTGACAGGCACGGTTTCTGTCACACTGGGGGGGGGGGGGGGGGGGGGGGGGGGGGGGACACAAACACTTCATTGTGAAGTCTCTTTTTTTTTGTTAATGAAGAGGATGCACTGAGGTCAGCAGACGTCAGCTGTTAGGACAATGTGGGTGGGGAATTGAAACACATCACATTACATTACCGCAGAAATGCTCTGGTGTGTTTCCAGAGTGTCAATCACCTTAAGGTCTACTTGACAGCTAGAATCATGTGGATACATACAAACTGCTTTATTGAGGGTTTTCACCAAAACGAGCTTTTGAATATTAACTTAGACCAGAGGACTTAAAATTATACTCTGATTACAGGTGTAATGGGTGCCTCAACCCACCTACTACTAAGTAGGGTCAATCCAGCCTATCTAATTGTCTTTGGGAGACTTAGGGGAGTTGTATCGGTTGATTCAACTGCAAAGTTAGCCACACGCAAGTTAGTTGGGACATGGCTTAGGCCTAATTTATGCTTCTCCATGGAACTGATGGGGCAACCCCCCTCTGGAGATCCCTGCATCACCCAACGTGCACCTCAAAACTTTTCAATGTGTTGTGTCGAAGCTGACCGCAAGCAAACAGGTCATGTGACCCATTGGTATCTGAAGAGTGGTTTTGAAGCCCACTTTTCTTCCTATATGAATTCTCTTGGACTGGTACAACCCCCACGCTCCTTTAAAGTTGTCATCAAACGATTGAGACCAAAACAGCCTCTAGTGGGCAGTCAAAGAACTGCAACAAATCTTAGTAATTACACAGGACCGCAATCAATAACGCGGCGCCGGTGGGGTAGGGGCTGTGCACATCCTACGTGGATCGCTGCAATGCAGAAGCATAGCTGAGCTCCAGTAAAGTCCCGCAGCATTTAGTGTGTCATCAACAAGGACAGGTTCTGCTGATTCACATTTAATCCAGCTGGAAACTAGACATGTGCTAAAATGGAGATTCAGTGCAGCCTACAATTGACTGATGCCGATCCCAACAGAATCGAAGAGCCCCTAAAATCCATCCCATGATATATTCAAAGATGCCAACAGTTACAAGCACGAACAAATTGTTTACTATTGCTATTCTTAAATTAGCTCCAGTAATCTGGGCTACATTTGGCCCAGCAAGTGCAATGTGGACTAGATGTGCCCTAAAGTTCATAAAAACTGGGGAAAACGTGGGTTTTGGCACGTGTCATATGAGCCAGATGTGGCTCAAATTTCATATGCTTGTTGTGAAAGGCAATAACGGCAAGTGTTGTGAGGGCAAAGCGTGGCCCAACGAAATTGAGGACCATGTCTGGTGGGCACGGTGGCTGAGTTGGGGCCAACAAACCCAACCTGAGTTGGGTTTGAGAAAACTGCAGAGTTGGCCACGTTTTTGTTTTTTATAAATAGCTGGGGCAGAAATTGAAATAAACGATAACCTTCAGATGCAAATCATAACAAGTTACAACAGGTCATGTGACGGTTTTAAGGATTAAACCAGCAACACTGCAAAGCTCTGCAAAGACAGCAGAACCTAAGAAACATTTACCGCACAGACATCAACAAAAGACAAAATGTATAATAAACAATTAATCACTTTTACATTAAGCGTTTTGAGTCCTGATCTAGCTGCCACCTAATTAACGGAAAGCAGTCCATGTCTGAAAGGGCCTCATGTCTTTCCTTCCACCTCACTCAAAACAGCAAAACTCATCCTATTCCGACCTAAAAGTCTGACAAACATTATTCTTTCATTCACACAATCAACAATGACCAGCCAGCGCTAGGTCCTGTATCAGCATCCTCCGGTACAATCCCCTTGTTGTTCGACCAGCCCAGGATGTACGTCTGAGCTCATAGAGAGGAAACACTCATGACCACAAAGGAGCTTCTGTGTTGCTGAGTCTGAGTTCAACCCACCACTTCCACTGCAGACAAGACGACTCATCCCATAACCTCTAACTGCACAGAAATGGATTTTTATCTCCTTTGTTACTCGGG
Organism: Xenentodon cancila; assembly: GCA_014839995.1. Lineage (NCBI taxonomy): Eukaryota > Metazoa > Chordata > Actinopteri > Beloniformes > Belonidae > Xenentodon > Xenentodon cancila. Next base: position 13,310,179 of record CM026219.1, on the reverse strand, counting down.
CAGTCTTTCTGATGGAAAGGCATGACATCATGCATTACTGAAGCCCTGAGCAAGTGAAATTCTTCCTCTAAGGAGCCCATAATATTGTCAATGGTACTCAAGCACATAGTTTATTTTTGGGCATTAAATTATTGATCTCTTGCTCCAGACTGCTGCATTTTCTTGCCCTCTCTCTTAAATCTTGTGTTTTAGTTGCTTCCTTCTTTAAGGCCAAAGGTGTCATCTGAGCGAATGGCCCGGCTGAATCCGAAGAAACGGCGAAACGTGAGTCAACTTCTCGCTTTTTCATTGAAGCTCCACCAGCTTGTCAAACGTGCGCCTTAATTAACTGGCTGATAGTGTGTGGTTACTGGCCCAGTCAGCAGGGGTTCTGGGAGTGTTTTAACGCGTTTGGTTACGGTTTACTGAATGTAATGTTTGTAAGATCTATCTATAGACTATCATATATGCCAGCAGAGGGTTTAAAAGGATGTAAAAGGGACTTTCTTGATAATAATTCATAGATCCAAATTAGGGTCTCACGCTATTGATGACTTCCAACCTGCGACATATAAAGATGCTTCAGCAATACTTTAATCACTTCTGTTGAAGCAGAAAGTTGTTTCCAGACGACATATTTGTCAGGATGTGTCGCTCGCTGCGTGTCACCTGTGGCTGTTGGTCATGACCAGGCTGTCCATCTGGCCGCTGGGGTCCTCGCCCTCCCTGTTCCTCAGCCTCTCCTGTCGCGCCCTGCGTCTCCGCTCGCGGGCGACCTCTTCCTCGTCGTCATCATTCTTTGCCATCCTGAGAGAAACAGCAAAGGCAAGTGAGAATGTTTGTTTGTTTGTTTGTTTGTTTTCCCTTTCCCGCCCCCAAACTTTCAACCCTGCTTCCAGTTCTCAATTAAAGTGAAAACCTTCAAAGTGAATCCTTCTTTCAATTGGACTGTAATCACCATGGTGACCAAAGCTGATGGATTTGCTTTGGGTTTTTCTTTTTTCTTTTTCCCCCTTTTCCTATCAAACCGACCTGTCAGCTGTGCAACAACCAATACTTCTTATCGCGGCAGCAGTTTTCTCAAGCTGATAAGAAGCAGGTCTGGAGACCTGGTTTGGCCGGAGATAAGAGAGAGCCATGAAACACTGCTTGTAATGACCTGGTCCAAGTTACCACGGAGCATAAGAGATTCTTTGAGGAATTTCAAACAACATTCAATGTTGCAATGACATTTTGTTTTTTTTGTTGTTTTTTTTTGGTTAAATTGTTATAAATGTGTCAAAAAAAAAGTAGAATGAGCTGTAGCTGAAAATGTAAAAGACAGATGTGAGAATAAACATGCTACAGCAATAATGAAAACAAACAAGAAAAATCTTAAAATGCACCAGAAAGCTGCAAAACCACCTTCTGTTCTCCTTTCAATGCATAGCTGCTCAAGCATAAAAGAGCTGAAACACGGTCACGACAGGTTCAAAATGCTGAAAACATTTGCTATACGTTTGGTTTGTGCATTAGGTGCTAATATTTATTTAAAAAAAAATGCTTTTCTCCACTTGCCATATTGCCCTTACGTCACCAGAAAGTATCACTGTAAAGTTAAAAAGCTGCATAAAGTGCAGCAGCACAAATCCAAAGCAGTTACGCCGTGGCTGATGAATATATTTCTTGAACAAAGTGGGTTATATAGTGCAGCTGCACATATAAATGAGACGCCAGTGCTCACAATCCATTTGGTGAGAAGGCTCCTGTGTACTGTGTTTGGATTTGATTGAAAGCAACAAGTCCATACTTTTCTCTCTGGGGCCGGTCCAGCCACCGACTGGGGAATGCAGGAAACGTCGCCTGACTACTGATGTGCAGTTCTTAGGAAACACACCACACCCAGAATTACCTACAAATCATGCATCATAAAACCTGCATATCTAACTTGGCAAAACAGTGTCTTGTCCACCCCCCTCCCGTAAAGGGGCCTTTTCCTCTTCCTGTACCGTTGAGTTTCTGGCCACCTGACATCTGAATGCTGCTCCAGCTGACCTTTACTCTCCCTCTGCTCACCACATGCCTTGCTACCTAAGATCAGAGCGCAGCCTTTGAGGTCGGCCAGCGAAGCGTGCCACTGCATGTTAATTGCAACATGTGTGGTTGAGCTGAGCTGAAGCTGCTTTGGTTTATGTCAGCTTTTACGGCGTGTGAACAACAGCTTCCTTTTTGTTTCTTTCGGCCCTCTCTCCGATGTTCCTCTGCCTCGCCTCCCGTTCCTTCTCTCAGATGATAGCTGTTGTCATAACAGAGGAGATTACTCTGCTAACGCCCAAACTGGAGCTGTGGGACGATGACACGATGATGTCAGGCAATGCTTTACATATGTGCATGTGTGCCTCCTTAGTTCAGATAAATCTGGATTTAAAAAACCGACTTTATCAGGAAGGTAAAGGTCAAAGCTGCAGAAACACTTGCAGTATAGGCTGACATGTTTTATTTTAAGAGAAATACGCTGGCCTCATAATAAAGCTGCTCTATATACCACATGTGTTACTAAAGTTCTGAGCTCTTTGCACTTTTTGGCACAGATGTACCAAAAACCTTTACTCTACTTCTTGATAAAACAAAACAAAAAAAAAAAAAAAAAAGGTTTCTGCTGTGCATCAGCCCATGTGGTTACAAGCTACAGCGAAAAAACTAAAGTGTTCTAGGTCGTACCATAAAGACAGTTTAATTTTCTTTGCAAAAAAAAAAAAAAAAAAAATCATCTGAGTTCATCTGAGTATCTCTGAAAGAGTTTGCTTACATTTGCCACAAAGTTTAGACCAAATACAGTTAAAGCGTGTTATAAATAAGCTCAACTCCTGCAACCGAAAGCACATGAATTGTTATCTAAAGCAGCACAAAGAAACTTTTGCAATATCTACATTATAATGGTGGACCTTAAGTTGTTTTTATGAGCCCTGTTTAGATGTGCTTAGTGCCTCTGTTCACACCTGGCATTAAAATGTGTAATCAAATGTGTCTTGAAAGCAATTAAACATACACAGTTTTTCAGCTTAAAAACCATCAAATGTGTTATTTTTAACCGCCACAGGCAGTAACTGGGTAACTTTTTGAAAAAGAAAAAAAGAACATTAAACCGGAAATATGAAAAAACAAAGATCTGACATTGTCTGCCTGAACCTTTTCCTAAACATTATTCAACAAAAGTATAAGACAAATCAGGACATATACAAAACATACAAATACAAAAAAGAACGATTAAATGATGAAGAGCTTTATTGTAATTTCTTGAATGCAAAATTAAGCGAGGGAGCCAATAACATTATTTCATGCCAGTATCTCAGGATGCATGTTCATGCCTCTTCTGAACAGGACTTGGACACCGTTGTAAAAACAACTTAAGATCTATCCTGAATCCGTCCCAGGACCATTTTGTGTCCAGACTATGAACAGAATGTGAACACAAGTGTCCCAGATTACTTTTAAATGCATCTTGAGTCATTGGATAGGAATCCATCCTGGAACGTGTTTAGACCTTGAATTAGTTTTCACCAGTTGTGATCAGATTTCCAAGGATGCATTTTAATGCCAGGTCTAAACAACGCCCCAGATTTACTGTGGTGAGGTCTCTTGCGCAATCACTCTCTAGTTCTGTCTTCTATCATTACTTTCTGGAGTCTTTTAGTCGCCTTTGCCATCATGTCCACTGTAGCTCTGTGAGCTTGATTCATCGTAGTTGATGAGTGACACAGAGCCGTGAAGCGAAACGCAGTCACAAGAAACAATTGTAATGGGAGTCCAAAGTTACTTTAGGTGGCTTCAAGTGCTAGATGAAAAGCAATACATTATTTTTTGGACTAAAACCGAAACTGATTTAATCAAGAAAAATGCTCATTTTGCTCATTTGTTGCAGAATTGAACAAAGTCTTAACTGAAATAATAATATGTAAATATTTGTGAAAGACAGACTATGATGAAAGAATTACAGATTCAACTTATTCCCTTATGAAAAGGTAAAAACAGTAAAGGCCTATGAATGTTTTTTACTTAAAAAAAAAAAAAGCAAAAAAATAAACTGGAGATCAATTCTAGTCAGTTTCAATGCAAAGGGAAGTGAATCCAAGCTCATAATATAAATGTAAGAAAAATAATTCCTTCTGGCTTCAAAGTGCAGACAGATAAAAAATATGCTGAAGAAAATAAAAGTCGGGCACAACAGATTCAGCAGGAATCGTTCTTAAAGCCACAAACTTCAAACACTTCACACCTACAGCTTCATTTTAAAAAGTCCTTTAAAGTCTCTGCAAAACCTTCTGCTTAATTCAAATCTGTCCACTGAAACCTTCATTTCTCATCCTCTGCACAGACTAGAAACATTACATAAAAACATTTTTGGAGGCCAAACCCTTAACTTTCATTGTGCATTTTTAACTTTAGCCATATGTTTATCAACTTTTCTGTCAAGACGTAATGATTTATGTGTAATGAAAAGTATGAAGCAAAGCTCAGACTCGACCGGCGTAGGCATGGATGTGTTGGTTAATGTCGGAAAAGGAAAAGGAATGACCTGCTGCTCTGAATCTGGTCTGGGCGCAATATCACATGTAAGTCTCGTAAGTCTTTTATCTAGATTAGTTAGTTTAGTCACTCAAAGCTAAGGGATCATCATTTCTAAAAGTTGAACAGAAAGTTGTAAAGTTGAACAGTAGTGTCCCATCAAATACAAAAAAACCAGAGATATCCATGTTAAAATGTAGCCAATTAAAGTAAAATGTTGGTACTCAATTAAAGTTTAGATACCAAAAATGTACACTTAAGGACATTAAGTAGTATTTGTACTTTGTTTCTGCCAACCATAGCAACCTTTTTTTATTGTGAAATTGTGAAAAACTACTGTAAATCCCGAAGGACCGATTCGTCCCTGAAAATGGCACTAAATGTCATGAGAACGAGAGTATGACAACAGCTAAAAATGGAAGCAAAAAAAAAAAAAAAAAAAAAGCCCTTGGTGGGGCGGGAATCTCTGAGTTAAAGATTCCCCACAAGGACAGAAGAACAAACTCCTAAAAGCTGAATTAGCATTCCTGTCAATCACGGCTTTGGCTGGAGACGCATACACAAGCCCATACACCCTTCCTTACCTAGGCCCCAAACTCTATCAGCATACTGACAGAAATATGGGGTGAGGTGGAAGCTGAAGGGGAGGAGTGGAGGAGAAAGAGCAAAGGAAATGGAGAGCAGGGATAAAAAGGAGAAGCGGGAAATGAAAAACGAGAAAGGAAAAGGGCGTGCGCAATAATGGAAAAAAGAGTCATTTGTAGATTGTACAAAATGATGTGCAGCCACAGTAATAAAGCTAAGATATGCTTTTTTTCCAGGGTATTCCTTGCAAAAATCTCTTGGAAAATATAAAAACATGCTTTTTTTTTTTTTGTTTTTGTTTTTTAATCTGACAGGTACTATGAACCCTACACACTTAGCTTTACATTTAAATACATTGATGAATAAAATTACACGCTTCGGTTCACAAGCTGAACAGCACAGCGGTTCTGCATTCACAAAGCAACTATCTGCACACAAAGCATCACCATCAGTGAGCCTATTAGGGAAGAAATATGTCCAAATATTATCTTTACGGCAAAATATCTAAAAAATGTCAGTGAAAACAATTTAGGAAAAGCCCATGAGAAAGACTTCTTCACCCCTCCATGTCAAGAGGAGGACAGAGGGAAGGGAGGGAGTAAAGTTAAGAGGAGAATTGAAGAGAAGGGGCTGCTGTGAACAGAGGGGAGGGCAGAGAAGGAGGGGATGGAAAGGGGAGGGAAAGAGGGTGTGTGCTTGAACTGGGCTGTCAGAAATGCTGACCCATTCCCACGCTGGCCTCTCTGGACCATTTCTCTTCCTATCGCTGCCTCGCAGGACTACAACCTACCCTGTCTGTCCCTCTCCTCCCACCCTGCGCTCTGCCGGGACTGCTTCAAGGATACGCAGTGTTAGCTGAGATATAGAGTTGCCTTCTTACTCACAGATGAATGAAGCACTAAAGCATTCAGATAAAATACAACAGAGCGCAAGACTTTAGTCCAGTCCATGCTGATGTGGCAAATGAAAAGTTGGAGACTCTCCCTCGCTTTGGCAATCTCCATCTGTAGCTCCCTGTCCCTTCCTGTCAGAACCAAAAGGTTTACGGTGCAGGACCGAGTCACGTTCGGAAAGGTCCATTCACCCAGGGCAGGGATTGTTTGACACGGCTCATTCACGGATGAGGATGGGTGTTATTTCCTGAACACTTCCTGGTCCCTCAATGGGAAGGCCGGCAAAGATGTAGAGAATGAAAAAGAAGGCAAGGATGGTGGAGGGAACGAGAAAAAGTTGGATGAGTATGGGAAAAGGAAGAGACTGGGATGCAGGAAAAGAGGGCAGAGCGCACGGATGTGGAAAATGAGGGGCTGAGGGCTGACGAGGAGGTTTTAGAGGGGCGGTGATGATAGGAGATTAAAATTAAGGTAAAAGATGGAAAATAAGAGGAAAAATTGAGAGCCATAGAAGAAGGAAGAGAGAAAAGAACAAGATGCAAAAGGAATAAGTAGAGGAAACAGAGGTGGGTGACAAAAGGAAATGGGAAAAAAGATTTCCCAAAAGAGACAGTAAAGACCGACGCCATTGTAAGAAATAAAGCACAGAATTTGATCATTTTAAATCAAATGTTTTTGAGATCTATAGTTACAAAAAGGCAATGAAAGACAGTAAAAGTTAAACAATGCAGTTACATAGAAAGCAATCATGTAGCTGTAGCCTCTACTAGCAGCCTGTTAGCTTAGCACAAAGTCGGACAAAGAAACAAGCACTGATGGATTTATGTCTGAAAACCAGAAGAAAAAACAAAAAGAAAATACAGAACATATAGGATGGAACACAAATATTTATACTCTACAAAATAATATACAATCTCTGTTTTTTAAACTTTGCCGACTCGTGATTGCAGACATTCAGATACTGAAACCGTTCAGTCCACGCTAACTTCCTGCTAAGGCTAAATTTAGGACAAATCGGTGCACAAGCACACAAGTACATCAGCCTCATTTGGTAATGAGAGATTATTTTAATTATTACTTTTTTTTTAGAAACAATGTACAAAGAAAGGCCAATTTTAGCCAAAGTTGGCCTGTTAAACGACTGGGAAAATTCCACGTCCCTGCACAGTCTTTGGAGACATTCCTGTCTGACTGTGTTTCAGTGAGGAAAAACACACTACGCCACTGGTGAGAAGCACTGACTGGGGAAATGAAGAGCACACGAGACTATGAGAAAGCTTAGAGTAGAAAATTATGTGTGCATGAGGCTTTATGAAATGGACACATGAAAAAGAAAAAAAAAACTCATAGTCAAGCAGCAGTATCCCAGCATGTAGGAAACACAGAGACCTGGCCAGAAAACACTTATAATAGTCAGGAATTTGGTATTCCTACAGCTGTTATTATATGGCCAAACATTTTCCCTTTGTTTTCCACGCAGTACGGTAAGTTATGCTTAAATGCAAGCTGGCCACCATCACAACATGCGGTTCTGACTTGCACAAGAGCCAAGAGAGGCATGCTAATATTGATTGGTTCAATGTATTTGCAGAAATGGAAGCAATGTAAATATGTAACCTTTCATCAATAACAGGAGCAGCGCGTCTCCTGCCAGCTGAAATTGTGGCTGCTAAGACCAAAAAAGAAAATAATAAAATAAACATGGACAAACTCCTGCCAAGCTTAAAATGTAAATCTCGAAGGTGCTAACAACTCTTTACTGGTCGACGTTGCTACATCTTTCTTTCTGTCAGCCCTCATTTCTACTGTCAGCTCTTCTTAGTCTAGAGTTTCTGCCAAATTCCATCATCTCCTTCTTACATAAACACTTGAAAAATGCATAAATAATTCTAGCAGCAGGGGGCTGTTGGGGAGGGGAGTTTATGCTGTGCAACCATTAAGGTTTGTTTTAATCAGCTATTAAACGTGCTGGTGAGAAAATGCAGCATTCAAGTCTAAGAGGTAAAAATTAAATAATTTCATAAACATTAGCTTTACATAACAGTGAAAATTAGTAGTACAGAATCTTTCCCCCTTAAATAAGTTATCATATTCTGTGTCTGTGGCATTTGTTCATCGAGGGTTCCTCTCTATCTGAGTTCTGTCAATCCTTGTTTTAACTCAATACTTGCTTTGAATGTAATTTTGGTGGCAACATCAGAAATGAAGATGGACTGGCATATTTGATTAGAATAAATGTAAAGTAATACTAATTAGCACCCTAGGTTAGGATGAGGACGTTGCGGTAGCTGAGTTAAGGTGGAGCTTCAAACGCACTCTTTGTACAACCAATGGGTGATGTCACAGGTGGTTTTTCCACTTCTTACACATTCTAAAGCTGGAAAATACTTTTACTTATGTAAGACCTTTTAGCTAAGCATTAGCTGGTATGCTGGCCAACATGGCCTGTTATCATTAGGACCTTTAATACAAATACTGGGCAAAAATGACCCCTTGTTACGCTCCAGTCGCTCTCATTCCTACAGTAATGCGCAGCATCATGTTTAGCATACCGCGTCCCAACATGTCGACTCACTTTTCACAAAGATGTTCAGCTCTGTGACTACCTGCCCTGTTGGCTCTCAGGGCACACAACATCTTCTTTATCTGTACTTTTATACACAACATAGCTTGTTAGAAAAGATTCGCCAACAGTCCGGCCTTAAAGGATATTTACTCAATTACTGTGTCATACTTCAGCATTACCCACACAAACCAAAACATAAATCACTCATAAATCTCTCTATCATAGATAAATGTGGCCAGCTTGGACCGACATTAAATCTATCCATTTGTGGAAGCCTCTTTTTTTTTTCTTTTTTTTTTTTTTGCACAAAGAGATGCTTAATTCAGGAAAACGTAAAACTACGCTGATCAGCTAATGAGCAGCAAATACAAGGCACTATGTCTTCATATAGTATTAAGGTTTAATTTATCAAATATGAACTTGAAATGTGTTTTAGGCAAACTTCTAGATGAAGCTTACTAATACATTTAACAGGAAAGATCTGATAAACTTACTACATATAAACCGTCTGGCACCAAATTATAGACAAAGTTAGCAACTAGCTAGTTAGCACTATGTAGCATTTGGTAAGTCAAGAGGCCACATGGCTCCCTAAACATTTGACAAAAACATTACATTTACAAAACTGCAGAAAGGAATGACTCCAGAGAACCACTGTTCTTACTCCCAACATTTCTGACAGCACAGAGCGGCTGAAAGTGTGAAATGTTTCTGCTAACATGCTAGCCGCACTGTATTAATGTAAATACAGTACTGCAATTTGGCGCTGGATTACATTGCTGTGCTGTTAAAAGGCCAAAAACAATCTCTACAGCTTTCAAAAGAAAACATTGTCAGAGGAATCAGCAATGTTAAGAAACTTCCAAATTCTGAAACAAGAGTAGTCGATGTAAAGCTTTTATGTGATGATTAAAGAACTGCAGATGGAGTAGTTGGGCCTCAATCAGTTCAACAATTAACCTGCAGTTTAATATTTAATGTTTATTCTTTTAATTTATATATGTTAAAAGAGTACAGTAAAGATATCTGGGATTTGATTCATATAACTACCCATAAAACAAGCACAACACATTGGGCCCTTTATTTTCAGTGTCTGGTGGATTCAACCCGGAATTTCATTACCTAGTACATATGTGCATAATGTGCACATTTTTCTTTCCACAGGAAAACTAACTTTACCTTGAGCTCTTTGATAAATAATACTCACGTATTCCTTTTTGACATTAAAATAAACCTGTTATTTATTTAGCAGTGGTCAAACCTATGTCAGGTTGTTTTGTAAGAGTCACACTGGCACACAGCTGGCTCGAATAAAATGCTTCTCAAAGGCGAGTGACCTTGGCAAGTTATCTACATCCACATCAGACTCATCCTTAATTGCAGGCTGTGGTACAGATGAAAAGACACTCGTGAAAATGCTCTGTGTAAACATTTCCCTGTCGCACTCTGCATCACGCTCTCACAATAAAAATCCCATTTAACCATTTCTGATTAGTCCACTTGGCGGGCTACTGCTCAGTTAATTTGTTGAAGCAAACTTTAGTTTAATCGGTTTCCTCCACAGAATCAAGAGTGTTCAAAAGGCAGCAATATGTGGGAGAGAAAATTGGAAACAGGGAGGCAGGGCACAATTGAACATTAATGCTCATCACTTTGAGTATCAGATTTCTTATCTTTGTTCCTTTTTCCTGGTTTGGAGAGGGCAGCATTTGCAGAATGGTATTTTTAAAAGCTCTTTCACCCCTCAATGTAGCATTATAGGAGGTGCACTGAGCATTAACAACCCCTGCTTCATTATGCAACACTGTGCTGAAACCTAAACAGTAGAGTCTCCTCCTCTGGACTGCAGAGAGTTTTTAAGCTCTTGAGCACTGACTTTTCACACACATTATGCTTTGCGAGAAAATAAGTTAAACAATGCGGGAGTGGTGATCTGCACATGCAGTGAAGAAGACAACCAAGCGGGTGTTACCGTTCAGCTTCAAGGCGCATCTCCTCCCGCTTCTGCCTCCTCAGCTCCCGGCGCCGCTCAAAGTCCATTTCCTCCATGATTGTGCCCTGTGGACACAACATCATCAAACAGATATATTAATTCACTTGAAAGAAAGCAGGAAGGAAACACATTCATTTAAGCCAACTAAGAGAGCATAAGAACTGCTTTACCAACCAAACAAACCCTGAATCTTCTGATATCTGATGATAAATCTCACGAAATGGAACTCTGTAGATGAGCAATTATGTATGTATTAAATTATGTAATTTTAACTTTGTAAGTGTACAGAAAGTTTATAAGAAGAACTGTTAGTACAGGCATTTCTGCAGACAGTAGGGTTGGGAGACTGTGAGAGCTAGACAATGATTCCTAAATATAGACAAATATTTCTTCAAAAAGATTGAAACTGATATTTTAACATGCAAATCATTGGTGTTGCCTTAAACCACCCTACAAGTAGTGTTTGTTTTACACCTATTCAATATGTTGTTGTGGTTGCCGCATGTTACGAAATAATCTGAAATAGTGCGAATTATAACTTTTGTTTCTGTGTACAAAAGGAAAAATATTGCAGAGATTTTGTCCAAAAAGACAAGAGGGATGAAGGAGAATTCAAAACAGGATGTTGACACCATCACTTAGGAATAACTAACAAAAAAAAACAAAAAAAAACCAACAACCCCCCCCCCCCCCCCCCCCCCCACTAGGGTACATGACCGGCTGTTGAGGCCTGAGACCACCCAGGAGCCGGCAAGCCTCCCAACATACATCTAGAGACCCTGCAAAACCACTGAAAACATTCTTTACACACCGAAGCAGAGCACACAGATGCTGACTGAGAAGTTGAAGGAATAAGGCACACAGGAGGAACGTGACAGCTGTGGACATCATCATATTTAAATGCTGCATGAGCGGGGAAAGCCCCAAGTGACTCCGATAATAAAATGCTTTTCGATGGAGTTTGGGAATGTTTCACAAATAAAACAAACTAAGTCATACCTTGAATTAGCCTCCAAGCAAAGTCTTGTCCTTCACACCATACCAGCTCCCCACAATGCTTTGTCTGAACAAAAATACAATGCTACAACATGCAGTTGTCTCCCACAGCTGGCCCCAGCTGACAGAAAATGCAAAAGCCTGCGTCTTTCTCCTCCCTGCTAGTTGTCCCTCCCTTCATCCCTCAGTGACCTCCTTCTTCCTTTTTTCCCCTCTTAGTCTCACCCCCCACCCTCCCTTCACCCTATCTCTGCTGCTGAACTTTTCCTGTGTTGTTTACTGACGTGTTAGAGCTTGGCTAAACTTCGTTTTTTTTCTGTTTGTGCACTGTAAGCGTGCCGTCTGCCTGCGTTTTCTTCCATCTGCGGTCTCACGGCAGACGTCGGCACTACAGTATTTAAATGGAGACGAACATGCGGGTGCACGTTTGTACGCATGCTAATGAAAACAGATGTATGCATGCACAGGAAGCGAACAGGAGACACACTCTAAGAAGAAAGCCTGACTTCAAGGGAGCCTGCTGAGTCTCGACCTCCTAATTGTATCTTCCACCAATCCTGTGAGTCAGTACAGTAAACACATATACTCTAACAGCCTAGAAGTACTCTGTTACTCGTAAAAGATCTTCTAAATACCGCAGGAATTCGCTGCCTGTGTTTAGATGCACACTTTGTGTCATTTGTGAAATGGCTGGGAGGGAAATGGCAATTGGATGTGGGGCTACTCATACAACTGTAATTAAAGCAAAAATGAATGCAATAACTAAAACCGACAGGGCCTCCAAACATCACCAGCCTAATCACATACTTCCCAGAACCTACGACGCCAAGGGAGACAAACTTATTAGTAACACAAGCACGCATGTAATTTTGGGGTTATTGTTGCAAATAATGCATGGTTTATTCAGCTAAGAGGACTCTATTTTCATCGTGTGGTACATTATTACAAAATGAATGATCCTTTTGAGTGACTGCTGATATCTTACAATAAAACAGGCTTTGCTCAATAAAAAAAAAAAATGTCACAGGTTGGATTAAATTTCAAGCTTTAAATGGCAAATGGTTTAAAACGTCAACGTCCTGTGTCTACATGGGAAATCACTGACAGAAAGAGTGAGAACTACAATGCAACTTTTTCGTACATCACTGAAAGGACCACCCGCACTTTGCAAATGCTAACAAAGGTGGGAGAGGAGAAAGCAAGTGCTCCATAAAGCTCAGCCCGGAGTTGGTGACATCTTAAGCTTGCCTGAGCCTGTCCATTTCAAAACATCTTCCTCTTTTACAGCATCCATTCATTTATTTGTGTTTATTGCCATCCATCCTCTCACCCTGCCTGTCTTGTTCTGTCTCTTTTTTTATTCTCCTCACCCTCTCTTTCTCTTTCCCTGTCTGCCTCAGCCTTCTCCAATGGCTTTAATGACACATTTACCAGTAAAATTACTACCTGTCGAGATTGCCAGACCTTGGCACACAACCCGGTGTCTAAGTGCCAGTCTCTTGAAAGCCCTTTAAGACCAAGTTGATATTATCGTCACAGCCACTGGGATTACACTGCCTTGTACTGCCTCCTCTCTCAAAGTCTTGAATTAAAAGGAACAAAACAATGGGCCCCAACTGGCCAAATGAGGTAAAAAGAGGATCAAGCAAAACTCTGGGAGAAGGGCTGTAGAATAAATATTGGGCAGCAGTGCTACATGTATTTTGGCTTTAGTGAAATGTTCCTAATGGTTGCTTACTATTCTTTTAAAAGAGAAAACTTTTTGTCACTTTTTTGGTTAGATTTGTTGTCCAAAACTCAGAGCAACTCAGATACATGAATTTACAAGTGATACGGGGTTGCAAAATTCTGGTAGTTTCAAAATTTGAAACTTTCAATGGGAATTAATAGGAATGAATTGGAATAAAAATGCACATGTAATGCTATTAAATACAACTTATATGAGCACGAGCAATTAGATTAAATGCAAATTCATTTCAATTTCCACTCTCTGTATTCCTAGATCAGATGCTGAGTTGTGCTGTAGGTGTGACAGGGAGGTTGAAGGTGGGGGTGGGACTGCATCAAGGATCAGCTCTGAGCCCATCTTGTTTGCTATGATGGACAGGCTGACAGATGAGGTTAAACATGAATCTTCATGGACTATGATGTTTGTAGATGACATTGTGATCTGTAGTGATAATAAATACAATAAATAACCACAAATTTCCAATTTCCATGTATATCATTCCCATTAATTCCCATGGAAAGACTCCAAACTGAAACATTTCCAATGATGCCTCTCTTAACTTCCCATGAACATTTTGTGGAAAATTTCTAAACATGTACATTGTACTACCCCTTTGTGTAGTCTTGTGTGTAGTCTATTATTTGTGTAGTCTATTATTATTATTAAATACAAACAACGCAGCAAATTTAAATTGGAAAAGCAGAGGGCACAATGGTGGTAGGATGTGGTTGGCCTGCTACAAAGTGTAAATGCATGAATTCCTTTCAAATTAAACTGGTTTAGGTTTAGGCTTCTAGCGATTGTCCCCTTCAGTATGTCGGCTAAGCGCTTCGGAGCAGTTGCTCGGCTGCGTTTTGCCGTGGTGACATCTCAGGAACTGTTTGACAGATATAGCTGACACTTTACAGCTCTATGGAATTACACAGCCAATAGTGTTAATTTTGATTCAACACAAAGACTTGGAATTACACGACTCCACTCGAGTCATGTAATTCCAAGATAACACACCAAGCCAATGCCAAATTCACAGCTGGGATGTAGAAAGCTTAGTTTTTTTTGTGTTTTTTTTTCCCGGTTGTTTGACTCTGCTGGCAAATTAATGCAGAAAGCCAGTTTTCATGCCATTGTACAAGCGCGAATGGGCTCCACGGGAGGTGGTTGGGGCAGGTTGACGTAGGAGGGTTCTATCTGGAGTTTTCAGGTGTGCAGGTGTCCAGGCGAAGAGAGAGTATTCCAGTAATGCAGGAGAAACACTGGCACAAAGCCAGTCATCAGTGGAGGAAAATATTTCGAGTTCGATAAGCCACCTTCACTCTCATGCCAGCCACGTGTCATACAGGAGACCAAAAGACACAAAACAACAGATTCAAAGGAAACAAACTAACTAACTGGACATAGGAAACAAAACGAAGGCATCGTTGAGAAAATAAAGCAAACAAAGCAAAATAAGCAATATAAAATGGACTATAAAGGTTTGAGTCCTTATCTAAAAGTATGATTTTCACAATTTGGATCATTTCATGCATTTTTAATGTCAGCTGCTCCAATTTATAAATATGCAGTAGACAGATTATCAGAACATCTAAACAACAGTTGCAAAGGAAGGACACAGCTTAACAACTGTGAAACTATCCACATTTTGACAAAATGTGAAGCTTAAATTGCAACAGTACTGTTCCCTCTCTTCAAGTACCATCATGGGTTTGCTACACGAGGCTGACAAATGTTTTTCACCTCGTCTTCACAATAGAAATGACAAAACACCAGGACTGATTTCTTTAATGGCCCTGTTTTGGCAAACTTATGATTACATTCAGAGTTTCTCAATAAAATACATTATGCATGCAGCATATAACAGAGGTATAATCAGTATGCACAGTATGTCTCCTTCCTCAAAACATTTTCAATCTGTTTTCTCTTTCTTTCTTTCTTTTTTTTTTTTTTTGCACCTTATTTGACAACATGTGGTCCAAATTCTCCCCAACTTATTCTGGAATATTTCCACACATCCACCTCACGAACCGCTACCATAAATTAGTTTTAATCAGCTCTAGATATGAGATTTATTAATGCCTTGAAGTTGGATTTTTGCTATTTGAAACTTTAGCTGTGAAACCACAAGGAGAGCTCTGTTCTGAGCCCCCCCCCCCCCCCCCCCCCCCCCCGCGGAGCGGTTTCTCATCTGTGGGTGTTTGCGCGAGCTGATATCCCAAACACTGCTTGACAGACATGGTTGATCGACACCTCTGTGGATCCTTCACAGCCAAGCAGAATCAACTGCGGCTCACAAATCTACGTCAAACAGAACGATGAAAAGATTGTATGTTTTCCGGCATGGGCATGGGAATGCAGCGTTGTGTAAAACTGCCACAAACAACGATCTGACACATCAAAACTGAATTTAATTTGACACAGAGACTTGGAAGTACATGAATCAAGTGTAGTTTTGCACTCGGATGTCATCTATGATGGAAAATCACCAAAGGAAAGGCCAAAGTCAGAGCTAGACCGTAGAAAGTGAAGTTGTTTTGTTGGCTGCTAGCTCTGCGAGTTTACGTGTTCTTCCTAACGCCATTTCATTCTTTTACGAGTTTGTTCCCATCATGCCTTGTGCCTATGCTATGATCTGGGCTTGCTGCAGTTGGTCATGTCTAGATTCAGCAACGTTATGAGCCCAAAGATTGAGGTCATCTAACTACCCAAATATACTGAGTGACCAGGTTATTCCATCAATGGATGTTTTCTCTTCCCTGATGGCACGGTCATATTCCAAGATAACAATGCCAGGATTCATCGGGCTCAAACTGTGAAAGAGTGGTTTACACATCATTTTCACACATGGATAGGCCACCACAGAGACCATACCTTAACCCTATTGAGAGACTTTGCACAGCAGACCAACTCTCCCATCATCAATACAAGACCTTGAGAAAAAAAACTAAATGAATGCAAGTCTGACCGGAAATAAATGCTCTGACTTTGCAGAAGCCTATTGGAACAATGCCACAGCAAATGCATGCAGTATTCAAAGCTACAGGTGGTTCAACAAAGTATTAGAGTCTGACTTTTCTTTTAGCCATACAGTGTTACAGACAGTATTAACCCTTTAACGCAAAAAGAAATCAAATCAAACTTCAAATTTTGTATTAAAACAGTTTCTAAATAATTTTTTGGTTTGTATGAAACTTTTTTTTTCCTTTTTAGATTAAGGAGGCTGCTACAAAAGGTCTCAGAATGACATAGCCATCCTCTAAAACCCTCTACTAATCAGTCTTTTTGTCTTTTGTTGCATCAAACCACATTTCCTCAACTTAATTAAAAATAACTTGGTTCAACAATCATGGTTTAGTAACATCTTATAGCTTTCTAAATAAATGCAGATAATCTCTTCCTTCACACATTCTCTCCTTCCACAGTGTTGCCCAACATCTGTGCCTCTCCATGACAAGTGCAAAATATTTTAATCTGAAAGGTTATCTGAAACTCCCAGAAATACATAAGCAACAAGGCCGAGCTTCTTTTTTAAATTTGCCTACCACAAAAGTTTCTCAGTCAAAGCCAAGATCCTCAGCACAGCTTAGTTCAGTCTCAATACCAATTACTTTCAGCTCTCAATCCAGTTCCAAAAATTGAGGATATGGTTCAAAAAGGGAAAAATTTAACCAAGGCTGATTTAATTTTACTACAAGGCCAACCTTAGAAGCTCATGCAAATGCGAAGTGAAATCCAATGGGACCTTGAACACCTTCAGTGTATCTTAATGATCTAGTGATCAGACACAAGCCTTCCACAAACTGTGCCTCAGTCTCATCTGTGCTGACTTTGGCTGTCAAATATAAGATGAACCAGTGAGGGGAATTTTCACATTAGTGCAGGAAAAAAGACCCGAAGGTTAAAGATGTCAACTTTCCATTCGTTGAAGAAAAAGGAGACTCCTGCATTCCCAGACAATGGTTCACATTCCATAGCATCTCTCTGGCCTGTGAATCACACACACACACACACACACACACACACACACACACACACACACACACACACACACACACACACACACACACACACACAGTGAAACAGACTGAGGGAGTCCAGACATGGCCAAGAAAATCTCAATGGAATACCACGGAGGAATTAAATGTTAGAGGGTGCTAGTAGGTTTGGATTAAACAATGACTGAGTTAGTGTCAAAAAATAAATGATGTGAACATCCGTCAAAGTCGTGACGGGACAGAATCATATAAGTCAGATAAATCCAGGGGATTTAAGATCATCTTCATGTAAATGTAGTTTGTTTGTACTGCTCTGTTTTATAATTGATTTAACGTTTGTTCCCAGATGTTAAAATATATGATGGTTAAAATAACAAAAAGGTGACATTAGGGCTATGAGTAACATTGGTTTCAAACATATTTCAAAAAGGGACAAATCTCTTTTGGACTGCAGCTTGATACACGTTAAATTACTGCCACAATTGAAACAGATTCATCTTTTTGTAGTGTTCTTGGATCCAGTGGGTTTTTTTTTCCATTACTGCCCCAAACTCAGAATTAAGTGTTATCTGCTGTATATTTAGATTGTGACTCACTGTTCTTTTAAAGATTTCTCCTTATCTGGACCAACTCTAGCACGAGAGATAATGTTCATTAACTTTTAACGCTACATTAGAGGACCAAGGTTCATCCTGTTTTCCTCTTTCAAGCAAAACAATGCATGCAATTCCATGAACGACCACTAGGAGCATGATGATCTCATCTTTGCTGCAAAAACATTTACAGATTGCTACAAAAAAAAAAGAAGTTGTTTTATTATGCATAACTAGATTTGACATGCATCCATTTAATTTCTTATATAACGTGACAAATATATACATAATTCGACGCGTTGTGTTTGATTGACAGTCGGATTTCTGAGCTGTGAATTTAGACCTAAAACAGTATAATTATTCTTATGCTAAAGATAACATGGCTTATTGTTTTGTATTGTTTTGGCCTCAGCTCAGCAGTAGGTGTGTTCCCGCTAACATCCAGGCCTGTTCATTTTGCACATTTGTCTGTTTTTCTGGTTTAACCGAGGTTGGGTGGAGTCAGTTGATGTCTCATGACGTCTTTCAGTAGGATGAAAAAGAAGTTTTAGAAGAAAACAGAAACCCTACAGGTGGCATCACAAGGCACTCCAGTTTTTTTGTACACTGTATGTTTTATGTATGCCACACTTAAATTGCACTAACAATAATACCCCCAAAACCTTTACCCATCGCTGTCTCAAAACTTTTCTTGACCGCAGGTTTTAGCAAACTGTCCAGTTTTCCCCTTGAAAAAAACTCAGCTTCAAATTTTTTAAAGCTGGTCAAAGTTTACCACTGAAACAAGATGATCAATTCTCATTTGCCAGCTGTAAATGCAATTTACCAAATTAAATAGCTGCTCAATCAGAGACAACGTAGCTGCTGGCTGAAAAAAAGAGGGTTATAAAACACAGTCTTACTTTTAATGTTGGTTTTAAGAGGAACATTTGCATTAGAAATTGGTTTCTTTCTGTCCAAATCATAAATAACACTGCAAAGAGGCAGCTTTGTTGTGAAACATAAGTCTGTGCCAGTAAGATCCCTTTCTGCTCTTATGACTTTTAAAAGGCTCGCGTCCCTTTTTAAAAGTACGCCGTCAGATGCTGCAGCCACAATCAGTCAGAATTGAAGTACAAATCCCACACAAAATAGGGATGTTTGTACAGCATCAAAAGGCTACTGCTCACTGGCGGAGTTCCATGTGACCAAATATGGAAGGAAAAAATGCTGCCTTTTCCCGTAACCAAACTGGGAAAAAAGAAAAAAGAAGAAAAAAAAAAAAAAAAAAAAAAAAAAAAAAGGAGGGAAGGTTTTCTTGCATGCTGTGTGCGCAGCAAGATAGAGCTCTCACACTCACTTCACAGTGGCCACGAAGCTGGCTCCCTCTCAAAACAGCATGACTGATGGTGATGTTGGACTTGCCGTGACACCTCAACAAACGCTGTTGGACACACAAACACCCACACCTGCACGACTCAGGAGTCATCGTTTCACTGCACTGAGAAGTCATATTTAAAAAAAAAAAAAAAATGCACACAAAAAGCTTTCTTTACTTTCACATATGAGCTCTCGAGCAGAGTCTCTCTGCAGTGCGCTTTGAATCGGAGCCCCTTGGAAAGGAACATTCCTCCTGGTGAAAAAGCAGCTCTCTCCAATGCCACAGTCCTCCGCTTAAGTTAGAAACAGTTTGTTTATCTGCCCCACCCCCCCCCCCCCCCCCCCCCCCCCAACCCCTGCCTTGCTATGTGGAGCTGCTCTGACATTCTCCTGCAGCTGCCTGTTGCAAAAAAATAAATATATGTGTGGGCATGTCATTTCACCAGAAACTTATCGAATTATCAGTGATTTTTTTTTTTTTTTTTTTTTTTTTTTACTGAGCTGTTTGAGCTGCCTGGAGAAAATATCTTTCCACCGAAAACTGAAACTGCAGGAAGATTAAAAAGAAAGAAAAAAAAACAAACCTGCAGTCAGCACAGAACACAGGAGTACATATCTTTCTTTTTTAAATTTAAAACTCAAAGGACTGTTGCAATTGTAAGAACAATGTATTATTTTACAGGGTTAACGCAGCTAAGTTCATGTGCATTCAGACCTAAAAAAAAAGAAAAGAAAGAGGCGACAAGTTTACTATCTTTACAGTCTGACAGCCGTTTCTCTTCTCCACTGTTCGCCAATTTACAACGAAACAAGTAAACAAGTTTGATGCAGGTCCAGTTAAATAATGTCCAAATCCAATTATAATTCACCTAAGTTTTAGTTATCCTCCAATGGTAATCCATTTTTTCATTTTTCGTTAAGGCTAGACTCAGAAATCCAGATGTTTTGCTTTCTCCCTACTACAAAATTTAGTGCAGTTTTCTTTGGCCCATATTTGGCTTTGAATCAAGATAAGTGTCACTTATGTTGCCTAAACCTGGCCGCATATCCGCCAGACGTGGCCCCAACTCATTTTCTTTTTGCCTTTTGGCCACGCCTACACCTGACAACACTTGCCAAGTCCCGCGTCGTAACGAGCGGAGGAAATCTAGGCCACATCGGGTTCCTGCGGCACATGCCAACACCGTTTGGCTCAGTTCATAAACTCTGAGATACGACAGCACTCGACAGTGCCGTAACTGACCACTCAGTGGCCCAAATCAGGCCCAAAAGAGTCTGGGATTTCGGATAAAGTTTGGCATACATTTTCTTTTACTTCAGTTTGCAAGTGAAAAGTTTCTTAAAGACTGTTACTTTTATTTTTTTTTTTTTTAACAATGGACACCCTTTGATTTGCTGCCAAGCACTGAAGGGGGAAGAGAAAAATGATTAATAAGCCATTCTGGCTCTTTCTTCTCCTGTTTGCTCAGGATACAGGCAGCCGTAGCTTTCAGCACTGCGGCCCACTTATGTAAGAGTCTCTTTGGGAAAAAAAAAAAAAAAAAAAGCCATCATAATCTATCCAGAAAGTCAAACAATTACAATAAATACGCACTCTTGCACTTGAAATGGAATATTAACAGTCTAATAGATGATACCGCAAGGACAAAACAGTCGAGCTTAAATCTTTTTGTCACTCATAAGCTAATGCAGTGAGACAACGGACTTGTCAGTAAGAACCATCACAACATAGACCGGACTGTGGAAGGATCCAACGCAGCAGGTGGACGATGAATAAACAAATGCAACTTCTGCAGCAATTCATTGTTGAAACAAAGCAATCTAATGATGAACGCTTAAGCCCAAACATCATCTACTTTAGGGTGCACTTTGACAAAGGCGACCTCTACAGACAAGTAAAAGATAACCACAAAGTGTAACATTTCACAGTTTTGGATTCTTTCTGCATCACATGTACAATCTTCCTTTCATTTGTAATAAAACACATCCTGTAACTTGTTATGACATCCTCGCAGATCTTTTTCTCGTGTCAATTTCTGGATAAGTGCAGCCTCCTCTTGTTCTTTCGAGGCAACAAGTCCACGTTAAAGCCGGCAAATGAGGCCTTGGCGGGAGGCTGTGCCTCTACCGGAGGACATTAATCTGATACTAGTAAGCTGACTAGGGAGACTAGTGGAGCCACAATGCTGATATATGGTGGGTTCAACTGAAAGCACAGCTACTACTGACACCATTAGCCACTTCGATCGGAGGATTAGTGTGGTTCCTCTGTATTCAGCTTTGAATTTAAGGCAACGGAGCCAGAAGAATCTGCTTTTGGATGCAATTTGACAGGTTTACAACCAATCAAGATACGCAAAGCATGATTCATAGCCAGAGCGACAAGCAGACTGGTATCAAAGAAACACATCTAAAGCCCGCCCCCAACCCACTGTGATTGGTTTGGTACATTGTGTACCGGAATAAATGGCTGTGAATGGGTGTAGCTGGAAAGGCTGTGACATCATAACTAAGAAGCACAGTTTACAATAAAGCAGAGCTTAACACAAAAATGATGAAAATAGACTATTAACAAACAGAAATGACATCTGCTGTGACATATCTATTCTTTCAATCCACAACTAAAAGATCCGAATGTTAATACGCTTAAAAGCAAAAGTCTAAGTTTGCAGTGCAATGTATAAACAGACAAGCAGAATCCGCAGCAGCCGACTGTTCAAGAACAATAACACGGCATACTTGAAGGTTTTTTTTTTTCTCTCATAAAGCTTGAGAGGTTCCGTATGTGGAGAAAAGTGGAAACAAAATGGATCCACAGAACATTTGTGACACACTTTCTATAAAAGCCACGTTTCGGTCATGGTGGACGTGTGGCTCCCTCCATGGCCAGAGGGAAATTACACTCTGGTGAGACAAAGAGAGAAAATCTGAAGGGTAGGGAAAAAAACAAAACAAAAAAAAAAAAAAACGACTATAAGCAGAGGAGTGATTTATGTGGCTGACTCAAACCCACACAAAGGGAGAATGTCTTCCCATCATACCTTACATGGAAACATACATGAGGGTAGAATGAGTCCACAAAGCATGATGCAATGTTCGCAACGCTTTGAGAGCCTGCTGAAAACACGACAGCTGAGTGAAAAAATCTGACAAGTTTGCCTTTTTTGTGCATGCGTCACAGCCCCATGAGGAAAACACAGGAGAAAATCACTTATTTATTTAAATCTAAACGCCATAAATCCTTATCTTTCTTGCCTTCTTTTTAACACACAATCTAGTAAATCATGAAGTGGAATGCCAATTTTTTTTGAAGCTCACTGCAAGGCTTTTCAAGGGTATTACATGACAAGGTATTTTTCAAAATAAGGGTCTGCATTCCTGGAGAGAGATAGGAGGAGATTAAGGAGCAGGGTGGGTGGCGGGTGGGGTGGGGTGGTGGGGCATCAAGATGGCCCGGCTGAGTAGTACTATTACTCATACTGGATGCAGGGAGGTGTACTGAGTTCAGTAAGGGAAAAATCCCCCCCCCCCCCAAAAAAAACCTGCAAAGTAAAACACGAAGCAGAAAATGATGTGATAGCAGAGAGCTGGATATTGGAGACAGGGTGGTGTGTTTTAATTATGTGACTTTCTTTCCTGGTATTCATGGACACAGACACTCCCAGTGAAGGGATGTAGGCAGCTGCCACATGATGGCTGTGCTGGAGCTCATCAGCCAGACTGGAGGATACCACTCAGCAGAAGAGTCCGGAGAAGTTTAAAAAACGTCAACGGTCACGATGGTCGGTGACCAAAAAAAAAAAAAAAAATGACAGCCTCAAATAGATTTCAGTTTGTCTGCCTTAAAGGATGTACTTTTGAATTTAATTCAAAAGTACATCCTGGTTGGATGAAGACTGGGAACCTGGATGATTCTCTTCTGATCTGGGTCTGTGATGTCACAAATCCCTGCAAATTTGAAAGCTTTACTGAACAACTTAAATTCAAACTTAAGCGATGCTTAAAGAGACAGGGTTATTTTATGTTGGACTTATTTGACTTCGCTGTTACTTAACACACCTAAATATATGTTCTTAAAGTGACACACGGGAACTTTTGAATTTTTGGTGCCCTGTAGATGCGGGGGTTAAGTCGCTTTTATGAGCGGTGGAGATTTGCTCTCTTGCTTGGTCACATTCTCGCGTTCTTTTCCGTGATTACTTTCTTGAGTCTGTTAGAAGTGTCTGCCATGATGTCCACTGCAGTTCTGTAGGTTAGCTTCTCCCTTTGTTGCTGTGCGGCGTAGTTCCATAAAATCAAACATAATTCTTGTCAAATGTGACTAGGATGGGGGTCCAGAGTTACACCGAGTAGTTTTTGTCAACAGTAGGGATGGGAGACTAGAGGAGCTAAGCAAAGCAATCACATTTCTCTTCAAATCAAACTGAAACTAAGGTTTTTTTAAATTTTTATTTTAAAGACTCCTTTGATTTGCCTAAAAGCCACCCTGCGTAGCAATACCATTTTTGGCCAAATGGAGGCAGCATATCACATAAAAGTTACCCTTTCACTCACACGTTGGAAGTGTCCACAGCGTCTAGGTCAGCGTTGTTTTCATCAAAAGTCGGGGAAATTTCAATTTTTCTTGCTTTGATACAATAACAGGCCGATTTCAAAGCATGCAGCTAATTTATGTTGTTTATAATACGATGAAGGCACGTCAGAAAGACCCGCCCTCGAGCATTGCCGTGGTTTGATGCTGTTAATGTGTCAGCTACTGGTGTAAGATACAAGTGCTCCTCTAGTGAGATAAAGGGGTATTACAAGATATGCCAGACGTCTTTAGCTGCAGGAAGATGCGCTGTGCTCGACAGGTA
This sequence comes from Xenentodon cancila, assembly GCA_014839995.1. Classification (NCBI taxonomy): domain Eukaryota; kingdom Metazoa; phylum Chordata; class Actinopteri; order Beloniformes; family Belonidae; genus Xenentodon; species Xenentodon cancila. The sequence goes on along the minus strand of CM026219.1, from coordinate 13,286,096 downwards.
GAAGCTTTGCCTGTGAGCTGTTGTATTCACAACTTCAAGTCCTAAAAAACATGCAGAGAACATCTCCCAATCATAGAATAAAAGCCTTTGCTAAGCGGCTTTTGAAACCGGTACCATCTGCGTCAGCTTGTGAAAGCAACTGCCCATCATTTCACCTTTATGCATTTCATGCTCTTCACATCTGCTGTCGTCTGAAGTCAGCAAAAATGATCCGCATTGCTTTTAATAGCAACTTTTGGACATATCTAATAAAATCAAAATCAGCACTGAAAGTCATAAATCTTTCAGAAATACCTGTCTCGTATTGATCTCATCAGCATATCTGCCTAACACTACCAGATGTCAATGAAAATTTTAAAATCGGTTCCAGAAATATGCATTGATCTATGCATGTAAAGCTCTCTTGTTCAACCACTGATTGATTTTAAATAAATATCATGCCCCTGTGGAGCTGCCTTTTAGCAGTTTGCAATTACAAATGTAAAGATATGAGCGTAGTAACACTGTTTTTGATTCAGCACAAGCCGAATGAACCCTCTGAGTGACAGAGGGCTCACCTCTCCTTCCAAAAAATACATTCCAGTCTTCTCATTCCTCAGATCCTTTTAGGGCTCTGCAAGGCTGAAATTCACTCGCTTCACCACATCTCATTTTTGTGCATGGCTGTGCTGACTGTTATTATTAATTTGGCAGTCAGCCAGCTTGGACGGGTACACGTCTTCTGCTCCATTCCCTCACAAACCGCTTCCTGAGCCGAACGGCCTAAAACCAGAGTCTTCAGGCATGGATCGTGATCCACGCAGGTGTGCGCACGCTTCGAACTACAAGGTGCTGATTTTTCACATCGTTGGCTTCTGTTGTTTCACCTGACGAACTGCCATCTGAGCATATGACGTGTAATGCATGAAACCACAAGAAGGCTGACTAGTTTCATTTATTTGCAGTTCTGCTTAAAAAACCCCATCAGACGTGGGGGTCAGACGTGTAAGGGATCATTCAAATCATTTTTAATCATACCAGGCTTGATGCAATATAAACATGCAGGGCACCACACAAACGGGAAGGTTTTCCTTTGTACGGACGCGCAGCCATGTTGCTCAACAGGATCACGCCCACTGCATGTCAATCAAAGTTGGCTTTGCTCACAGCTCCTTCAGACGACCGCCGCCAAAATATCTGCAGAGCTGCCGTCATACGTTTACAACGGGATGTACCGTTTAACATACTGACTCAACAGTAAAATCAAGAATGACGTGAGAGTTGTTGGGTTTGTACAAACGGCTGGTTGCTTCGCGCGGGGCGGTAGATTGCGGTTGAGGAAGTGATAAGAGGCTAGCGACTTGCCGAGCCGATTGATTGACAATCATATTAGAAATAAATTCATTGCTTGATACAAAATCTCCTGGCGTGGTACAAAATAATTCACCCCTCTCACAGTTGTCATGGGTCATTTTAATGCAGATCGACTCGCTTCTGGAGCCTCTGTTGGTCAGTTGAGGAACTGCAACAAAACGTCCGCATGAGCGTCAATGCAGAAGCGAGATGGCTGGTTCTTGGTGTTGCATCGACCGCCGCCACGCCACCATTTACCTGGCGCTGTACTCTGTTGCGCCTATCGGTGGTGAACACACACGCTGACAACAGCAGCTTAACGCTACTGAGCCTATGCAATTCTCAGCAAAGACAATCACTCTGTTGAAATTTTCTTTTTGTCGACTATTCAATTCGTTGGCGACTATTTTTATTATTGATTTTTGTCAACAATGTCGACTAATTGTTGCACCAGTAGTGTCTTCATACTGAGTAGTTGTCTTGGGAAACATCTTTTCATCATTCTGATGTTGTCCAAGTGACATAGATAAGGCCTGTCACTTCTGCTCTCCGCGAGGATCCTATGAAGTTGTCAATCATCCAAACCAGCCAAGAGGTGCCCGGGGTTCACCGCGATCAAACACCCACAGTTCAGCTGCTGTTTCACATGGGAGGGCAAAGCAGTCACACTGAAGGCTGACTGATTAAAAACAAGCACAAAGTAGTTATATTTGAAATGAATTAAAACATTTATTGACATATAACTTGAATAAAACAAGTTATAAAGATTGGCATCTGAAAAATCCTAATAGCACAAGGATGCTTAAATGTACAAAAATGGCCAATTTGGGGAAAAGTCTTTCTAAACAAAAACCGGCTCTAAAAACTCCCAGGGAAAATTAATCTTGGTACAATAAACAATGAGGCATTAAAAAATGAATTTCTGGAGTGTTTAACTTGTCTTCACAGTGTGAACGTTTTTGTCAGACGAAGATAAAAATGTGTTTTTTTTTTATGCTGGAGTACCACCTTCATTTACTCTGGCCTGGTAATGTGTACATTTTAACACCTCCAAAACACCGGAGAAGAGCAGCTTTTTCTCAGCCCTGCACTGCATCCTGAAGGGAAAGTCGCCCCATGTCCGTCTTGGTCTCCTCTCCTTCTGCGGTTATTTGGTATCCAATACCAGAAATTCCAGGAAACCCTAGAGCTTCATGAGACAAAACAAAGCCCCTTCTCTTCCTCTGTGTTTGTCTCTTCCACTGTGTCTGCCTTAGCTAACCCAAAAACCATGCCGATTATTCACCGTAATTGACTCATATCACACCATTATATATGCAAGGGTGTCTTACTTTTAATGCCTGTGCTAATTTTAGACCACAGACTATTTAGACCATGGAAGGAGCAATCATCATTAGCATGATGTGGCATTTACCACTAAATTGAGGATAAAATTCAGCTTCAGAGGTTAATATATGTGCAGTATTTAAGCCTCCTAATTCCTAAATTTATTAGAATAATGCATATCTCAGACAGCCATGAAATTGTAAATAATTGAGCAGCGTGCTCTTAGGAGGCTTCTCCAGTTGCTCTGTTGAGTTTTTTTTTTGTTTTTTCTTTAACTCATGGCAAAACTGTAAATGAGTTTTGCTTCACAAAGCAGCAGCATTAAATGGGAATGCCCCCCCCCCCCGCCCCCCGCCCCCCCTCCGCCCCCCGCAGCTCTAATCCGTCCACAGGGGTTCACCCATGTGTCCTGGAGGGGAAAATTGTCACCTCCACCTGAGTCAACTCTACTCTCCAACATACATACATGTGTCTGAACCCTTGCGTGTACACATTCACCTCTAGCCAGTCAGCCCACCACCCACCTCGTGTTTATGTTCATAGCTTGAGTGACTGGTATTTCATTTCGGCCTGCCCGCAGCCCTTTGGCACAGTTTGGCTTGGCCGGTGTACTATTACTGGTCATTAAGTCTAACCTGCACTAATAGGGGGCCTATTTTCCAAGGTGGTCTCCCAGTTGGCTGTCTCAGGAGTGAGTGGCACTGTGGGGCTCGGGGCTCAAATCGGACATCCAGAGTTTCATGAAAAATCTGCCAGAGCGCAAGTCAGGCTTCGTCTTATGTGGTGATGCGGATTCTTTGGAAACAAGAAACCATTGTTTTAGGGCGTGCCTGGGTGTTTTGTTTCTCATTAAGGCAGGCTTAATCCGGCCAGCCAAGATGAATACTATGCCCCATCTCTGGAATATACTCTGATGCATCTGTACCTGCTTCATCTGATCCGACAGTCCATCAACAATATATAAAAAAACCATTCCAGTCCAAGAGTGTTAATGTGTTCACATACTGATGTAGCGTAGTTTTTGTTTTTTGTAATGCCAGATGACGGGGCTGGTTGGAGGGCAAATGACTCAACCTACCACACCATATTGTGTCAAAACTCTGCACTAGTTCTAAAAATCCCCAAAGTCATCGCCAACCCTTACTGATCGGCATGTTTTCCTATGAGCAGGTTTAGTCAGCTAATATCTCACTGTTCCTGTAGCAGATGTCTCACTCCAACATCCGAATCTTTGCATGTTTTAGCCGTTCTCTGCTCCGTTGTGACATGTGTCATCATTAATCAGAGGAGAAGGAGCCATTAGTCTAAATGCGGGAGTAATTAATCCATGCTCACACCCCATTAGACGTCATGCTCAATTTGCGCACGGAGCTGTGTGCTGTGTAAATAAGTAGAGACGATGGGACCCACAGCTATTGTTCCTGGACAGCCTGGCATCACAAGACTTGCTCTGGTGCTGTTGAGATGCCAAATTGCATCTCTGAATACCACACACACTGCAGTCCACATTAATGTCAGATAGCGAACTGGAGGTTGGATGTATGCCTTAAATAACTGTGATAACGTAGAGCTTTTTTTCATAATCAATTAGTCTAATCAGAGAATATTCATATGTAGCTCAGTCATAAAAAAGTGACCGGACTTCAGCAGTAAGGCCAAACCATAAGCCTCCAACAAGGTTAAATTGCAGGAGGGCATCTAGTATGAATTAGCCCTTGGTTTAATAAGAACCATTAGGCTGTCACCTCGGCGGCTGTCGAGCTGCTCTATTACAGTAAAGCCCCTCTGGAGCTGAGCTGAGGTTATTCAATAAAAACCTGACTGAGTGTTTCTCCCAATCACCACTGGCAGAACTCTGATGAGGTAAAGAGCTCTCCAATGCCAGCCTCTCTCCCTCCGGTGCGCTGTCTGATTAAAATGGTTTTCTGAGGCCATATTTTTTTGCTCTGCTTGTAACCTTGCCAGAGCCAAGTTAGAGAACAGAAAGAAAAATTGACAAATTACCTAATACACATTGAAATGAATCCACAAAAACAGATCTAAGCCATGAAGGCCTCGCAATAATTAGATGGATAAGAGTGCAGGATTTTTACCTTTTTAGATAAATTGGTATCAGAGTCTCAAATTCGTGTCATAAGTGTAGCTAAACATAATCTACATTTGTTACCAGTTTTGAGGAATGGGGTGGCTTTGTTTGACCTTCAGCCTCAATCACTTTGCACACGCACTTTTCGTTTAAACCCCATCCCTCAACCAGGCAGAGCAGCGGCATGTGAAGTGGAAAGAAATTGCAACGGCGGCGTGGTCCGCTAGCGTCGGCTTTCTAAGCCTCCCGTCCTTTCGCCTTCCCTGTATCACATTCCTGCGCAATCCTCGGAGGCTCATATGTAAATGCCTGAGTATGCTTCTGATTAGGAAGCACATAGAGTACACTCCATAAATGCACTCTTAAACAATTACCGCTGCTTCCAATTGCAGCGCCGAAACAGACCTCAGACTGTGCTGCTGCTAGACTTGCCTACTCATGTGGGAAGGTTAGACGTGGATCAATTGCAAGAACGCGCCCTGCTTTATGACACGTCTGATTCTGTCAGAAGAACAAAGATCTCAAAATAGCGAATTAATGAAAAATCAAGCAACATAGGAATGTGATTAAAGGAAGAACAAGTAAAAGGAAACTTGCCACACATATGTCACGATGTAGGTTTTTAAATTGTTGCTTCGTTGGTTTTTTTTTGGTGTGCAGTAAAATGAATATCAGTCTTTTCTGTGCGAGACTATTTATTTTTTTTATAAATCCCAAAAAGCTTATTGTTTTAATGAATTGTATAGCTCTTTAGCCAAATTGCATTTATTTGCTTTGATGAAAAACTGCTAGCATATGCTGTGTTTTGTTGGAGATTACAATGAATACTGGGGAGGAAACACATCCGTTTCAGAGGTTCAAACAAGTGAGATCAAACAATTGTGGCCTAACACCTGCTTTACCAAAAGAGTGAGCTTCACAAATGAAACAGCAAATGTTTATGGGTTTGTGAATCATTTTTAGGTCAAGACACAACATGGCTAGGTTTAGGTAATCATAATAGGTTCAAATATTGTGTTATATTTGTAACAACAAGTAAAAGAAAGGGACGTTTTCAAACGTTAGCTCAGGAGGGTCTTCATATACGCGGATTTAGCTAAGTTGCTTTTAGGGTACAATCTGAGATTTATTCCTGTTTGATTTTTTTCTTTTTTTCTTATTTTCTCTTCCTCACTTCTACCGTCATTACTTTCTTGGGTCTCTTAAGGTCCATTTGTACTCCACTTTTGTACGTTTTGTACGAAACGTTGTTTCTGTCACTGTCCTTCATACTTCTGTACATCATTAACGTTAGTATGGCTGTTTAGCAGGACATCCACCAGGGGGCAGTCATGAGTCGATCACTTATTAACAAACAGCAACTGTTAATGTTTTATTTGCGCTACGTTGGAAGAAATGGTGTAAATGGTGGTGGTATATGACACCACTGAACCAAAGTCAGTACATAAATGTCGATTTCTTTTATTTAGTTTTGTCCAGACAGATGATGCCTCGCTTTTTCTGGATGTCCACCGGAATGACTTGCTTCACTGTGAACCACCTCATCAGGTGGAGAGGACCGCACCTGTGAGTGAGGCTGAACGGCTTCATTTTCTTCTGTTTCGTTTTCTCATAGTAGGTTAACGATTGATTCGCTATACTCAATACTGCCCCCACGACTTCCAGTGGTATTGCTATGTTTCATCTATAATATTAGGAATCGAGGCAGTAACAAAAGACGGATGAAATCAACGCCGGATAAAGCCAGAAGGCTCCGTCCGTCTCTCTAACCGTTTCAAACGGAGAGTATAATTGAGAGATGATCGGTACAGGTCAAATTTACTTTGGACAGTTTCTGTGGATAATAGTGTCAGGAGACTGTAAGACCTAGACAATGCTTCCTAAAAATAATCAAATATCCATTTAACAAATTTAAAACTGATATTTTAACATGAACATCCTGTCTGTCATTGTTGTGTAAAAGGCGCAGTTTTATACTCTTCAACAAGCTTCTCCTCTATTTTCCAGATTTCAATGGGAACGCTACCTAGGACACACAAGTGACTGTCAACAAAGAAAATTTTGCACTTGCCTCGAGGTATCTTATTGAAATAGAGGATCCTGTACGTTAATAATAAATAGAAATGTAACTAAGACATCTTTGTTACCAATACCCCTTGAAAAAGAGGGATGAGGGGTAAGGCTAAAAATACAATACCCAGTTGCAACTTTCAAAATACTGATTTTAAATGTCATAATCTCAAATGTCTTGATTTTGGGTTTGTCAAGACAAAAATCATAGGACAAGTAGTATTTCTTTGACGTCCAGGAATACTGGTGGATCAGTTTATGATGGCAACAACTGGCTGCATATTATAGCTATCTCATTATAGGAGAAAATATTTTAAAAATTAAAGCATGTAACGGGCAAAGATAGAAACGTATTAGCAGTAAAAGTTGAGTTTTTGGCAGCAAAGTAAACAGACAATTCTATTGTAATTTTCTTTCAACTCAGTGGGTCCCCCTACAGGCGTGGAGGTTAAGCTGCTTTCACAACACTATTCAAGTTTACTTTTTTTGGTCTCTTGTTCAGTCACTCACATTGCTGATGTGTAATACAGTGCTATAATAAATACTCAGCTGTTGCAGGAGACAATAAAATATAGGAGTCCAAAGTCACTGTAGGTGATTTTTGCCAATAGTAGAGACCCAAGAGCTTGACAATGATTTCAAAAAGTAAGCAAATATTTCATTTATCGTCTATACCTGCTTATTACTATTTAGGGTCACAAGGATCTGCTGGAGCTTATCCCAGCTCACTTTGCGAGCAAGTCTGATCTACACCCTGGACAGGTTACCAGCTTTTTGCAGGACCACACACAGCAAATTAAAAAAAAAAACTGAAACTAAAGGGAATTACTTTGACTCTTAAACGTTGTTAAGAATTCAGTAAAGCGACTCACTGACAAATTGAATAATAAATGTAATTGTTAGATGCGGTTGTTACAACATTGCACTAAAGTAGAAAGAGACTACAAGTCTGACAAATGTGAGTAGCCATGTAAGAACACAGAGATTGTTTTATGTGGATGAGGTAAGTCCTCCACTCCATCATTACCACATAAAAGCCCAAATTTGCTCTCGCCACTTCGCAATCCCAGGATGGCAGACGTCCAACATGGCCTTCCCAAGCCGTCCTTCACAATCGGCGCACACACTCAAACACGTTCAGAAAAGCCACAAGCATAAATCCTGTAGGCCTATTACTGACCTGCATACTGGCCTGTCTACCGCCTCCCCCCCCACCCCCGCCCCCACTTCACCCCCCACCCCACCCCGTGCGATTCGTTGAGTGGTTAACCTTGCTAACTGTGTAAACACATGAACTCACCGGTCATGTTTTCACACTGAACGGTATTTTTCACACACTCCTTTGGGATTTACATCATATTACCTCTGCGCTCCCTTAATTCCCCATTACTCTAGAATATGGGAGTTAAAATGGCGATTTGACCGGCTCTTGATTAGCCATGTTTCTTTAGATTTCGCACTGATTGGAAAGAAGAAAGGTGGAATGGAGAGGTGAAGAAAGGACACAATCAAAAGAATGAACATTTATTTACTCATTTCTTTTTTTTTAAGGAGGAAACAACTGAGTTAGATGGGATTGGTGTTACGGGAAAGGCTGGAGGAAGAGGGAAATTTAATTGTAACTGCTAAGAGAGAGATGTGTACGGTGCTTTCTCCGCCACAGGGACACTGTGCACGTCTGAGGTCCCAGTGGGACGCCGCCGAAGGAAAACACAAGGCCAATCAGCTAACAGAGACATTTCCTGTGCTTGTTTTATCAGATGAGAAGAAGCCTAAAGGCTAAATGTCTTCTCTCTACAATGTTGTACACTTCTCAGGATAACCCGCTTTGGAGAACGGAGGGGAGAACATGCATCTTTGTGAGATGACATCAGAAGTGCAGCTCAGGAGCACTGACCTCACTCTCGCGCAATCAATCATCCACATAAAATCCCATGAAATGTGGATCACGTGAATAAGAGAAGAGGTTTTACCTTTTAAGATATAAAGCAAGGCTGCCTCAGGAATTAAATAATCTCTCTATAAAAGCAAATTTAGCGAGCGTTACGGGAATACAATAGTCTTTTTTTTTTTCAGAGCTATAAAACCTCTGGCAGAGCTTGGCATCTGGAAACTAGCAGATGGTGGACCAATATGCCAGTTACCGGCACCGGCACGCCATACTGTCAATTAGTCAATCTGGCCTTGAGTGATCCTTTTCTTTCGGAGGTCAGAAAATGATGTCAACGAGAGGTTGATCTCTCCAACCCTCCTCATCACAGTGTGACTAAACCCCAGAGGAATTCAAACACAGGTCCTTTGTGCCCACGTGACTGCATAACACAGCAAAATCAAAGTTTGACTGCTAGTTAGGAAAGAAAGGAGGCAAAGATAAAGATCCTGGGAGAGAGGATCATTATGAAATTCTTCATGCCTGTACAGTGTACTGAATATGTGGCTTGAAAACAGATTAGCGTAAGCGTGGTTTGATTAAATAAGGCTTAATTTGGTAGTAAAAGGCTTATAGGTCAGGAAGAAAAGAAAGACTGGGACGAGCATTTTCCATGACCCAACAGACAACCAGAATCTAATTGTGCAGGAAGAAAATGCCGGAAGATCCAAGTGCACCATGCTCCGCCTACATCACTGTTCCTAGGTAGCTCTGTTGCATGACGAGCAATAAAAACACCTTTAAAACTCCTGCGACCACGAAGCGCTACCAAAAAATGAGACGAAAGAGTTAAGATTCCCTCTCCGGCTCAACATCTGCCCGTACATCCAACTCCAACTTATTACAGAACTTAGTGTGCGGTTCTGGATGCAGTGCATTCAAATTACATGCTATCGTATTAAAAAGGCGAGCGGGGAAACTTAAAGAGTACGCCGTTAGCCTCGACTCCGGGGCCAAACTCCAAAATTCCCATGAGCCTCGGCAGCATGTCAATCACAATTACTTCAAATGAGCTGTGCCCGTTCAGGAGACAAAATCCTAAAACCTATCCTGATTTTATTCCAAGCGAGACACATGATGACATGGACAACAGCGATAAAACCGAAAGCGTTCTTTTTTTTTCGCTTGTGGTTCTCCAAGGAACGGTGAAGCTGCAACTCATTTTCAAACCGTATTATTACAACAAACAAATCTGCAAAAAGTTAACCCAACGGACAGAAAGACTCGAGCACCAGAAACATGCTTGACATACTTTAACTGGTCTGTTATGAGAAGAAACCATAAAATAGCTCTGGCACCTGCAGAAGGAATGTGTGTTTGGATGACATGTCAGGATGTGAATGAACCAAATTGGAAAATCTTCACATCGTAGGTACAGATCTACTTCAAAAACAACCGAATGGTAGATCATTTGTGTTTAAAGACTGTCTCTGCCAGTTTCCATTTTATTTAAATTCATTTGGCCACTTGGTTGGCTGCCTTTGCTCAGCGGTGGTACAAAAAAAAAAAAAAAATACTGCCTCTCAAGGAAACTCTGGATTTTTGCTTTGAAACTTGATACCATGGTGGATTATGCATAACTAGCATCAAACTATAACAAGCCTACCACATACCCTGCATGCATGTAAACCCATAGCAATGCTTCATGCTTCAGCATTTGTTGACTGTGATGAAAATGAGGCAAAAATAATCACAGAACCCAACATCTAACTCTAATCAGAGAGAAATATGGGAAGGAAAATGGAATTGAGAGAAAAATGAAGCCAGCATACAGCAGCGAAGAGCCCTCACCGCACTGTGCAGTCCAGAGCCAGACTCCGGAAATGCATGGCAGTGTTCCCAACATCCTGCCCGCCCAGCCCTAACCCTGGCCCTGGCTCTCGCCCCACACTGCCAATCCCCTGTTATCACTCTGTGCAATTACCTCCAGATTCCTCTGCGCTCATATCATATCGTGTCAATTATACAATCCTCTTCTAAGTACAAAGTGCTACACACATTTTAGCTTAAAGCTTGCAGTTTTATGGGTGTTTAGGTCTAGAAATAGCTGTATGAGAGTGCATTTGCTTGTATGAACATGCACGCAGAGACTAAAGGGAAAAAAGAAAAACTCCCCACGAGAAAGATATTGTTGCAGAAGCCAGGTAGAAGACTTTGTGAGAATTGTGCAAGATTATTTATTTAACAAAACAAAAAAGTATGATATCAATATTTATAGAAACTAACAAAAAAAACCTGCAATAACATATCCCGTTGCTACAAACGTTGAGTCAGCTTTGGTGAACACTAAATGTTGGGATAAAGAGTGAGGAACAATAAAAAGGTGAGCAAAAAAGTGTTAACATACTAAAAGTCACAAGTAAGTGACTGAAAATAGCTTTAAGTGACTCAAAAATGTTTAGAACGAATTACATTAAGTAAAGTACTTAGCTGAATTGTTTAGTGTTGAGTAATTTCCAAGGTACATTTTGTATTTGCTGAGGTTGTTTTTTTTTTTTTAAAGAAAAGAATAGAAATGTGCAGTGACTTTCAAAAGTTTCACAGCAATGTGTTATCTCTGCCACCAGGAGGCAGTAATATGACTGATTACCAACTGACAACTACCCCGAAACAACAAAAGAGGAACGCTTCTTTACAGCCGGGCTGCTATGTAATGTAAACCCAGGAGATGGGAACAGCAACAGGGGCGACCTTCTCCTCATTCCCTTTGGCTGTTACAGCTCCATCACCATGTCAGATCCCGGCAGGATCCACGGATGTAGTAAATTAATACTCCACGCCAGTTGGTGGCAGTAAAGCACTGTTTTCTCTGTTTACCAACCACCAATGAAATACAAGAATGATCAGAAGCACAGAAACAATGAGATCAATATCACGTTCTGGGTCTCTGGAAAGCACCTAGAGACAACTTGTGTTGTAATAGACGCTATTTAAACAAAATCGAATTTGAATATGGAATAAGCTGAGACAGAAGGGCTGAACAACATCTCCCGCCTTCAGCACCAAATCCAAACAAGGTACTCGTCTCAGCCTGAAAGAAGTTCCCTAAAAAATCCTGCAGTGGAGTTATCTAGCTCCTAGTAACAGAGACGTGCGCAAACTTCAGAGGGTTCGTAAAACTACCCCAAACTCCCACCAATGGAAACTTGCCGCAAAAGCATTGTTTTCACACATACTGATACGTTATTTCGCCAGCAGACTTACATAAACAAATGCCCACAATGAGATCGTGAAGCATGAACGAGTGGTGTTAATGAACAGGTTCGGGGTTGAGGGGACAGGGGTACAAAACCACGGTAAGGTTGGCTTCCTGAGACTATTCCAGTCATCTTTCACCAGATCAGGCCTGCACCTTATAAGGAGCTCAAGGCACTTTCTGCGTCTTTTTCCCAAACACTGCACAACTTACCAGATACAGTTTCATGGAGAATTACTGTGCTGCTTCTGGCCCAAGAGCGTTTAGAAACCCACAAATCTACCTTCTGCAGCTCCCTCCATCCATCCCCTTCCATTTGCCGTGCTTATATTTCACAGACTACTGTGCAATAAAGCCGAGATCAAAAAGACTTTATGCACAAGTACAATGAAGGTTGGGGAGAGCCCTTTGCCTTGGGGTTGGTGGGATTCAAAAGAATATGATATCTAGAAACGAAGACTCATGTGCAAGGGAGCATGCCTTTGCAATGTGGCACTGCTCGGTGGCTTCATCTGCTGGAGGTGCTGGATATAATTCTGTATTTCAATATGATCTCAAGATGTTTGAGGAGCATGTGTAGTGCTGTAGGCACTTGGGGCCTTTTCTTGCCTATAGGCCAAGTTTTTTTTTTTTTTTTTACACATTCAACATGACAAAGTTCTACAGGATAAGAAAAACCTTGCATCTATGCGTTCTCTTCCTACCAGCAATGTTGTTTCAGGATGTAGTGAGTGTCGTGTCGGCTACTGAGGCTGGCTGGGGTCTGGAGACAACCCCCCGCCGTCTCTTAATACTTTTTTGCTCGATAAGAATCAGTCAGGAGGAGCTGAGTGTGCAGAGCCTGCCTTTGTGCGCATGAACCTTTGCATGACTGCGCCATCGCCTGAACTGAGAAAAGTTGCTGTACAGCTCGCAGCCGTGATTTAACTTTTGCCTTTAGAGAACAGCTTTGGCGAAAAGAAGGAAAGAAGCGCACAAAAGAGGGAGCGACACGCAGCCAGGAAGCCCGTGCGCACGGACTGGATCCACTATGATAATCTGCCATCGTCAGACAACAGCCTGCATCATGTTATTCAGCCGACATCCTCAAGCTTAATTTCGTTTGTTCTTTGATCCGAATAAAGTTAAACATCACCTGTAAAGTCTTGGAAGTTGTTTTTTTTTCTTTTTTGCGCTTACCTGTGGATCTTAACGGAACAAAGTAGAGCTCTACAGTCGAGTGGGAGGACAGCAGAGGAGAGGGAGCCAGTCTGCAGTCGGTCCTCCACCAGACTCAATGATAAAACCACACTCAGACCCGTTTAAGCTCCTCCCTTCAAGACATAATCGCACATCTACTCTTGGCTGGCCGACTTATCCGCTCCAGTCTGCTTGTTTGAACGCCAAGCAGCTGCAGACTGCCCACTCTCCAAGCGTTTCCAGAGCCTGCCCGCGTTCAAAATGAATTAAGAAGTCAAGTATCTAAGCGTCCTAATTTGACTCATTCTTCTTGAGGTAAAACAAACAAACAAACAAAAACAAAAAAAAAACCCTAATGAACACGAAAAATAAAAACTGAATGTGCGTATAAATGAAAACCTGAAATCACGGCTGTGTCTAGCTTTTTTGAGGGCCCCTGTGTAGGATTCTGTTTGGTGACCCCTTGTTTCATAACACCACCTTTTAAGCGTGTTTTAAGGCCATATACTATATAAAAAGCACTGGACAGACCCCTTGTGATGTCATGGAGGTCTGCTACTACAATTAACAACACACCAAAACAGATGATTAAGCTTTGTTGGGGCTTTATTCACAGCTCAGAAGTCAAGACAAGTGATTTCCATGATTTCTTTCAGAAACTGAATGCAAAAAAAAAAAAAAAAAAAAAGATATCTTCACTGTTGTGTTTTTGTTGAGTATTGTACAGGTTTCTCTTTCTCAAGGTGACATCACCCCGATGATACTACAGGAATCCTCGATGAGTTTGAAAATGTCTAAATGTCACCAATAAACACCAAGTGGAAAATTGCATTTCACTGGACCAGAAGTAATGCTGGCTGAATGGAAGTGCAGTAAAGACAGTATAGACAGTAAATCTTATGTTCTAAAGGTCCTCTGTTCCCCGGGTTCATATAGAACATCACTTAAATTAATAAAACACATTCCACATTTTGTTACAGTTCAATATGACAGGTTTTTGTCAGCAGTTCAGAGAGAGGAGTCTTTGGGTTGTCTTAGGGAAAACCCAATTAAGATGAATTAGGAGACAATTTTTTGCTACTGACGAAATAATATTAAAAGTTGTCTTTGTTCTTGATCTCTTGGCCAAAGAGATGCTTGGACCATAAGAGGCAGAATAAGTATTTTACAGCTCAGGGTTTAATAATGGTTAAATAATAAATATTTACGTTGGTTTGCCAACAGTTTTAAATTCAGTCATCCTGTAGCTTCGTTACTGTGCATGGCTGTGTTTTACTGTTGGACAGGGCCAGGAAGAATTTTCTAAATAACCAGATTAATCAGACCAACCTCTGGTCCAAATCCCAACTACATTGTGACACATTCAGCTAAATGATCAGCATATAGTGATATGAACATACAGACTAATTTCACTGTATTTTCTTTGTTCTATAAATCCCAGACCCCCAACCCCCTCCAAAAATGTAGGGCATGGTCATTATGGTCCAATCCTGAACTGGTTACTAGTTCAGGAGTATCCCACTTTATTCCCATTGACAGATGGGATAGACTTCAGTGCCACCACCATATGGGATGAGGTGGGTATTGAGAATGGATAGCTGGATGACCTGAGTTTCCTCAATGCAATCTAAGATGCTGATTGTGCTTTAGTATCAGGTAATGAACATTATATATATCAAACACTAATTGAAGATACATTATTTTAAGCTAAAGAATACTAATAGAGGTAATTCATTACATTTAAATGCACCTCTGCTATTTGCAATCTCCTCTCCCCTCCTAACTCTGCAGGGAGTAAGGAGGTGACAAACACAATAGCTGCAGTGTTCTACTTTTTTGCTATGATGCAGCAGAATACAAACACTGCTCTGCTTTGTTTCTTGCCTTAACACAATGATGCTCACAACAAAGACCAGACTTAAGAGCATTAGGTCGTTGATGCAGAAATGAGCACCATATGCGCTGGTGCTTTTGCTTTTGTTTTTTTTTTCGTACATGTTTTTTTTTTTTTCCCCAAAGATAAACTGGAATAAATGTTGATTGTGTGTGAGTGTGTGTGTGTGCAATTGCAGCAAGCGTGTAGTGTGCACATGCTTTGCTGTATGTGTGTGATACAAAGAGCCAGGGTAGGGGGGGGCAGGAAGTGGAGAACCGGCCTCTTCAACAACTCTGTAAAGGGGTGTTTGTATTCACTGAGCTTAAAACAAGAGACAGATTTTACAATAAAATGTCATTCTAATCTCGTCTTGCAGTTTTTATATTTTAATTGTTGCTGGGTTTTTTAAAAAATTTTTTTAATCTTTGAATGTCTTGACTTCAGAAATGACCTAAAATTAAGGTTCAGTTTATTTTAAAGCATTACACGTATTTCTAATCTGACTGACTGACAGTCAGCTCAGCCAATGGCGAGCTGTTATCACTTCCTGATCTGTAATCATCCTGCTACCATGCTCTGGGAAGCAACCAGGTATTTGAATTAACACAGTGTCGGCTAAATGTGACAGTAATATTTGATTCTGCCACAGAGTCAACGCATGAAACAAGATATTCAGCTGTAAACGTCTTGACGGCAGTTCTGCATCTATTTCAGCAGGGATCGGCTGAAGCAGCTGGTAGCTACTGCCAACTTTGATTGACACACTGTGGGCGTGTTCCCAAGCAACGTGGCTGTGCTCAGTACAAAAAAAGGCTTTAAAGCCACTCTTCGTGACTTAATGCGTCGTCCACTGTTTTTTTCTATGAAAAGAGGACGTGAAAAAAGACACATAAAACAGGGTTTTTCCCCCCAGAATTTTTAATGACAAAATGTCAAATTTTGGCATTAACTTGGATGAAGAAGCTACTTCGGGACAGTGCTCATTAAGACACTTTGCATGTACATACACTGTGCATAGTGCACTACATTAGGTTTGGAACAGGCTGGGAACTCCCAAAGCTGGCCACAGTTTGCTTGCTGTGGATTTGGGCAGCTAGTTAACCTTAACCATCAGCAGTTGGCTGACCCTGAGCAATCCAGCCTAGATCCAGCAGAACCATTATCTATCCTTATTATCTCTAAAATAAAAATGATTATGCTTAAGACTTTATTTACAGCTCAGAAGTTCTTCAAAAGTCCTAAGTAGCTAAAACAGGTGATTGTCACCATGAACTGTAACGCAGCTGTAACTCTAAAAATAAATTTGTGATTTCTTGTAAATTTAACACATGATGCACATTACACCAATCCCCCCCAACCCACTCACACCACCACCACCACTAATGCCCTTGTACACTTGTCATGGATGGGAACTCAAGCTATAGAAACCAAAACCATTTTTTTTTTAACCAGGCCGAAAACACTTTCCTCAAGTGACCCCTAGTGGTCATTTTTCAGTTTGCACTTCAAAATTGGACATAGCCCCTTAGTATTTGCATCATGAGCTTAGGTCCTTGTATAAGTCTCTTCTGGACTCAGGCCTTGCCTAAAAATATGTGTGATTTAATGAGTTTACTTTAGTTAGATTTTATGAGACATTAAAAAAAAAGGACTTTTATGATGAATGAGCTGACATATCGCCCCACAGGTCTAAGCTGTATTAGTGCTGGGAGAAGCATCTCTGTATGTAAAGATACTAATGAAGGAGGAAGATGCCCTCTGGCTGTTTGGCTTTCTGTGAGCTGTTTGCAGCTTCCGTCAAGATTTCTCAGATATTTTCAGCCTCAGGCCAAAAAGCCATATTTATCTAAAACATATCTTCAAAATGTTACATCAGATGGAACAGCTCAGAGGCAATTATAAAAATGATAATGCCACATTGATACTTAACAAAGTTTTTGATATTTTTTCATCATATTCTATTTTCCATCAAACTGACATTATGAGTGAAGCCTTTAATATTGCATTATAATATGGACAAATTTTCATGATGTCTAACCAGGATCGGGCTGTTTGGGAGCAAAGTAACGCTGTCACTGTCAGACATCAACTTGAACTGGATGAATTCATGGTGCAGCCTTACTCTGATGTGTGTATGATGGATGATTGATGTCTCAGGTGTCTCCTTTTTTAAGCTGGTTGATGTACATATCAAAAACCTGCAGCATCCTGGGTAAAATCTGCTGATTTAATCATCTTAGCTGCTCTCTGGGTCCTTGCTGTATCTCTCAACTGTGCTTTATCAAAGACAAAAAACCAAGAAAAGATGGACTCCTGCAGTGACAAACATCTGTATTATTTCCCTGAAGCGTGGTTTGTGTTTGATTTAATACGGGTTTCTGGCTTTCAATATTCTGAAGACAAACAGAAAGATAACCATCATGAAAATATCAGATGAACACTTCCATGTGTGGTGCCACCTTTACACCAGATATCCATATTTGGGGCATCTGTAGCTCAGGGGCTGGAACAGTCGTATGCCAGTCGTAAGATCGTGGTTTGATGAGTGTTTTTCTTTAAGAGAGCAAACGCTGAAACCTGAATAGTTAAGAAGTTTATGTCAATGTCCATGTGAGTGTGACTTGAAAGGTAAATCGCTTTGCTTTGCTTGGTCAAACAGACATTTACTGTTTACCCAACTGAGCAAAGACAACATGTGAAATTGCAAAATTATGATGGATCCTGATGCCTGGATCCCATGGATATTAGATTCACAGTTTCCCCCCTGGAGATGCTTTGCCTGGTCTTCACTGCAGTCATTTTCAGTTTCTGCCTTCAGTTTTGTCTTCAGTCTCTAAAAACCCAAGTACTTTTCAGCTGAGATCAGGTGCCTGACTTAGGAATTAAAGAATATTCAATTTCTTTGATGTTAAATTATCCTTTGTGCTCCCCCATGAGTTTTAGCTTGATCTGAGTTTTTTTATTGCTAGAAATTCGAGGTGCTCGTTTTTCCCCAAGTAACAGGATAATCGCTGCGATAATACACAAAAAAAAAGATCTTCTCCTCAACATTAAAAAAGAAGATTGGATTAAACTCTTTAAACTCTTTAAAATCATGCATCTTTCTCCACCACTTCTCTTTTTGTTCACTCCAAACTGTTCTTTGCAGTTGTTGTAGATTACATCACCCATCCTTTCAAGCTTCTACACTGCTGTACTTACCGGTACATCGTTCCAAAATGTGTATTAGACCCCTATTTACGGCTTCACCCTTAATCTTTTCAATGGGCTCATCAAGCCTATATTTACAGTCACGAATACCAGTGTTATGTATTTTTTTTTATTTAAAGAAAGAGCCAATCAGTTGATTCAACCATAGTTTTTCCTATAACTCAATTAAATGTATGTATGTTGTTGCCAGCCTACTGATGTCCTCAATTGCACTGAGATCTCCTTGGACTTTATAGTAGTGGCTCCAGTCGAATAGCTGCCAAGTGCCAATACCAGATATCAATTCCAGACCTTTTATCTTTTTCAATGTTTTTTTTAAATAATGAGGGAATGGACCACACCTAGCTAATAAATTCATTTTCAAGCAATTATCAAAATACTTTTGAGCCCTTAGAAATGAAGGTAGTTTGTTCATAATAGGTGTACACCCTAAAGAAAAAATTACGTATTTTTTGTCATCAGTTGTTGTGGTGTATAAAGGCAAAATGAATCTGTCGCTGTCCAAATATTTTCTGGCCTACTTCTGCATATGTGTGTACTTTCAATTCGCTTCCATTATCTATACCTGCTTCTTCTTATTTAGGGTCATGGGGACCTGCTACAGCCTATTTCAATGTCTTTATTTAATTAATTTCAACTCTGTTTTTATATGTATTATATATCTATATTAATTATATACAGATATGTAAAATATTCAACTAGGCGCTCAGAGTTTTAGCTATTTCCTGTTTTATTTTTACCTAACTTTTTTACTTATCTCTGTTCTGTCTCTTATATGTTATAAACATTAACTATTCACCTGGCACGTATACTCTCAGACTCCAGCTGTCATCTGTCAGATTTTCCCTGGGACTAGCTTTTTAGACTTTCTTCCTTGTATTAATTCAATGCGTGATCTCATCCTGTTGAAGGTTTTTGCAATAGCTGTGTTGTTGTTGATATGTAAGTTTAAAGGTTCAAGGGCCCATTTAATGCTGTTCTGAGTTTTCTGACATAACTATTAATAAAAAAAAAATTGTGTATGTTATAGCAGAGCTTGTTAACAGAATGCACAAAAATGGGATTTGCAAAGTCTCACAGAGAGTGGAAGGATGTCACAGGCCAATTTCAATATTATAAAATTATTTAAAATGAGAAATTATTAATGGCATGTGGAAGCCACGAAGTTCGTACTGTTTGACATGTTGAGGGGCTCCTGCTTCAATCCCTGGGGGACTCCATCAGATCAGCTGTAAGCCTTATGAAAGCAAATACCGAAACCTGTGTTTGTTGACCCCCCTCCAAACTGTTGAATCCAGTCAAGTGAAGTATGAAGAATGAATGGTTGTCAGAGGTCTGGCTCTATACATTTTTGTAAAGAACTGAGGCATAAAGGTAAAAACTCTGACGCTCAGTTTTGAAACATCAAAGCAGCTATGAACCGGATTCCGGTGAAGTGAAATGTTTGCACATTCTTTCATCATTACTCTGAAATAAAGATTTCAATCTTTCTCAAGAGATATGTTGGTAGACATTATTTATTGTTTCTGGCTTACATACTACAACCAAAATCCTTTGTCAGATGGAGGAGCTTTTTAAACAAACCAAATGTTCAAAAGGAATAACTTGTGCAAAATAAAAGAAATGAAAGCAACATTTGCTCATACCTGGCTGTCTACATTGACTACATATATAGTTTATTTTCATAGAAATGGTGATGGCATCTGATCTTTTAAATGCCCAAGCAGTAATATAAGAATAAAAGGTGTGAGGATGAAAAGTCAGCTTGAAGACACAGTTGAAAAAAAAGAGAAAAGAGGGAAAAAAAATAGACAAGTGAGGAAAAAGAGACGCTTTAACTGGGTATTAGCAGGAACCTCCTATTACAGATGGGACAAGGCTCCTCTTAATCCCAGCACCACCACATCAGTAACTATAAAAAGACACGTATCAGTATCTGGACAAGGCTTAGCTTTCTATGACAAAATGAACATTATGGCTTAATTCTCACTTGTTTCAGTTTAATCAGCACTGACGTGCATATGGCAGCGGCAAGGCAAAGAAGCTTTGAAATATCTTCTGTATGGGAGTCGAAGCTGGGGCAACATTGTGTGGGATGTTGGATATTACCACGGAAACACCATACGAGTTGAATCGCAGAAAGGCCATCTGTTTAGCATAAAAACACCACAAAACTCTTAGAAGTTTGGACAGAAGGCAACTGGACTTTTTTTCCCCCCCAGTTCTTAAAGACTTTTCACCTCTCAGTTAAAAGGCTTCTTTGGTGCTGAATAACTGGTTTCAGAGAGTTTTAGGCTTATAAGCAGTTGTTGAGCTGTTTATTCTTGTAAGTCATTCATATCACACGTTTCTCTAACAAGTTGTAAGGGTCTTCACCTCGGGAGGAGAGTCAAAGATGAAACCTAAATAAGCTGCATGATGCAATCAGAAAAAGCATTTCTTTCTTTCTTTCTTTCTTTCTTTCTTTCTTTCTTTCTTTCTTTCTTTCTTTCTTTCTTTCTTTCTTTCTTTCTTTCTTTCTTTCTTTCTTTCTTTCTTTCTTTCTTTCTTTCTTTCTTTCTTTCTTTCTTTCTTTCTTTCTTTCTTTCTTTGAATTATCATGACCTGGATGCTTTACAATGTGTATTTGTGTTTTTTTGTTGTTTTTTGTTGGTGTTGTAAAGTACATTTAATAGAAAATGTCATACATTCTGTCTGGGTGGACAAAGCTCAAGTTCAAGCCCCTGCAAAAATGACATATTTTTTAATAATTCAGGCACTCAGCCAGCACTCTCAGAGTACATTGCTATGGTCATAATGGACCCGTCACCTTCATTTATTGACCCAAATGGGATAAAATGTAATGTAGAGGTCTTCCTTAAGTCCTTATTTATGCATCAGTTAAAAAGATGAAAAATAAATAAATAAATAAAAAAAGATTAAAATGAATTGATGAATTGAGGCTGATGCTTGGACAGCCCCTGGTGGAGATCATGATAAAGTGAACATTGGAAGAAAGAGTCAGATCCATCATCTGGTATAATGTAACTATTCTGAATCATACTGCCACCAACAGTTCAGAGTGCGAAGCTGATCAAATGCAAAATGCAACCAAATTGTGTTCATAATGTGAAAATTTATGAGCTACTGTGTTTCACTGTTGATTTTACTGTGCTGTACTACAGAAAACCTGAGGTACTTCAGAACTGGAATAAGTCCAGAATCCATTATTGGATAAAGATGAAAGTCTACTGGTTGTTTTAAGACAATAATAATGGGGTTTTTTTTCTTCATGCATACTAACTCAAGCAATATAGATAGACAAAACTCCAAAGGCATTAAAGCATTCATGTCACATGCTGTAATTACATGCAAGTTTAATTTCTTAATTCCAGAGAGTAAATAAATACATTTCCTACAGCCTCATTTCCACTCTGGCCACCGCGAATGTTAAGCACCTTCAATTGTCATAATGTGGAAGATAATCCAGTTGGAGATTTATCCTGCCTGCAATCTAAAATACATTGTAGAAATACAGCACGAATGCAGAGCGTCTTCTCTTTGCATCCTTTGTCGATTAGAGCAGGTCAACTCGATGAAAGCCACAGTTTTACACCAGTTTTGCAGACTACCTTGAGTCCAGGCACTGATCATAATTTCATTTTGGTGTGGCCACAGATGCAAAGATATATAAATATATGTATAAAGTTGGATTGAGACAATAGCATTTGATCTTCAAAGAGTTGGGGTTATCTTGTGTAAAGAAAAGATGTGGTTTGTGCCACTGGAGAAAAAAAAAAAAAACCCCTCTCTCATTCTTGCCACTTTCACCTCTATATTGTAGCACTCATCATCCACCATGTCAGTTTTTCAGTGTAAATCCTTAAAGATCTTTTCTGACGACGTGGGCTTCTTTAAACTGCTACAGGAGGGAAATAAAGAGGAAGAAAGGAATGATTCATCATCAAATGGCATGTAAAAGCCTTGGCTTTCAAATTTCACTCAGCTGTCAACTAGACAGGTGGCAGGGAGCTTTTTGAAGTTGGTTTTTTTGAAAGTAAAGCAGACAAGCAGCAAGAGATGCTATTCATCTAAGAGACACGCTGGCGTAGCTTCAACAAAAACCTTACATATATATATATATATATATATATATATATATATATATATATATATATATATATATATATATATATATATATATATATATATATATATATATATATATATAAATCTGGTTGAAATCTGGTTGACCATCTAAATGACAGCTGAGGTATGAAGAAACAACGGTTCACTCTATCTACTAAGGGCGGTCTGGAATTGGATGCTAGATGATTATTGGAGAAACACCATGAGAGAGGATATTATGTTCACAATATTTAACCTACCAAATATAACTGGTTTGTTGATTTTTTTTTTAAATTTGAATTTTGATATTAATGGTCTTAACAGGGACACGTCACTGAGACTGCACACTATACACAGCTATTGCTTAGCAACCAATGTACTCATTGGCCACTTCACTTGGCAGTGAAACAAGAAAGTGTAATTTAAAGCTTTTATATAATATAAGTTGAACAAACATCAATGTAACAAATTATCATTTGTACCTGGATTCTTTCTGTTGCAAAGCCATGCATTTCAGAATGAGAATCAAAGGTGATTCGTTTGATATGAAGAACTGCAATTGTTGTCTACATTTTCCAACTCTTGAGGGCCTTGCCAGTTAATAACTAGAGTTCTACCTGTGCAGCAAAAAGTATGAACTGTTCTCAAAGCTATGCCAACCCATGCATAGCCTTAAGTGGTTTAATGGTTGTACAAATCCATCTCAAACAGTTTTCTCTTTTCTGTGCTGAATTAATTACTGTTAAAGTTAACCTCTATTAGTCTCACATATTCACAGGACCAGAGATACACCCAAGAGGCTGAATCTGGTTTTCAGTGGTGAAGTAGGGAAAAAAATGCAGTGGGATTTGGTTGCATAGGCCATTTTAGACAGAAAAGATGTCTTGTGTGAGTAACTGCACTAATTGTAAAGGGATCTAGTTTAGCCTGGAAGGGTCCAGGAATGAAGGTGACTTTACCAGAGCAGTGAGCTGCAGCCATCATTGACTCTGGCCAAAGGCCAGTAGCTGAAGAATCACCGCCCAGAGACTGTTGAGTCAGCAGCAGGCCTGCAGCCAAACCCCGCGACAGCCAGAGCAGCTGCTTTCAGCCTACGAGACCAACCAGGGGGGATCCTTCCACATTGGCTAGTAGAAGGCTATTGGCCAAATGAGCATGGTCGCTCTGGCAGAGCTTCGGCAGTCGTCGCTTCAGTCATAGAAACGCTTGATGCAGATTTCCTTCATCTGACACAAGAATGGATTGACAAATTTTATCAAAGTAACGTAAGGGAACATTAGTTAGTGTCATAGGTTAGTGGAGAAAGGCCAGAATATTGAGGTTGCTGTAACGAAGTTGCTGCATGCAGCCCTGTTGCCTATTTTTGGATCGATTGGATTGGTTGGGTGAAATCAGCTTCTGCAAATACAGCCTTAACTGAATTTCCAAAAAATGGGTTACAAAACCACTCTTCGGAAAAACCTAGACACTTACAGATACTCACAATAGAACAGGTCACTAGTGTGAGCTGTACTGTTGCCAGTGTAAAGAAGTTTAAATTGAGCAGAAAGAGGCCAAAAACAAAATTTAGGTCAGCTAAGACAAGATATACAGTACATAAAGAGAATAGGATGCAAAGCTTGGCAAAACAGTATCAAGGTTAATGAAGCTGTGTTCATAATGTAAAAGACAGTGATGAGATCCAGAGAAAGTAATTAGGGTGGGGCAGGTAATCTCAGGTGGAAAAATGTAATTGTAATTTATCCATTCACTAAATATTTTCAAATTTCCTTCCTTTTAAGAGTGGTCCACCAATGTAAACAACATTTTTTTTCCCTGAGTGCCCAGGATGCAGCTGCTTTGTAGCCACTGTGCTTGAGCAGACTTTCAGGGTGCTTTAATCGGTAGTCTTGCTTCTATTCCACAACCAGTGAGGCCTAAGGACCTCTTAACAGCTTGGCATGTCGATTAACCGTGCATTAATTTTATTTTGCAGTATGTGCTACGGTATTCACTCGGCATATAGGGCTTGGCTCTTGGATTCCATTACATTAACAGCAACAATGTGAAACTCGTAATACAAGAGTCTGCAGAGTGGATAATCTTCCTGTGAAAGCCAGCACAGAAATAAAACAGCACAGACAAGTTATTTAGATAGAAATATATAATGTACTTGACAGAGGCATCGGAAATGGTGCAACATTATTCTTTTCTCACCCCACAAGACTGTCACAACACTGCAAACAGTTGCAAGTGATAATCCCCTAGGAGGAAAATTTCTGTCAGAGCCTTTTTTTTTTTTTATCTACAAACCCCTAGAATGAGGGCAGTAGGCTATGTCACATGATATTTTGTACCTCAAGATAGGCATGTGAGTCAACATGAGGTCCAACAGCGCTACAACGACAAGCCTGCCACCACAGGTCATGTCAAGGACTGGAGTCAAGAGATTGTTTGACTTGTCCAGCAGGTCTTCATGCCCGTCAGTAATGGGAACATTTCAGTAACAATGTCTGGGGATGTTTGAGTAAGTTTTGAAATTAAGTCTATAGCACAGTGAAAGTAGCTTCAGCAACAGACTTAAAATGTTCTGCACAGAAAACAAACTGGCAAAATTACCAAGAGCCTATGTTTGTTGTTATTTTAGTTTTACAATGAAGATGCATACAATTTATGGCCCATATTATACTGATATTATCAGTTTAAAAAAAAAAGCTATTTTTGAATTATTTTGAGGGAAATTCAGTTACTTTTCAAAGTTTTTTAGCTTTTTTTTTCATCTAGAAGAAAGAAAAAGCCATCGTGAGGATCACAGGTCTGTGTTTCAGTGGATATCTCCACTAGCACTTGCTGTTTTGTGCATTTTCACCTTCACATGATGTTCTTACAAGGGTCTAAAAGTATAAAATGCTGTGCATCTGACAGTCACTGGTTATCATCAGGCTACATAGTTGCACGAAGCAAAAACTTTGTGCGGTGTTTTTATGTGTAAAATTACTGTTTTCATTGTAGTTTTGGACATTTTGTCAGAGGCTTGTTAGCATGTGAATATTAGCCGGTCTTTGTTATGAAACGCGACTATCCTCTTAAAAATAATTCTAAAAATAAAAACTAAAGAACTGTATAAAACTACAAAAAAGAACTAACTCAAATTAACAATGCAAAACAAACAAAACTGCAGGTAAAATTAATTTTGTTTTTATTTTACTTTCATGCCTTGTTTTTTATGTTTGTGGTTTCATTTTTCTAAATTATTCTTGTATGTAACTTTAATTACTCAAAATAAGCAATAAATAATTATTGTTGATAGGATTTTTTTTTCATCCGAGTTTAGATTTAGTATCTGTAAGTCAGTACCTCAAAAACTAAAACTAAGACTAAAACTAAACTAAAACTAACCATTGAGGCCGTGCACATCATTTTCCAACAATAATAAGTAGCAGGAACATTATTAGTGAGATGACTGAATAAAATGTTGGACACTGCAGCAGAGATGCAGTTGCCCAGTGTCATTGGGCTACATTTTCTGACAGTGTGATAAGGAATTGGCTGGCCAACATTCACAGCTGTGGCATATCCTACTGGGCACCACTTGCCATGCATTACAAGATCATGAGATTTGATAATGTGTAATTAGATTACTTGTTGTAAGTTATTTGTTTTGTGATCCATGATCGCAGCCGCATGAGATCATTTTTCAAACAAAGACTCCAGCAGGCTAAATTTATTGTCATTTCATAATGAAAGGTTGATGCTCAGACCAATATATACACATAATTTTAAACTGAACACTGTAACTTTACCTTTTAATTTATTGGTACCTTTGCAACATGAAGCATCGATCTTCATAGAGGGTCAGTCAATATCAACACATGTCCAACCCATTAATGTTTACAAGCAGCTCTAATTCAACATTCTTCACACTGATTGAAGGAGCTGCAGGCCCAGGCAGAACTGATTATTAGGGTGTAATTGTGTTTGGGTTTCATTGCCACATTGGTCTCCTCTCTTACGTGCTGGCCCTTACCTCCTTCTGTTGCATCTTGTCCTTGGATTTCTCCCGAAAAATGCAGTTACAGTCTCCTCTCTGGGGACCAGATCGAACAGATCCTCACAGGCTCAGTTAGGGATAAAAACACCTGACCCTGTCTCCTTTATCACACACCGAGCTGATGGTACCTGAGTGGGGTGCTAAGGTTCATCCCGTGGGTTAATAGGGTCTTTGGATGAAATCATGTGTATGATACAAACAAGAAAGAAAAAGTGGAGGTGAAGAAGTTTTATGAAAGACCTTTTGATTTCCACAGCTCTTTGATTCCCCCTCCGTCTTTCCTGCTTGTGTGTCTGATTGCCCTTCAGATGTTTTGAGGGGGAACATTAACTTGAAGGAGATAAGATTTCATGCTGTAATTGAGGCTTAGGGAGCGTAATAGTGTCTCGGTCATGGTGTCTGCTGTACCATACAGATGTATGAGGTGGATGAGTTAAGAGGCCATCTGCTTTAATGTTATTGGACTGACATTTCAGACAAGGACTGAACTTCTGACCTTCACCATGACACATCGTTCTGCTGGTTCTAGTGACCTTATTAGCTTCACTAAGTTAAAACACATCATCACAACCACACGCACGCAATTAAGACGTGGTCATCTTATTAGAAGATACAATACAGTTTTGGGTAAAAGTTGGCAATCCATCTTTTAATCATTTGTTCCTAATGTAGATTTGTTGGTCTGGTTCAGATTATTGTCCTGCCTGAAAACCCTGTTTCAACCAAGCTTTAGTTGTTGAACAGGTGGACTCATACTTGCCTCATGGTCCAGTGACCAGCTCCTGTGGTTATCAGCAAGCCCCAAATCATCACGCCTCCGCCGCCTTGCTTGACAATTGGGTCTATGAATTGCATGTTTTGAAATACTGTGATTGATTTTCAGCAAACATATGGTGCTGGACATTCAGGCTACGGTCTCATCCATGTGACATTATTCAAGATGTTCTGAGGTTTGTTTGTTCAGATTAGGTTTTACAAACCCTTCCATGTTCTTTGAAAGCCTGAAAGCATGTCTCTCCATTGAATTGATGGGGTCGTGATGTGCACCCCCTTCGTGTTGCCCAAAATGTGGACCTCCAAAATGTTCTGACAGTGCATCGATGCAGCGCAGACCGCCAGGGCTGCAACTGGCTCACTGCGATACATAATTTCCGAATTTTCTGCTTTGTCTCTTCTGCTAGACTAGTTCAGAAGGTTTAGATTTGACTTACTTGCATGACTTCTCCTCCCTTTAGAATGCGACATTTACTATTAATAAAGACTTTGCAGTTCCACATCAATCAGTTCCAACAACGCCCACTCTCATGCTCAGCCAACAGGTTTCGCATTAGGTTGTGATCCAGCCATCCAAAACGCGACATCCCCTAGTTTTTTGGTGGTGAACTGTTTCGCGGTACTGTCATAAATAAAAGAGCAGAAGGTGAGTAAAGACAGAGATATGTGTTGATTTGGGGCCTGGAGTTTTTGAAATTAGAGTGTATTTAGCACACAGCATGTTAGCTCACAATATTTGGCGACTGGACAGTATATCATAGTGTTAAATCTAACTGGTTGAATTACGTGTTTAAATTTTAATAAGTGGTAGAAAATATCCACGCTTTGACATGAGTCTGCCGTGCAACACAGTTTAAGCAGCATTCTATTCACATTACATAATTACTACGTTATTTTGCAGTTATTACTGTTTATTTGGCTGTATTGCTGCTTTGTCTGGTCATAATGACGGCTGATGCATACTTTATAACCATTTCCAGCTTTATGTGCAGAAACAGATGCTTTTCTAAGATCACTGATTTTGTCTTTCCCTCTTGCCGTTGTATTAACAGACGTCTGAACGCTCCAGATCAGTAGACAGACAAACACCTGCCCTCATAGAGGTCTGCACACATGCTGATGATCAATTCATAGCAGCTGCAGTTACCATCTTACATCCTAAAGAAACTTTGGAATAGGAAGCCTCTATTATGAAATTTCAGGGGGTATCTAGTATTGGCAACAACATTCTTTGTCAAATATATGCCAGATGCCTGATGAAAATATAAGTTATCTGATGTTGTATTTTCCTCATACTAATATCAAATACACTCAGTCTATTTTTGTTATATTTTTACACATAAAAAACAACATAAGATTAAAAGAGGTAGTATACATTACTGTATTTCACAAAAATCCCTCTACAAGAACTGTTCTTTCCATTTTTTCCTTTTATTACAGAAACAAGCAGACATGGAGGCATCTCAGGTTGCAAATGGAAGAAGATCAGAAGGACGGGAGGAGGAGAAAATACTGCACCATTTTACAGGCAGGAGATTTGACGCCAATAAAACAAGCATTATTAGAAGAATTACAATCTTCCGTGATGAAGGAGGATATGAGCCATGGACCCCCTAGAGAGACTGAGAGAGGTGCTGCACCAGCAGCATGAAACTTACACACAAATATGAAAGCAATCAAGCAAGTGAGAAGACCTGACCTGCGTGAGCTCGTCATCACTCATACACCTACCAGCGACAGACAGATAACCCGGAACAATTTCAGGCAAATTATCTTGAGCTTTGATTAATCCAACACCACAACCCCTTCAAAAGCAAAGTCTCAAAGAGTGATTGTTTCTACAGCCGTTGGATAGATAAAATACCATTACCACATAACTTACTGCAGAGAAATGGCTATTTTCAGGAAGACGTTTTTAAATTTGTAACCGTTCACAGAGAAAAAGCCAATAATATGTTTAAAGTGATATTGATTGTTCTTACACCTACCTTTAGAAGTCTCACATTATTAGTGGGCATAAATATTAAACATTTGGAGCATCAGAATAACCAAACAGGCAAGTTGACACATGTGGACAAATTTGTTGGTACTTCCATTAAAGACAGAAAAATCCCCAGTGGTCACTTAAATGTCCTGAAAATGGCACAAGTGATAATAAATCAGACTTCACAGTTGCTGAATTGTGGGCCAAAAGAATCTTTAAAAACAAAAACTAATAAACAAATTAGTTGGTACTCTGCTCACACTTCAGATGGAAATATTTTGATCCTACCACTGGTTTTGCACCATACCAAAGCAATTGCAGAACTGAGTTATTAATTCAAATGGGAGTTAGGGCTATTTAAATATAGATTAAAATTCTATTAAAAATATTTTAATGTTAGTAGGTCCCACACTATACACTATAATGTAGGTTAAACAGTTTCATAATTCTTTGCTTTACTGAATATTCATAATAATAGTTAAAAAAAAAAACTGCCGAAGTGGGTATAAATAAGTGGAAATTATCTAAACAAATTGTCTAAGAAATTGATAAATATTTGAAAAACGAACAAAAAAACCTCCATAAGACCTGTGTTTTTTTTTCCTTCTGGGTGACTGCAGACAGATGGTGGCGCAAAAAGGGGAACTGTCTGAAAACAACTGTTTTCTTAGTCAGGCGCCACCCCACTACCACCCAGTGACAGGAGTGCACCACCCTTAATTCAGTCTACACTATACCCCCACCCAGCAGTCTTTCAGGGCTGTGCTGAAGTACCTAACCTTTTTTTTGGCGCCGTAGAAGTCCCTGAAAATTCCCATAGTGGGGCTGTTCCTGGTTAGCCTGAGTCCCAGTCCTCTTATTTCAGCTTTAAATTCCAGTCTGTACCAATGGTTGCAGAAAAAAAACTGCTTCTGAATAGGTCTACAACCCATCAGAGAAACAAAGCACGTCCCATAATTAACCAGACTAGTATAAATTAAAAGACATGCAAAAGGGTGTGCAGTGGAGTAGGAAGGCTGTTGAATAACTGCTGGTGGTTTGGCCGTAAAAACCTATTGACAAACTTCCCAATGGGTTTTATTAGCATTTCTGCCATCATCTCATCTTGCTTGTTCTGAACAGTGGCTTTTGGGTGCTCTTGTATGGGTCATTGCATTAAGACCACCCTCACCCTCCCCCTGGTTGCGATTGGTTTGGTGTGCTCTGTGTTGGTGAAACTCCCTATAAACGGGAAGGCTACCAACATTTCCACAAAGCGACTGGGTATGACCGGCCTGTGTAATTCCTAATAATGGAGACATGTGGCAATGGTTGAGGCCCCATAAAACTACACCAGTCTCCCACTAATGGGTTTCCAGGGTGGATATTTATTTTAACACTGTCCAGGATGTGTCTGGACGTGCTACCCCTCTGCTCACCCAGTAACAGCCAGAATTGGTTAACACCATCTGATGAGACCTGAGTTACTGAAAAACTGAAGACATCTGAAAGCGGATCATTTTTGCAATGTTTTAACATTTTTTATGTTGGCAGCATGTTTGATTATTTTGATTAAATAGCTTTAACCTCACCCCTCGCTCTTTTTTGTTGGTTTGACCCTGAAAGGTCAGTGCAGTTTCACTTTATCCCATTTCCTAATTTGTGCATCCTCGATCCTGCTCCTACAGTCTCCTCCTTTGAGCTCAGACTTTCCTTTAAAAACCATGACAGAAGAAGCTGAGGACTCACACAAGGAGATGAGGTGAGAGGCACTTATCAAATTGAGGTGTCCTCATTTCATAGCCGTGGTTCTAGTCCAACATGAATTAAATATCACGTGTCACATTTGCAACACAAAATAGATACATTTTTGACTCAATTTAAAATTTAAAATGGTAAATAACATGCATCGCCATTCCTGATGTTGCAGATGCCTAAATAACTTCTAATAAGTACACATCTGTGTATCTTTGCTTGCAGCTCCTCGTAGCAAGCCCTCTCTCTCCTCTTGGAGCAATTTAGGGACGGAGACATTCTTCAAAATATTTTGCTGAGATCGATTTCTGGATCTTGGAGGATGGAGGAGACAAGGACTATCATGTTAGACAAATTAATGCTGCATCCGCATGTATGGGGGAAAGGGCAATGTTAATGGTAAGCGAGGACACAAGATGTTTTCTACAGCCTTTATTTGTGGTACCTCTAAGATCTGTCTCCTCCAATTACATAGAAAGAGATGAGTTATAAAACATGATCTTACAATATACATATCAGGTGTTGAACTTATCTTAACACAATCTGAGATTAACAACAACACATGACATATTAAACCATGTCATTAATTATTTAACAAGGGCAAAGTCAAAATGCAGAAGCACTGTGTGGCAAAACTAAGTAGATCTCTACAGCTTCCATGGCAACCAAGAGGTTATGTAGCAGCCAGGTGCTGATGATCAAATGCACTTGATTTACTGGTCATCAGCAGAATCACCACTATTAAACTGCAGTTTTGGCAATTTTGTGTTTTAAAGTATCCAGGTGTGTCATAACACAATACAAAGGAGGAAAGACATCAGTAATGATTTCAGAGGAATAACATCTAATGCCCATCTAACTGGTTAGGGTTATAGGGCCATTTCCAAAACATATAGTTTAAAATTCAACAGTGAGAAAGATTATTTACAAGTGGAAAATGTTCAAGAAATTTCTAAAAACCCAATAACTACATCTCAAACTCTGCAGACCTCAGTATGACAAGCACCACAGTTAAAGAGGGTCATTATAAGTATGAGCTGTTAGGAAGGATGGGCATATGGAAACCTCTGTTATGTCTGTGGAAGACATATCCAAGGTGGAGATACTGTATATATATATATATATATATATATATATATATATATATATATATATATATATATATATATATATATATATATATATATATATATATATATATATATATATATACATATATATATATATATATATATATATATATATATATATATATATATCTATATATATATATATATATATATATATATATATATATATATATTGGAAAAAAAAAACAACAAATGTACCACAGCAGCACAAACACCTCACACCCAGCTGTCAAGCACAGTGCTAGAAAAGTGGTGATTTGGGTTTGCTTTGCTTCAAAAAGACCTGCGCAACATGCCGTCACTGAGTTGACCACAAACTCCTCTGTATACCCAAGTATGTACTGTAACAGGCAAACATGAGGTCATCTGTGTTACAGCTCAAACGTGAAAATCGGGGCATGCAACAACCCGAAGCATACCAGCAAATCAACAATGAAATGGCTGAAAAAGAAAAGAATTAAGATGTTCCAGGGACCCGGTCAAAGTCCAGACCTCGACTCAAATAAAATACAGTGGTGCGATTTTAAGAAAGCCGCCTATATATAAATCTGCACAAACTCCAATGAAGTGAAAGAAAATTGTCCAGAAAAATGGGCCGAAATTAACTTCACAATGATGTGAAAACCGATAATGTCAAATAGAAACCAATCATTCATCCACCAATCACCAATCAGTTCTTGCTTCTAAAGGTGATTCCAGTTCCAGAATTATGGAGTTTCATACATTTTTGCATTTAGGCTTGGTTCTTCTAAAATAAATAATGACATGGTATAATATATCATCTGTTGTTGTTTATTCAAGATTGCAACCTTACCTCATTTCAAGACCTGGCAAAAACCAGATAACTTTTTATTCTGACCTGTCGGGAAAAACCGTGACATTTAGAGAGGGTGTAATTTTTTTTCACATGACAGTACATGCCTTTTTGGAGCCTACAGGTATTACAGTGGCAATTTCTTATAAAAATCTTTGGTCTTCCAGAGAATTTCTTTAACAAGGACTTTGTTTGTGTGTGGCATGACTCATTGAAACATGTTCTACTTCTCCAATCCATGCAAGCTGCTCATATTTGGACTATACCCAGGGCTTTAAATGTCTCCCTAATCACATCAAAACAGGTCTTGAGAGCACAGAGATTATGGGTCGATAATTTTTGGCAATAATAAATCCACACCACATAACCTATACGAAATCTTTCCCCCCCTTTACCCACCTCCAAAAGACAACAGTGGCTGTCGATGTGCTTACGGTCAGGTGGTGTGGTCGTAAAGCCTCATAATTGTTTAATGGTGCGTTTTATGAGGCGACACTGTGAGTCAGTGCAGCCCTAAGGCTCTGAATTCCAGATGATAACACATTGGGTTTGGTAATGCGGGGTTAATCACAGGTGGATATTAGCTCACCGTGGGCCATGGGCAGCTGCTCAACGTACGTGCTGCCTTGAGGGTAGAGATGCATCCATATCTTTCTGCCCGTCTGTCTGAGCCAGACCGACCTTGCTGCCTGAGCACAGACAGACATAAGAGAGGATAGGGACATGCTGTTCCCCTGCACAATACATCCTAGACAAACATCTGCACTGAGAAAACACACTGAAGCGTACTGTGCATTTACACAATCACAAAAGATTTGCTGAGGTAGGAATCTGTGCGCTACTTTGTCCTGAGATCAAAAATAACTTTTTTGCAGCTGTCTGTCTGCACTGACGCTGGGTGACCTGACACTGTCTCAAAGCACTGCTCTGGAAGAGCTGAACAGTCCCCTGTAGACAGAGCAGCCCCCTAACGTATCCCCTAACAGATGCACACAGAAAACATTTGAATACATACACAGTGTAGGGGCTACCTTCTTTGGAGGAAGCGGTCTCCTTCAAAGACTTCAAAGGCTGAATCAAGTATTGATGATACAAGACCGTTTAGCCTTTCGAGGACAGACCCTAGACAGAACTGAAGCATGTAAGGTTGAATAAATTAATTAATATACTTTATTAACACTGCTTGTGCTGGTCCTCGATGAATCTGAGGCTAATAGAGGCCTGCAGTACATCCACCAGGGAATGCTGTGCAGTGTATCTTAGGATATGCTAGTTTGCGAAGGATCCACCTGGTACAGCCTGATCAGCCTGGTGAAAAAGAAAGACTTCCTAATTCCTAGGACTCAGTCCCTGAACAGGGACACAATTATTGTCTCATTTAACGTTAGTATAAAATCCCAGTTTTGGATGAATATAGAAGCAAGATGGCCCATATATGGATGCCTGTGCAATGCATAAAGATACAGATAGATGCATAAAGATGCAAGACATATACAGTTAACAGCTGTACAAACAGCCTGTAACCATCACCTCAGATGCTGCAGGTGTTAGGGAGTTCAAAGGAACCCTGAAATGGCTACATGCTTGGGAACATTGTTAAGCCAGTTTAAGGGTTTAGATGTGCTGACATCAATCGGATACAAGCGTGACTTTGTTTTTATCCTAGATGTGAAGGTTAATATGCATTACAACCTGCAGCAGAACACATTTAATGAGACCTCTGACAAATATTAATATCTGATCTGGTGCCCTTGTTTCATGTCTTCAAAGATGTGAATTCCCATTTGAGTTGTTTTCCTCTTTCACAGGTATTAGGCAAGCAAGTGCTCTGGTTTTATGATGATTTTTATGCACAATGACTAGCTCCCGGAAACGGGCTGCATCGACTTGCAGCTGCATCGACTGCAAGTCTGAAGCAAAGTGAAACATTTCAGTTCAGAAAATGATCACTAGGAGCTGTGTCCAAAAGCGTATCAGTCAATGGACAAATTTGAACCATTGAAAACCAGAATGAATGTAAGACAATGCTAGTTGACATCATTGCTCAGTTAGAGCCAGGTCTCTGGGGGAGATGGGCACATTTGATCAGAATAGTTTTATCACAGCCACAAACAATTTGTTAAAAAATTTAAATCAGAACCAACCATAGTTTGATATGTGATCTGACCTATGCTAAGTATTTAACCATCTAGGGAACAAATCTATTGAACTTTCTCATGAAAGGACCTGGTACATTGACCAGATCCGCTCTGCCCTTCTCGAGATCGGAACGATGTAAGGTAATTATAGTTAGCGTCATCGATAAGCATGAGCTAAGCCATGCAAAAACAGCTCATATGTCATAACTGAGCCAAAGTAGACATGTTTTAAGCGACTTCCAAACTCATTGTGCCTTTTTTTTTTCCATATTAGGGTTAACCGGGGAATTGGGCGGAGTCTGCCATGGCGTGATCCTGACCTTCTGTAGTATTCAGAAAACCCTTGAATGAAGTCACAGTGGGTTTATCCAGATCTTCTTACAAAGTCTATGTTCCACATCGGGTGCTGTAACCATTGAAATAGTTTTGAATGGGTAAAAATATTATTTGAGTTTTTCTTGTTCCATATTTGTCAGTGATAACTTGAGCATAAACCAGCAAATCTGGAAGATTTCATGTTTTAATATCATTATAATTTTAATTTTTCACATAACTGCATAATCAGTGCACTTTTACATCATAATACTCAAAGACAGTTAAAAATTTTAATTTGAGTTTAAATTGGTGCTTTGCATTCATCAGGGCTGCGAACATTAATCTGCTTGTTCACACACCATACATGCTAAATTAAACTGCCATTTAAATTTGATGACACTTTCTTTATTAATATATGAGAAACGAGCATCACTGAGGTTAAGTTAACAAGTATGATGACACGAATGACAATCTTACTTCAGTCCTACTTTTGCAAACATGTATTCCTGTTGAGCAAATAAATAAAAGTAATTAACCATTCTCATTAGTTAAATAAAGTTTCTTGATGCAAAAGTTGTTTTCAAAAACATATTTATTAGATTGTGTTTTAAAAAAGGTATATAAGTAAAAACGCATTAGTTTCCTGCTTTGTAGATTAAAAGCAGACATAAATGGCATCCTTGCAAATGTTTTTCATCATCATCATCTGTCAAATTGCTGGAACTTCCAAATAATATCCTGCCAATTCTTTTTTGGCCCCACCTGGTCTCTTGTCATATCTACAGGAGAGAAAACAATTTAGATCACCTGATTTTTCTTTCATCTGCTTCTCAGACAGGCTCATATTTCATTTTTCAGTGACACATATTGTTTTCCTTTCTGATCGACAAACCAACACCAAAGCACTTTTCTTTTATATATAGTTATGGAGTGAATCTGACTTTTTTTTTTCTTTCTTTTTGCTTTCAGTTCCACTCCACATTTTTCCTCCTGGCCATGCACAGCACCATTAAGACTTGATGTGCATCTTTTCCCAGCATACAACAGGGTTGAAAAACAAATATCTAAATGCAAGTCATGACATAAACCACTATAATTAAAATTATATTATGGTTCTAAAATGTCCTTTAAGAATATACATGACTATATCTTTAGAGTTCAAATTAGGCTGGTAACAGATCAATGCATGACATTGAAACAAATCAAATGGAAAGTCTCTCATTTTCACATATACACAAACTGTACATTGCAACCACAGGCTCAGATCTGCCATGTATCAAGGTTAAGGCATTAAGGTTCATAATCAGATGAATGAGTCTGCAGTTAAAACAACAGGCCTGCAAATCCAGACAAGGAGGGAAAGTTTGACCTGTTCTTCAAATAACCACTAGAGGCTGCCTCCAGAACTCAGTCAACCTCCATTGGCACCCATGTCAAAATGTTAAAATGGTCAACTTTATAGTTGAGATAAGACCTGGTTTAACAACAGCTTTGAGATGTCCAAAGATATAAGTCACATCCAGAGCATTTATACAGCTCCGACCAAGCTCAGGTGACGTTATGATGCTTAATTAGAATCATAGGTTAGCAGAAACTAAGATAAAAAAAAAAAGCTACATTCTGGTCACTGACATAAAGTGACTGACTTCATTGTCAGGTCATGTTCTGATAAACCCGGGTTGGGTGGAGTCAGCTCCTACCAAGGTGACGTCACCCATAGCGTTGACAAACGGGCTTCAAAACTACTTTCAGAAACCCTGAGATGCCACAGAGGCGCTTGTCAAGTTCTGTGGCCTCCACCTGCTGCGACTCGGACTGATGATGCTCAGCATGACACGTTAATGGCAGACACACTGGAAGGAAAAAGGAAATGGCAAAAGGGTTTATATGAGTATGGATAAACTCCAAGTTTCGGAAAGGACTGCACGAGGCGAATGACAGCCAAGTTATGTGTCTAGATTTACTAAACCAGAGACGAGTGTGAAGAGACACAGTGTGACAGTGCATGATGGGTAATTAGGTTATGCAAATGAGGGAGAGTAATAACACAATTTAAAACCCCTTCTCCCTATTCATACTTTGGACTTGGATGGTGTAGTTTTTTTTTTTTTGGCTAGATTTTCACAACAACTTCACATTAACCTGACTGGTGGTGCCAACTGGTTTCCCTACACCAACAAAGACACACACACACACACACACACACACACACACACACACACACACACACACACACACACACACACACACACACACACACACACACACACACACACACACACACACACACACTCTTTGCCTCTCCTGCCATCACTTTGATGAGTGGGTGGTGAGGATGAGCAGCATACACCACATGTCTGACAATATTTCTGTATAAAAATGTTGTCAACAAGTATTGAAATGTCTGGTTTGAGCAGAAACTGCATGCATGAATTTTAATGGCGAGTGGGTAGGATGCTGCTCGTTCAAAGTAAAGGTGAGATAGGTATTTTATCAGGTCTGCATATATTCATGGAAATAAGTCTTTATAATTTGATGTAAGAATGAAAGAACGATATATCGTTTCGACCTCAAAAGTTTAAGCCATTTCACAACATTGGTCAAAAAGAAAAAAGATGTATTGCTTATTCTTAAAAGATTGTATTTAATTGTAAAAAAATAATACAAAGGCAAAATTTGTACACGCATGTGCAAACAATGCAACATAAGCGAGAAATGTCATTGCTTTACATTTATTATTAATTTTAAAAAAAAAGCAGCAATACGGGGAACATTGAGTCAGGATATCAAAAACAAACAAAAAAACCCAACAAACCTCACCTAAACCTGTATAGTGTTCTTCAACAGTGGTTTTATCAAAGATGCTGGCTTTTTACACCGTGAACTAGAGGGCTCCAGTGGAAGTAGGACACAAATAAACTCCCTGAACTGTAGGCTATGATGGACGTAGATTGGTGTTACTATTTACGGACAGGAGGCAAGTCCCATTAATTCCTTCAATCTTTCACGCTGCATTTTAACTGGTTGGTCAGCAGACAAAGTTGTAGGTTTTCTGACACTTTGGCTGCATGTTGCTGTCAAAGTGCTCACACGGTACAACGTAAGACCCCCAGTTTCAAGCTGTGACGAAACATATCGCCACGAGTATTCCATCGCTCGTCTACGACAGGCCAAACTTGTGCAGCGCATTAAAGGTATGACATACTGGAAAATCTCTGCATATGTGGAAAATAGGATAGAAAGAGTTTTAATTCCTTGATGGATCATCATGGTACAGTCACATATATTCAAGTCACAGATTCTGTGGGCATTGAAGCATCCACATACCATCACAGACGTTGACATTTGCACACTTCACTGGTGAAAGCCTGGAGGATTATCTCTTCTTTGGCATGTAAAATGTGAAGTTCATTTTTTTTTCTCCCCAAAAGCTAAATGAAATGTGGACTCGTCTGACCACAGAGCTTGTGTCCATTGTCTTTCCGTCTGTCTGAGATGAAATCCTGCCCAGATAGCTTGGTGGCCTTTCTGCACAGAGTAGATACAAGGCTTCCTCCTTGCAAAAGACAGTTTCAGGCTACATTTCTGTATGCAGCTGTGGACTGAATTCAGAGATAATTGTTTTCCATGTTAATTGCAAGTCCATGTGCCTGTATTGATAATGATGGCATGAGCATTTCCTCCGTAGTGATGCCGGAGAGCTAAAATGTCATGCACGTCCAGCACCGTTTTCCAGATTGGCCTTTTTAATTTGAACTTCAGTGAGCATCGGGCTCACTGAAGTTTAGATATTTAAAGTTCTTGGTAGTTTTGCATTGACAAATATACATGTTCAGCGGATCTAATGATTCTCTGAAAACATTTGACAGAAAGAGATGAACCACAAGTCATCCTTTCGACTAAGCCTTTGGTGGATACCTAACTATGAATTCCTAACATTTGTTATAAACCTTCTAAATCCAAAATCTTCCAGAAAAGTGTTACTTTATATATATATATATATATACATATATATATATATATATATATATATATATATATATATATATATATATATATATATATATATATATATATATATATATATATACATATATATATATATTCAATAAACCTTTCTGTATCTTCTTGTCTCTCTTCCAAGTGTTATTTTTTGTGTTTAAAGTGATCTGATGTCAAATTATAGATTTGTTATTAGTTGATGGGTGATGACACTGAAAATTATTGACTTGTTTCTGTCTATTAAGAGTTTCCAACAAATTACAGATTTAAAACTGCACAAAGGAGTTTATTTTTTGTATATGTGTGATTACACTCATACCGTCATGGAAGTTGATTTTGTCAAAGGTTTTTTTTGAAGACAGGTTTAAAAACGTTTCTTTACCTTAACATGTTTTGACTACACCTGCAGTCGTCCTCAGAAGATGTCATATGTCGTTGTGACAGGGTCTTGCTTGCTGTTTTATGGAAAATTCAAGATCATTGCTGGATCAAGGAAGCCATCGAAATCATAAAAGAGGCTCCAAGGACCATCAACAGGAACGAGGGAGCTTAGGTCCTGTCTCACACCTGGGATTTGGTCTGGTTGAAAAATCAGCTTCAATTTAATTTGAAGGTATTTTGGATAACTTTATCTAGATGTTATCCAGTGTAGTGGCATTATCTAGCTCTTGCACTCTTCTGACCCTACCGTCAAAAACCACCCAAATTAACTTTGGACCCCCCCGTATCACTTCACAGAACCATGTGTAGTCAGGTTACAGTAATTGGGGGTTTGAATTTGTTTTACGGAGCTTCTATCATTGATGTGTATCTCTGTCACTAGGTGCAACCCCAACATGAGAATTTTAGGGAACATCAACACACCTGAAGAAAGTTTCTGCCATGAGTTAGGTACTTCAGAACTACCCTGAAAAAACTCCTTAGTGGAAGATGATATTCACTCGCTGCTGATTGAGTATTCCGTAACAGGAAATGAAATTTTTCAGATCACTTAAACCTCTTCAAGTCTGAGTGGTCTCTTGTCATTCTTGACCACTATTACAGTGTAAAAAAACACAACAACACAGTGACGATGTCAGCTCCGTCAATGTGGAGCCCATCATTTCAGTTTTGTTCGACTTCTTTTTTGTCATTGTCTTCTCCTAACCACCAACTATGGAATGGAATTGTAGTCTGCTCGGTCAGTGGATCCTACTGGGTCTGAAATTGTTATGAGACACAATGGCTGAAGGGACTGGGGAAGGTGTCAACAGTGTTATAGTTCCTGTCTTCCTGGATTTACCTTTAAGGCCAGTGGTAGAGTTGGTAGAGTTAAGTTATAGACTCAATAAAGGAGCAAGAAGTCTATCGAGGGACCTTGAGAGCTAAAAACTGCAAAAGTTAATTCGTGCCTCTGTAAGGTTTAGTTGCATTAAAAAAAATATTTCTGGTTTCATAGCAAACAAATGTATTTTCCATAGCTTAGGACTATAAAATGCCTGACATGACACAACAGTGGTTTAGTACACACTATAACACCATGACTTTTTCAACGCATCATTTTCAACAGTTTTCTCACAAATCAAAATATCATTTCTCAATTTGTCTCCAGGTTATTTTCATTCTCCTGCTCACTCTCAGATGGTGTCACATTGTCTAATGTGAAAAAAAAGAGCCCTGAATAAGTTGCACATCCTTTGGGAGGAAAGTGAGGGGGGGTGGGGGGTGCTCTCCTACTATCTTTTGACACACTTACACACAAGATGCTTGAAGGTTTTTTTTCTCTCTCTCTCTGAAGTGGGGAAAATTTCAAACAATTTCCTCTGCCTATCACATCCTGTCATTTGCAGTTTTCACTGGCAGTAAACTAGACGGTGAGTTAAAAAAAGAAGAAGGAAAAAAAAAAAGGAAGACAAGCCGGCTTGGAAAATGACCTAAAAACAATTCCTCCCGGACGTTCTCTATGTCTCAAAGACGCAAGGCCGGACTATCAAATATTTACCAAAAAAGCTGTACCCGATTACTCTGCACAGAGGGAGGTGTGTTTGGTAAGAAAAGGTCTTTGAAAATGATTCAAAAGCATTTCTGCAGCAGTACATAGGAGCTCTCCCTCTCTCCAGTCTTTGAGTGATAAAAGGGAGCAGACGAAAAACACTTCCTTTCTTCCCCACTTGCCCTCAATTCAGCTGAGTGATTATATGGACCAGTATGGAGTCTTTCACTGTGAGCCATCGCTGTAATTCTTTCACTGCGCTGGGATCATGAGCGAGCATTTGCATATGTATGATTAGGCTGCACAATAAGTAATCTCGCCAGAATGTGCATGGATTCACTACACACCAGTGACTTAAGCCCTCAAACCCCATTTCACATTTTCTTTCCAATTAAGGTGCATTTTTGGAAGTTTTGCTGTTTTGTATTACCATACCTCAGCATGTGGTGAAAGGGAACTTGGAAAGGGAGCTCCAGAAACCGTATCATTCATAAGAATGCGAGTCAAAGTGCTCAGTGGAGCGCAACCAAGCTTGTTCCTGCCATGTAGGAGATGTTGGTACAGCAGTTTCCTAAATGCCCTTCTTATGCTGGCCACCAGGGGGTAGAGGTCCTCTGTTCTGAGTAGCTCCACTATTGCAGGAACAAGTGATGCCATGATTTCAAATGAGACGCCTTGTAAACATGCCACTGACTGTTGTTAAAGATAATTATGAGAGGGAGGAACCGTAGTGCAAGGCACAATGAAGGCATTGTCCAATATACACAAGAAGAGGGGAGAGGATGGAGAAGGAGCTCCAGTTTGTGCTCTAGAGGTGAAAATTGTGATTTTACATCAAGCCTTTACAATACCGCTGTCTTAAATCCTTCAAACCCCTGACAACATAACAGCCTCATTCTCTCCATGAAGGCGATGATTGTAGCCTTTAATTGCGTTGTTGTGGAAGTGACATCCCCGTCACTCAGCTGTGTCCGCTGTGTTCATTCAGTGCAGACTGCTGTCGCTCAGACCTGTCAGGTGTTCATCTGAGACGGTGCATGTTAGCAGGAGTGGCAGTGACACATCTGATCAACTTGCATGCAGGAGTGACAGCATCTAAGTGGCGACAAGGGACGGTGATGGAGGCTGATTTGACTTTCTGCATGAGACAGCCACAAAGATGACGTCATCAGTTAAAACACGAGTCTTCTTTTCTTTTCTCGATAATATCCTTCGTGCTGTCACAGGAACTGACAGCACAAGTCCTCTGATGGCTGCCTCAAAGCACCAAGGGGTCACCAACACAAAAATAATGTATACAGTGTGTACGTGAACACAGATCAAAGGCAAATAAAAAAAAAGGCATTTGATGGAAAGGTTGTGGAGAAAGAAGGATCTGACTGATGTTTACACTCACTTCTGTGCATTCGTGATACATCCGTTAGCCCATTCATTTCTATGGGAACCTCTTTA
Source organism: Xenentodon cancila (assembly GCA_014839995.1). NCBI lineage: Eukaryota > Metazoa > Chordata > Actinopteri > Beloniformes > Belonidae > Xenentodon > Xenentodon cancila. Next base: position 13,243,439 of record CM026219.1, on the reverse strand, counting down.
ATCTCTGACATAGTTGCAAAACGCCTCCTTCCTTTTGTTTTTGGGAACGGTTGGGAATGTTTTGCATTTGTTAAAAATTTTCAGAGCGCATATGTTTCCTGCTAGGATCCAGTATTAGCAAGCACATGGTGAATAACAAGCAGACGTTTGAAAAAAAAAAAAAATAAAAAGCATCCTACAGTTGTTTTACTGAGCAGTAAAAACTGTATAGATGGCAAGGGCAGCCTGTTAGAAACTAGAAATTGAGCTTTTTTTGCCCACAAATTGGGATTAGCAATGTTATCATCAGTGTTAGGATTATGGCATCAAGCTAGTCCAGCGATATAAAACTGCACTTCCTAGTGTTGAACAGCAGGGGGCGACTCATAGGTCATATGGATTGACAGAAGGTATCAGAAACAAGCCTTTTAGGGAAGGGAATTAAAATTTTTGATTTTTTTTTTAATAAACTGGTTTTTTATTAATTTTGTTTTAGTGATTCACATCCCAGTATATTTTGACAAAGCATAATATAGTAAAATTAAGGTAAAGTTAAGCATGACTTCATGCCAGAACCTTCAAATCTCTGGGCAATTCCACAAGCAGTGAATTGTTGTCCGTATGGCATTTTGACACAGATATCAGGAATATTCAAATGCATCTTATTGAGTCTAAGTGGACTAACATATGTTTTCATAATCCAGTTATAATGGATCAGTCTAAGATGGGTTTTTATTGTTAGGAGTTGAGTCCTTGAGGAAATGTAAATTCAATCTTCCTCCGAGATATCTTTTCGCAGGTCCTATATCCGTTCAGTCCTCTTATGCTCAGTAGAATCTATATAATTTTTAACCAATATTCTTAAGAGTAAGGATTTATGACCTTAGCCAATGCATTTATTCACTGCTAGATCGTCCAATGTGGACAAAAGAGATTGTGTGTTAGAATGTGTCTGTCGGTTTCTAGAGGAAACCGCCTCTGGACGGCACTAGATAGGTAGAAACAGAGCGCATGACATAAGCAGATTGGTTCATTATGTTCCCTATCAGTGGAAATGGCTGTGAATGGGAGGAGTACCAGACCCATTTCATGACAGAGAATGTTTTTGAAGTGAACGGGTATGACTGGCCAGGCTGCTGATAATCTAGCTGCAGGAGGAAATGGCTGAACTAGATGGATAGAGATGGAGTTTTGATAAAAAGGCAGAGAAGAGGATGTGTTGCATCAAAGAAGATCATTTCATATGACAAGATAAGGAGTACACATCTCTTCTGGACACCAAACAATGCGGTAGATGGGAATTTGAGTACCACAAAAGAAAACAAAATAACATTCACAATCCCGGTTGGTTGTGTGTGGTGCTGAAGAAGAAGATGGATAGGATTTTACAGGAACTGTTTTCAAGGTGGACTGTGTGTAAGGATGCATAAATCACATAGTGGAGGTGTTATAAACCAGTGCAAAAAAACATATTCATACATTTTTTAGAATTGGTCATAAAAATGATGCCCTAATACAGTTTGAAGTCTACATCTTTCAGTTCACTGCCCTTAATGTTTAATGTTCCTGAGTGGGAGTCAGTTAAAGAAAGTGAATCATGTTTTAGCTGCTGCTCAAGGCAAATGATACTCTGTAAAGCACAGCTTAGCTGTTTCTGGGGCGCTGGGCAGTGGTTTATTAGATTTAAAAAAGGACGAAAAATTTCTTTTTTAGATAAAATAGATTGTTGCATTTGGAAGGGGGGCAAAAAACCCCTAAAATGAACCAACATGTTCTGATGCAGCTTTGGACACATAATCTCTGAGAATCAATGAACGGCAGCTTATACTGCTGAAGTTTACTATGAAAACGCACATCCAGCTGCTGTTTGATCCCACCTGATCACATTGGCATATCCAGATGTATATTAATCACAAGATCAACAGTGACGTAACAGCTGCTGAGGCGAACTTCACTTCTGATGGCCGCAGGGCTTTATCTCATCCTTCATGCAGCTGTAAGCAGCAAACAGAATTTCAGAGGGCATTTTTGATGTTTCAAAAAAACTTGGTGGAAAGAGCAGTTATAATTGGCGGACCAAATGAATGTGTTTATGTAAGTACGACTGGCGTAGTTTATGCCAGTAGGACATATGGATTAGGTCTGTGTTTGCCAGGACGGCAAAGAGGAGACCACAGACTGGTAGACCACTCACTATGCATCATAATACAGCTGATAAAAGTGCTTAGGATAAAAGTATATACACTTCAAAATGAATACTCAATAGTAATAATAAAAAAAGAACAGACAAAAAGCTTAAATAACAGATATCAAATAATCGTATTAAAATGCTCTTTATATGTTTTAAAAACAATAGCCTTCTACTTGCAATTCCTTTGGGAAATGTCTCTTTAACTTCAGGGAAGGTTAGATCGTAGTCTCAAGATGCTTCTGGGAAATGAGGCCTTTAGCAGTAAAAGAACACATTCATAGAAATAATCCCTGCATGTTGTGAGGCTGAGTCGATAACGGATACTTTTTTATAACAGCAGTAACTGAATCTGCAGCTTTGCTGCTCTTCTCACTATCCAGTCTTCCTCTACACCTTACCAAGTGTCTCACGCATGAATCTTTGAGTTTACGTCAGTTAATTTGGACTTTTATTATGAAAGTCAACACCACTTCCTGTAATTTCCAAACGGAAGCATGAGCTGACTTGGCTCGATAACTAATTTTCTGTGTATGACAACCCAACAGCCAGTCCCCTCCTAACCTAATCTTTATCCTCTTTATTGTGAAAAATTAGTTCCAATGGTCACAGGAGAAGCTGCCTCTGGATGCCATTGGACAGGTGTGCAACCAATCACGAAAACAACAACAAACAACCAGCATATCATCAGTAATATAGACGTCCAAAATGATGTGCAGTGGAGTAGATACACCTGGTCTTGCAGTACAAACGTATTGATCTATGGTGTTTTTAGCAATTCTGCTATTATTTTTAATAGTGGGTCTTGGAGGCTCGTGTACAAAACATCGCAGAGAACATATCAAACCCTGTTGCTCTTGTTGCGGTATGTTCTGTACCGGTGGAAATGGCTGTGAACTGGAGGGCAGAGTCATTTCATGAAAGAGAATTTTCTCAACGTGAACGAGCATGGCTGGGAAGTCTAGTTCCCGGTAACGGAGACGCATAGTAACAGGCAACGGCTGAGGCTAGTGTCCTCCAAGGAGCGTCGGTCAAACATTATCAAGATTGCAGCGGAAATCAAAGCCGTCAATGTTTATTGCTCATCGGTGGCTCATCAGCAGTGATCAACCACTGGAGCAGTCAGAGAAAAAGGCCTTCAGGGGATTTTTTTTTTATGGTTTGTGTGAAGGAGTCATGAGTAGTTAGTGTCAGAACCGACAGCAGTCAGAGCCTTCACCGTTTGAAGAATCAGGGAGGAAGCTACTCATGGATGAGCACATTTTTAACGTCTAAACCAGCTCAAACCTTATGACTTTCTTTGCTATTGTGTTGATACCAAGCCACTTCTGAATCAGACTTACTATGCTGATTGTGTCTGTGTACCAAGAAAATGCAGTACCAAAGTAAATATCTGTGTGATGCAGAAGTGATGACACAACTGTCATAAAACTACTTGTTTGGTTATTAATGATCATCAGTAATACACCGGATGTCCTTCTTGCTGCAAGCACGGGGAGACGCTTTTTAGACTGTGGGAGGAAACCCATCCCACTAAGAGAACATGCACACACAGAAAGACTCTCGCCGGAGCCAGGAATCGAACCAGGAAACCGCTGGCTGTGAGGTGACAGCGCTATTTCTGCTCTAAATATGACCATTTTAACATGGGACTCAATGGAAATTGACTCACTTTTGCTGACAGCCTCTAGTGGCCAGTTGAGGAACTGCAACGACTATTTAGTTTCCCATGTGACTTAATGCAGAAGTAAAATGGTTGAAACTTGGTCTAAAATCGCTATAATACTATTTTTTTTTTATAAGGTTCTAGCAAAGGCACAATGCAGGTACTATTTTACGCCAGCGGTTGACAAAGCTGTACGATTTTATGCGCTTTAACCGAAAAAAATTCAAATATGACATATATAATTATAGACTACAATCTTTAAAATGACAATCTTTTCAGCAAGATTCAAATATTAGTCATTATTCATTTGATTCATTTGATTATGGGAGTGGTATAAAAGTCTCAGAAACATGTATCAAATATGAAACATCCAGTGTTACAGAGTTAAAATTGCAACTTCTTCAACTTGATTTCTCAGAAGTTATCAACAAGCTACACGAACCACAGAGTAGTGGGTCAGAGAGGTTGAGATTCCCTCTCAACTTCAGCCGTTTGTCTTTCCTCACCCATTCTTCGAATGCTTTAGATCTGTAGTTAGACAGCACTGCTATAAAAGTAGATAACGATAAACCATAAAGGAGAAGTTACCATTTGAGTCTGAACGTACAAGCAGGGAGCAGGTAGAAATATTTTCAGGAGCAGTGAAGCTGAACATATGACGGTGATGAGAGGTGTAGCAGGCTGGTGCTCCATAGAGGACCTGCCACTGGTCCGGCCTTACAACAGGGAACAAAAGAGGAGGCTGTTCAGAGTATATTCTGGCCACAACTGGCACTCAAGGGATCTCTTTTCTCTTTTCTTGTACCACATAAAATATTACACTGCACTTTTAAAAGACCAGCATTTCCTGGGTAGGACTTCAGCTGCGCCGCAAAAACGAACGACTATCCCTGAGAAGAGAATTCATAATCGGCTGCGAGCGCAAATTAAAATGAGAAAATTACCACAAAGTTTCATTCGTGGACAAGACACGAGGTGAAAGCTAATTAACATTTAACCCTCAGCAAATTGCTTTCTGTCGTCTCCCGATCCAACAGATTAGAAATACACTACTGTTGAAATAAAACGGGGGGTGTGTGAAGGTATAAGAGCATCAACAGCAACTATGAGCGTTATCAATCCAGGCACTCACAGTCCATTAGCAAGCGTAAAGACTTTGAGCTGATTAATTGATTTTTAATTGGCTCAGGCAATGGGACTGCCAAAGGCGCAGCATGATAGCTTCATGATTGGAAAATATCATTTTGACAACCCCTGGCCATTGTTATCACCACACACACACACACACACACACACACACACACACACACACACACACACACACACACACACACACACACACACACACACACACACACATTTGTTCTGTGGACTTGTAAACCCCCTGAGTGAGGTTGTGAAGATGTTAATTGAGAGGTAGGGAGTCCACGGTCCTCATGCCAAGCAGCTTGTCAGGAACAGGATAAGTGCGCACGAGCGTGCGCTCTCCAGACCACAATCCTTTGCTTAGCTGGAGTTCTCAGGGACTTCGCAGGCGTCAGGAACCCTTTGCCTCCCTCAGCTCTGCTCAGACAGAGGAGCCCATTTAACCTGCCTTTATTGCACAATTCCCAATACACCCCCCAAAATACACAGTCCGAGAAGACTATCATAGATATTAATGGTGTCATTATCACACTTGTTAGGTGCAGCCGGTTCTACATGAGCTGCATCCCTACATTCAGTATCTCCAACACAACGGAAAAAAGGAAAACACAAATGTAAATGTGCAAGCAACTTCACCACGTGATCTTCAAGCTTAATTTCCACCTCCATGTGAGGCAGATTCGAACATCAGACATGAAACTTCGGGTGGACTCGCGGTGTGGCGTTTGGGATGGAGGAGGGCGCCAAATGAAATGTGGCTGAGTGCGCCTCGCTATCTGATTCTCCGAAGCCTCCTCACAAAGCGCGGCCGCGTTATAACGTTGAGAAAAGGGCTCCTGTGTTTTGATGCAATCTCCTGGGGTAAACATGAATCCTAGACGCGCTGGTGAAAGCCGTGATTCATTGCAGGGATGCGGGACATACTGTAAGGTCAATTATCAGCATAGAAAGCAGACACACACACACACACACACACACACACACACATCGTGGTGATACACAAGCCGAGGTGTGCTCCGCGGAGTGGAGGTTATTAGCATTAATCACTGCACCTAAAGCGACAGCACAAATAGGCTTCTACAGTACACAGGAAATTGGATAGTAAAGGAGAAAAAAACTCTTTTGTTGAGGAAGCTATTCAAGTCGCACTTTCATTACTCCAAGTGAGCACATTAATTACACAAGACATTATATTGCAAAGAGTTAACTTATCAGAATATCACGGATTGTGACACAGTGTGACATGTGCAAAATATAAAGTTCAATTCCGTTTTTTTTTTCCCTAACCTTTGAATTAAAACTTTCCTTGTTGACTATAATCAATGTATCTTTGATGTATCTTGATCAGCACAGTTATCAACATCATGACCTCAGACAGCAAGCTTGTTTCTAATATTGTCTTTTCAGAAGTATTATTATTGTTATTCAACATGGCATTAACATTAATTATTGACACAGATGACACTCATTCATATCTGTCTATGAAACCAAATGAAAGCAATAAACTATATGGATTACAAATATGTCTTAATGATATAAACACCTAGATGACTAAACAGGATATATGTGTTACGTGTATTGCTATGTGTGTGCACATAAATTTATAACAGATCCATTTATTTATATAGATTTACTTTCAAGGGGTTCTATATGTTCAAGTGTGTGTGTGTGTATGCATGTGTGTATGTGTATATTTATTTATTTATAGATTCACACTAGTGTTAACGTTGTTGTGCTTCACACATTGGTTTTGACATGTCTGGGATGAATCAATAAACTGAACTGAAACTGAAACTGCTGCAGAAGCAGAAATTGTGTAAATAAAAGGAGATTGGAGCGTTGCCAGAAAGTAACAGGTTAAAGTAAATCACTTTGGTCAGTAATCCTTACCCGATGTACTCTTCTGGTATATAAATGATCAGACATCATATTCCTCGTTTTGAGCTCCTGCATAGTTTTTCTTAGTAGTTTTTATTCTCTCCAGCAGATGCTTTTTCCCTCTCTCTCTCTCTCTCTCTCTCTCTCTCTCTCTCTCTCTCTCTCTCTCTCTCTCTCTCTCTCTCTCTCCCTCTCTCTCTCTCTCTCCAGATTGTAGCAGGAGCAGCTTTTGTAATCCCCACGGGAAGATGAATTTAGGACACATTCTCATTTGCTGCACTTCTTATCATCACAACTGGAACTCAATATGAAAGTTACATTGAAGCATAACGATGTGGATCAGGAATACCAACAACGTGTGTTTGTGTGTTTGTGTGTTTGTGTGTTTGTGCTTGCAAATGTTCCCCGCAACCAGCTCACAAGCGAGTTGAGGAGTTACACCGGCTGATGGGTGCAGAAAAAGCTCCCGTTTTAGCCACTTTTCCGTCTCTGCAATCAGTATCTGTCAAATTGTACTAATTTTCAGCTTTTCTCCCCGAGTGGGTTCAACATTAATTTTTTCCTTTTTAGTGAATATGTATTGGCTTTTAATCACAGATGATAGAAATTTGCAAGTTTAATTCTGCCCTCTGAAATCTCAGAGAGATGGGTGGTATTCATGAGCAGCTCTTTTTCTTTTGCGTGCGCGCACACACAGACACACACACACACACACACACACACACACACACACACACACACACACACACACACACACACACACACAACAAAATTTACAAAAAAAAAAAGAAAAATGATTACAGTTGAATGGAAAGCCCTGATGATAACTCACTGTTTTCAAGTGCACTCAATGGTTTATTGTCTAAAATTGTCAAGCGCGAAGAGATGTTTTGCTGTCTAAATCCCATTCAGCTGCATTCAGTCCATCCTCAAGCGTCATATCTACATAACTCAGACATTTCAGCTGATTTATCTCCAGACTGCTGCAGCAAATCCAAGCAGTCTGACTCCAAGCTATTCCAGGTTCTTCTCATGACCTTCATCTCACCTGTTAACAAACATCGATATATGAGGAAGGTAAACAATTGTTTTAAACAGATGTCATATGTTTGGAACCGAAGATGAAATGGACAAGTAGGAAACTTAAAGACCAAGGTTTGTAATGGTATTAAGTTGTATCGGTGTCCTTGAAAGGTCCTTTAGACTTCTGCGATGGCAGCATTAATACAGAAAACTACTTTAGAGGAACATATGCTGCCTTCAAGATGACATCTCTATTCCAGAGATGCATTTTCTTTTAATAAAACAACATCCTAAAATCTGTGCCGGTCTACTATTTGATTCACCTTTTTCTCATAAAAATGTTGAATATTTGTGCCTAGAGTGAAGTAAAACATGTAAAATTAAGGAAAAAAAGTGAGAAATAATCCAAACCATTTGCATCTCTTGGTCAAGCGCTGGAAAACAGGCTCACTGTTGCCTTGGTGATTATATTACTTTGATAAAATCATAAAATTATGTTCTATGGACAGGCTGGATTTTATTATTGATCTAACACTACTATTTGTAGCTCGCTATATTCATCTTTCTTTACTTGTGCATGTAAAATCCCACAAGTTTGCAAATAAAATGTCTTATAACAAATAAAAAACCTCCAATATTTACATGTTGAGATGTTTTTTTTTTAAATTTTATTTTATATCAAGTTGTCACTTTCATTTCAAATTGAACTATGGGTGCTTAATTTATTTTTTATCTGATTTATAATGGATTTTCATTTGAACAATAGTTTTTTTGTATTTTTAACAAGCAAAATATAATACTAACAACGTTAAGACAAAATGTGGTTATATCTATTCTGGTTCATCTATGGCAAAGTCTCTATACTTACCAACACAAGCGAACAGCTTCAACAATTGCTACATTTTTATTTAATTACATTTTTTCTGGGTTTTTGATTTGGAAGTCTTCATTTTGAGTCTCTAGGGTTGGGGGGTTGAAAAGGCCAGTGCCTTCTGTCATGTTTTTGCTGACTGCCTCACATCTCCCTTCAGAATCTTAATGTAGTCTTCTTTTCTGAGGGTCATCCAAGATCAAAGCATCATCTCAAAGCCATTCTGATGAATCTGAGCAATTATGGTAGCAGCATATCAAGGCAGGCACTTCAGTGGACACCGAACAAGGCTTGTATCAATGCAGGCCAAGAAACCTTTTCCTTAGCAAGAAAAGCATGCCTAGGCTTCGCAAAATATCATGATTTTTTTTATTTTTTAGTGACTCTTTAATAGAGGTCTGCACACCTGCTTATGATCAATCCATCAAAGCTGATGATTAGCAGCACCTGGATGAAACCTTCACTTTTAAATCATATGAAAGCAGTTAGTGGGTACTTAGTATTGCCCAAATCTTTTTTCCGTCTCTTTGTTGTGGTTTCATTTTTTTAATGCACAGATAATAGCATAAGCAAAAATGTTGGATGTCGTTGTTCACGTGAGGCCGTACTTGTCTAATACCATAGTAATACAAGACGACAATGATGAGTTTATGAATAATACATGTACAGACCACACAAAATGGAAAAGTGGGATTAAAACAAAAGGGTAAGGATTTTCTGAAATACGTTACATCTGTTGATGTTTGAAACAAAACTTCGGCAAGACACAGAGCTACCTCCTTACTTCCTCTCTATCCAGTGATGTTCAAGAAAACGCACCCAATCATGAACTTTCCCAGGTGTCCAACTACCCACCCACCCCCTTGTCTGTGATTGATCAGCAAATGAGGAACCATAATCCTCCAGGGGTGTGTATGAAGACCAGGGAGAAAATATCTTCTGAATGTGACAAAAGGTGTTCTGGATTAGACATAGCGTAGAATCACTTACCCTACCTTTAATGATAAAAATCTGCCAAATCCAATCTCTTTTTTTTTTCCCATCCCAAAAAACCACAACCGTTGTCTCCTGGGTGGTTCGGGAAACACAAGGCCTCTAATCCAAACGCAAGCAGGCTGAATGTTTACTCAATAAGTTAACTTTTGCCTCCATACTTTAATTCAAGTCACTCCCCTTTCAACGGTCACAGAAGAGATGAAGCGGCAGATATATAAATCTGACGAATTAAACTTTGGCTGCAACTAACTGAATAATTCTCCCGCGCCGCTCATTAGCATGGGCGATATCGTCTGCACCGATGAGAAAACAAAGTTGATTAAAATCCAAATTAGAAATTAAAAGACCATAAGCGCAAAACAAATAAACAGTCCTCTTTTACCTTTGCTGATAAAGAAGAAGTTTTGAACAACCTCTGGATGTAGGTGGTTTAGAATTAGAAAACACAGACACACACACACACACACACACACACACACACACACACACACACACACACACACACACACACACACACACACACACACACACACAGAGTGTAAATCACAGGCGATGGCCAGAGGCTATACGTTTTATTTACCTGCCACTGTTATCAAGATTCACTGTTAGTTCATCTCCTTACATTAAAACAATGATAATCCTTCTGACAACGTTGGCATTAGACAACACTTCTAACATAAAAAAAAAGAAAACACTCTGCAAACAGCGTAGTGTTAGATCGGGACGGCTATGAGCAAAGTAAATCTAGCAGAGCTGTGGATGTCTCCCGTCTAAATGAGGACAGCATGTATCAGCTTTGTAAGACATCTATAAGTGCAGACAGTTGACAAAGACGCAGATTAGGATTTTATCATACAGCAGAGTAGACATTTTACTCTGCAGTGATATGCAGAAAGTCAGTTTTACTTATATCCAACACAGTCTCAAAGGAAAACATTAAATAAATGTCAATACTCACAAAATCACTGCAACAAAATTAAGTGAGAAAGTCCTTTTGGAGGTCATTGGGATTTGTTGGAATTTGTTGTTTCAGTTTTACTCATTAAAAACTAGTTGGCTTTGGTTTGGCATTGAAGACTTCAGGTTAAGGTTAGGCATTAAATAGTACCTTCTGTTTATGAGATTCCTCGAGTATATCGACGTTAACCCCAAAGTGGATTTGAACGCATTTGGTGTCAACATCAAGGCAACACAAGTCAGATCACACTAGAAGTATAAAATAAAGTTAATTATATTATTATATTACCAGGCCAGTGAAGGTTTCCAGGGCAAAAACTTACATTTTTGTTCATTTCACTTTCCTAATTTCATCTTTGTGCACATATCTAGTGAGTGTGGATGAAAATGTGATTGCAGTGGTGTTATTTGGATGGAGTTCTTGTTTGACCTTGAGCTGAGACACTGAGATTCAGGTTGGTTTTGTTTTGAAAATGTCATTTTAACAAATGCAGACATAAGCTTAGAGACTATTATTTGTTTTGCTTTCTGTAATCAGTGTATTACACATCACCACCATCCAGCATCTCCACTCTTTGACCGCTGTCTTGACAGCTCTCTCTCCCAGAGACCAGCTGTCTAGTTAACAAACTAGTTAACAAACTAGTTAACAAACTAGAATGCTATATGAGCCCACTTCTCTGGTGGACCCACAACATATCAATGCCATCATTGAGATTCAAGTTAATAATGGCAAACTTGCAGCAATCTGCCATTTTTGAAAGTTTATAAAGTTCAATTCCTCTGTTTTCTAGAAAATTTGATTTGGCTCTGACAGACTGGTTAAAATTGTATAAACATGTCAAGAATGATTGATGAAAAGAGGATGATTCTCAGCTGTGAGTTTCATAAAAACAGAGTCCAAGTAGCTCAACAAGGGTATGTTTAGAGCATTTAATCATAATAATAATAATAAAAATAATAATAATCTTCAGTATTCTTTTTTTTTATCTTTGCAAATGTGGGTAAAAAAATAAAGTGACAACAAAATTAATTACTTTTAAAATCAATATTTTCTTATTTAGTTTCGTCCTTTAAACTTGTTAAATACTTTTTATTGCACTTTTTAATATTTTGATGTAAAGCACTTACATGATATGCTACAATGTGCTACAGAAATAAACCTGCCTTTCCGAGCGAGCCCATAACAGCTAAATATAGACATTTTCCAAGTATTAATGTTTAGAGATAATTTGGCATGATCTCTGAGCTTTTTGACCCATCTAAAGTGTTGCAACAAAACACTTTTTCATGCTTCTTTATTGTAATTACAAACAGTTTGCTGGTATGATAAGTACAGAGCTAATGTATAAGATAGAAAGACACGACCAAAAGGTCTGGAAATGGCCATTTGATGTCTACTTTTGATAATTATCATTACACAAGATCATTTTCATATCATAAGATACTATGCACAAACCTCGTTATGACATTTTTTGATGGAACAGAAAAATTTCAAATAAGAATCGTTATGACTTAAGGAGAAAGGTCAAAACTTGACTTGTTGATTTTTTAGTCAGAGACATTCTCATCATGAAACTTTTAAAACGACACAGATGCTTTAAAAAAATCACAAACCAGAACAACTGGTAGAAATATAATAAGTTAGAGGAAGATTATTGAAATACAAAGTCATGTTTGTCATTTTGGGCTTCATTTAAAATACAGAAAGAGTACATTTAAATGATCTCTGCATGTCTGTTTCTACAGCAAATTCTCATTATGATAAAAAAGAACTGCTCTCTTAATAAGATGTGCTCCCAATCTTGTAAATACAAGGAGAAATACAAGGAGAACTATATTATCAAATCCTTCATAATATAACAATAACCTGGGATGTACATATACATGTACATATTTAAAACTGGCTTTGTTTAATTAAATACATTGAAATATGTGTAAGAAGGAAAAAAAAAAGGTATCCCTGAAATAAACGACGGCAGAAATCCATTACTTGTTGCAGTTTCAGGTTATCATATTTCATTTTTACATTGTCATTGTTATGATTTACTGGCACGTTAAACTCCATAAACAGATCAATATCTGAATAACTTTAAAACAACAAAAAAAGTTGGCAAGATTTTAGAGCTGGATGCTTTCCTCTGTTGTCCTTGTAATATCTGCTGGCGATGGCACGGACTGTAAAATATTGGCCATTTCCATCAGCGCATAAATAGCCAGAAAACAAGACTAACGTTAATGTTACTAATAACTTTTTTCCTACTTAAAGGCAGAAAGACTGTTGTGTAGATCTTAAATATATGACCACAAAGAAACCAAATAATCTTGATTCAAAGTGAGATGAACCACAGTGGTTTATTGTCATTATATCGAGAAAACGTACTTTGTTGGTGACCTGGTTGGTAGCAGCAAATTGGGTGTCTAATGTACTTTAGTGTCAGAAAACTACAGCATTGTAACTTTCATCTCCAGTGTCTTTGTTCACTCTAAATGAGCATCAGACCTGTGCTGATGATGGTCTCAGGTCAGCAGAAGCCGTATGCTTGTATGAACTGCATGATGTTGGGCTGTCGCTGATGACAACTGAACACTGCAAAAGAATCCTGGAGAGATCTTTCAACGCAGCTCTAAATCTGTGGTTCTGCATCGTATTATGTGAACAGTTCAATGCGGTGCGACAGCTATCTCAAAGGTCTTGCAGGCAAAGATTACCTGAGATCATTTTCCATCCATCCATTAGCTATTCCCGCTTAATCCGTTTCCGGGTCACGGGGGTCTGTCGGAGCCTATCCCGACGCATAGGAGGCGAAAGGCAGGGGTACAGTCTATTGCCAGTCTATCCAGGGCCACATACAAGACAAACAACCAATCACACTCACACTCACACCTAGGGAGAATTTAGTATGATCAATTAACCTAGTATGCATGTTTTTGGACTGTGGGAGGAGGCCGGAGTACCCGGAGGGAACCCACGCAAGCACGGGGAGAACACGCAAACTCCACACAGAAAGACCCACCTTTCTTGCTGTGAGGCAACAGTGCTAACCACTAAGCCACCGTGCTGCCCCCGAGATTATTCCCTTTATTTTCTATTATATGACTTTGCATACTGACTGGCCAATTAGAAAGCAAATGATCTAATAGTTGATAAGGACCACATAGTCTTCCTTCACCACTTCACTTTTGAAGTATTTGTAGCACATTTAAAAGCTTCTACTAAAGTGCGGTTCATTTTCTTGTTTTGCTTGTTGTTGCGCTGTTCTAGACGTTCCACAGGGTACAACTCATGAGGGCTCATCATCATCAGCAGTATTAACATCACACCCAAAAATAAGCAAATGCAAGTTGTTAAATGTGAAGATCTTATATGACTGTTGAAATTATGCAGCGTACAGAAGCCCTGACATTGTGAAAAGACTTCGGGGTACCATAAGCTTGTAATTTCCACTCATTGCCACTGTTAAACAAAAGTTATTGAGAGAGACTGGCTACTTGTTACTGGTTACTTATTTATTTATTTTTTTTTTTACTCAATGCCAAAAGTAATTGTCCTCATTATATTATTTTACATTGCATCCCTAAAATTAGTGAATTATTTATATCTCCTCAAAAAAAACTGCAACTGAAACCCAGTTCATATTATTAGTATAGTATAAAGTATTAGTATAAAGTGAGAATATCTGTAACATGTTTATTATAGGAATATGTCTTTACAGTTACAGTTGTTAACCTGAGAACAGCTCTATTTGCTTGGTAAGTCTAGTTTTATGGGAATAGGGTTTTAGGTTTAAAACTACACATAAGGCAAGTTTCGATTAGTGGGGTTCAGTGTAAATCCTAGGAGACTGGCTCTGTAACAGATTTTCCTCAGTTTCAGCCTTTTTGTCTTCATTACAGAATAGGACCTGGTAGGATTCACTGACCTAGTAAACTAATGCTCCATATTACTTGGTGACAGAAATGCACCCATCTTCCACTTTGCTAACCACCAATAATACAAATGAGGACAATAAAGCAAAACCCAGCCAACATGTTCATGTGGACCCCATGCGGATTAAAAGTGGACTTCTTGGGTACAGAGTGGGCATGGACTTAAAACTGACAGAGCAATTTGGAAGGCATTATAATACCTAGTTGGTATTGTCAAGACATAAAATAGTAATATAGCCAAAAACACTGTTTAATATATTGGCTATCCTTAACAAATGCCATTCTTAAATAAAGCACATTTTTTTATTAAGAGTGCATTTTTTACTTAGAGGGTTTTGTGTTTCGGCCATTAACATGTGAAACACATCAAAGATTAAGTTGAAGATAAATTGTGGTTATAATGTTTATTTGCTCTCGTATGTGTGTGTGAATGTTTCCTCCCCATCCTCCTCACTGCTGCATCTAAAGCGGATCGATGGATTTTGAATGTGTGAACTGCGCAAAGAAGTGCAGTGTTTCTTTCTCAAGAGATTTATTGCCTTAATAGAACATTTTACTATTTGCCTTTAGTTCTTTTTCTCATACCCTTGTTAATGTTGCATCATGTCCATTTTGTAACCTCGCTGTCTCCTTTAATGAAAATGGAGCAAAATTCAAAAATGCTTTCTTGACTAAATTAATGAGCTCCGATCTAATTTAAATCTGGAGCTGACTGCCTGTGTTTCCTGCCTTGCTCACATCTCTGAGGTTAACCACATTTTCACACCAAATCTCCAGGATATAGTTTTCTTTTCCTACCCCTCCATCATCTTGCTCTGGTGACACGTAACAAAATTTATTGAGGTAGTCTTTCCAGCTATTTCCCTCCTGCTTCCCCTCTTTAATCAGTCTCTCCCTGTCTGCATACCTCAGTATTTCAGACAGCCAGCGTCTTCTCTCTCTTACAAACACCTTCTGCAGACACCACAGATTTAGCTATTTACATTCCAATTTTGAAACTTCATTTTAGTTTGAAAATGAATGTTAAAAAATGCCTCCTCATAGATTCAAAAACCACAGTATCTGTATTAAGAATTGGATTATGTCAAAACTTATCAAAACTTAATGGTTCAAAATCATGCGTGGAGATAAAAGTAAGTCTGGTATTTCAGTTTAACTTGATTCATACGTTGCCTTTCCGACCGTTGATCATGTAAATGTAGCTAAAAGATTATTAAGTGACAAGGCGTTTAAGGTGCGGAAAGAAACCTTCAACTTGGGCAACAGGTGTAATTAAAAAGCAGTAAAATAGTGATATCTTTTTCTACTTTCACTGTTCTCATACACCCCGTACCCTCTTTTAGCTCATCTTCTTCTCCTCACCGACACACCTACAGCCAGAGCGTTTCACTGACATGTAGGCCTAGAGACGAGACGCAGCGTGCACCCATGTCTGCTGCTAGAAAAACGGCTTTCCATTAGGTTGCCTGGCAAGTGGTGTCCTACATGCATTTGCAATTTGTATGTATCTCCTGCTCTGCTCCTCAAACCTAGGCAGCGTCCCGGGCGGAAATTCACAAGACATCCCCCGTTTTCCCTCCACAGCAGACACCTTTGTCTATTTTGTAGACATTATGCTGGCAAAACAGAAAACAAGAAAAAAAAAAGCTGCTTTTTCAACACGAAGAGCCTGAGTTAGTTAACAAATGCAGTTAGGCAGAAAATGCACAAGCAACGCATTGACGCCAATGTTAATCTACGCTTGCAATAATATGAAGTTTTGATTATTTTCCAGTGACCCCTGGTTTTGGTCGTCTGTAGGCTTTCGGTCTAAACTAGTAGCATTAAAACCACAAAAAAGAGTTAATGCAGACTATTTGTGAAAATATATGTATGTAAGAATCGTGTATGGAGGGAGCATAGCTGCATCCTACTGATGTTGGAAAAAAACAACAAATACATCAGGGTTTCAGGTGAGGTTGAAATGAGATATGAGAGCATAAAAAATAAATGGAACGCCAAGTACAGACATCTTGTCCACAAATGTATTTATTGCACGGAGCAAACTTCACATGCTGTAGAGGAGGTTTATGAAAAAGCAGCAAGACCTTTAGGGCTTTGCATAAATTATCATATATGCCTATCTATATTTAATGCTGATATTGCAACAGAATTTGTGTCCCTACATCTGGGGTTTGTATCCCAACCGACATTGAGACCAAACCACAGCACTTGCAAGGCTCCATTGGCCTAAAGTACAATTTAATTATGTAATGTTACACATATAACGTAGAATGACTTTACCCTGCACATCAAGAGGAGCCAATTAAGGTAGTTTGGGCATGTGGTTCGGATAATCCCTGGACATCTCCCTAGGGAGGTGTTTTGGGGATGTCCAGCAGGGCGGAGGTCCTGGGGCAGGCTCAGAAACGCCTCACTGTCCCCAAGAAGAAGACACTAAAGAGAGAGAGAGCTCAGGGCCTTTTTGCTTCGGCTTTATGAGTAAATGCAGCATATAAGTCAGAACATGTTTCTCTAACTAGTTTCAGGGAGCATCACTTACAAGACAGGATAATAAAATCTTTCACAGCTTTCTAGGTGTCCTGTTGACTGAATTAGTGTCATAGCCTGTGACTTTTCCCATACACTAAAAGCATCATATAGTAAGTATATGAAGACCTGGAGAGACTTCATTCAGTGAAATTCACACATATACATTAGAAAACACGTTCTTTAAAATTACACTTTGTTCTGAGCAGAACACGGAAACACTGAAAGATCACATTTCATGAGACATCCGAGGTTACATGTTTGTACAATACTGATGAGACTAAGTTCAGAAAAAGGTCAAACCGCCACGATCAAAGAAGAAAGTGACCCATGAATCATAATAACATTGATTTTGTGTCTGTGGCACAGCATAATAAGAGTTTTTAGCCAAGACAGCATTTTTGTGAATTTAATCAGAATATGTCCCTGAGATAAAATACAAATCCCAGCATATCTAGAGGATGATGTGCAGGACAGGATGGATTTAGCCGGGGATGTTTTATTTGGAAATTCAAAGTGGCAGCAGCTCGCACTCCTCTGCCTAGCGCACCTATCATAGGAAATTGTATAATGGGTATCCATTTGTCAAATTAGATCAGAAACTGATATAGAAGCAAGACTGTCCATATTTCCCGAGGGATTTCATCCGGCAGCATCGATATTTTCAATAAGCATTAATACATTTTCAGTCTCATATGCTGCTCAGATTTGATAGCAGGCTTGAGAATTCAGTGTTGTGGAGCTGGTAGACTCTCCTCTATCTTGCTTTTTTTCCTTCCTCCCTCCACAATCTATCATTTTAGAGACGACCTTTTTATATTGTCCACATACTAATCCCAGCTCATCAGAAGTTCTTGACAAGAACTTTCAGACGGAGTTTTCCGGCTTTCCTTTGACACTTCCCTCCATTCTTTCTGGCAGGAACATTCAAGCTTAACCAGAGTGGATGAGGAGTGTCAGAGCAGCTACTTTCAGGTCTTTCCAGAAATTCCTGTGGGCTCAGGTTCAGACTCCATACCTACTGGTAGTAAATCCATAGCAGTGCAGCTTAGAGCTTCGGTATTCCGAACCTCGGTAGAGCAGGAATGCCTAAACAATTGAGCAAAACTTTGGATATTCCATTATTAGGAAATGTTTAGAAAAGCTTATTTCAACTGGGTTGTTCCCAGTGAACAAAAAATGAGTGTGTATATATATACACACACACACACACACACATATATATATATATATATATATATATATATATATATATATATATATATATATATATATATATATATATATATATATATATATATATATATATATATATATATATATATATATGTGTGTGTATATATATACACACATATATATATATTATATATGAATTATATATATATATATATATATATATATATATATATATATATATATATATATATATATATATATATATATGTGTGTGTGTATATATATACACACATATATATATATTATATATGAATTATATATATATATATATATATATATATATATATATATATATGTGTGTGTATATATATATATATATATATATATATATATATATATATATATATATATATATACACACACACACATATATATATATATATATATATATATATATATATATATATATATATATATATATATATATATATATATATATATATAATTCATATATAATATATATAAAAAATGGGATTAGACAGCAACTACATCAGTTGCTGGAGTTTTGGGAGAAGGATATCGTCCGATTCAACAGTCCTGGGCTTTCTTTGTCACATATTTTGTTTCATTATTCATCAAATGTTTTATTTGGGGAAAGGTCTGGACTGCAGGCAGGTCAGTTCTGCACCTGGATTTTAACCATGAAGCTTTTGTCAGAGATGCAGTGCACAGTTTAGCATGTTTTTTTTTAGGTTTTTTTTTGTTTTTTTTTGAGCATTAATAATGAGATTTTATTTAGATGGCCCCTCTCCTCTTTAGGCTGAAGGATATAGCATACATGGTCTTTAAAGGAATTTGCACTTTGTGCATTTGACATAATCTGGATCATGTTCTCATGATTTAACTGTGCCATCTGTGGATGGCATGTGAACTGTGTTATTTCCAGTGACTTCTAAAAGCGTTCTTGAGCCCATGCAGGAATTTCCGTTACAGAATCATGTCTGTTTTTAACACAGTGGTGCCTGAGGGCCTGAACATCGCGGGCATCCAATATTGACTTTTGGCCTGGTCCTGTCTGGACAGAGATATCCAGATTCTGTGAATCTTTCCATGATATTAAATGCTGCAGATGAAACCTCTGTCCATCTTCATCTCTATCTTTAAGATGCTTTTTCTTTTATGTGACTGAACTGTTGCCAATTTACCTCGATAGCTGTACGATGTTCCCGCAGCCTTTCGTTGCCCATGTCCCAACATTGTATTCTGTTTAAATTTACATTGTAAACAGCATCCCACTTTTTGAAATTCATTTTTGTCATAAGTTCATTTTTTATTTCTTTGTGAGAAGTTAATTAAAACTACAGGCCATTCTGCTTTTCTAAGCCATTAACCTGAGGCCGCGTGCACCGTTTGGGGCGGGATTATGGATTTTCTGTTCCTAGAATACTCTCCCTACTGGATATGTTCATTTTAACACTGACATTTCTAACCTGTGGCAATCAACCTGTGTTGAATTGTCTAATTTTGCTTAAATGGCCTTAAATGGCTTTCATTTAATTGGCAGAGGGAGCTGATGCCCTGGGCGAGGCTCTCGCTTCCCAGAGTTGAACAACTTTCTATCAATAACCAAATTAGACCGAGGCACAGCTCTAATGAAGGTCTTGTAACAGCCTGCACATCAGGAGATAACCGAAACAGGTCTCCAGGGGTAAGGGGAGACATGTGATCAAGGCGTTAGATTTCCTTTAAAACATTACAGAAACCCTGCTGGTCTCCGTGCAAAGCCAACACTAGAGAGGAAGGACGGCTAGGAGGCAGTGTAGATTATCATTCTTGACAGTTTCATGAAGACAAGTCATTTGTGAATGTTTTTATCAGCAACTGTCACATTTGACGCACTGCACAGTTTATCTGAATGCAGTCACACATCACAGAGAGAAAGTGCCTCAGTGTGACAGGGGAGTGGGCTTGCTGTCTGGAAATACAGGACCTGCGTGTCTGAGAAAAGCATGGAGGCGCACAACTCTGCAAAAAAAAAGAAAAAAAAAAAAAGAAGAAAAACACAACATACACAACGATGAGCTCCCATCTTTAACGACACCTTCTGACACAGGGAAAAAAAAAACCGTATCTTATTTGATGGAGCTAATATTTGATCACTTTATTGCTCTATTTCATTATGTTGCTAACTGTTTTTCTTGGAGTTTCCTCATAAAGTATGTTCTTAATTTCATCCTAAAATCCAATAAACGCAGCTGGCTAATAGCCCGCCATTAGACTGCGATGGGTTGGCGTTGATGATGAGGAGGACCAGACCGTAGACTCACAAACGAAGGCAGGCAGATGATGAAAATGATCACTTTTATTACATTGTTATTAAGTTAAATTATTGACTCTAGACTGTTTTGTTCCTGTTGACCTCTCTGAGCTGACCTCAGTCGTCAATGGATCTAAATCATCCACGTGTCTGTTAGACCCAATCCCTACTCGACTACTCAAAAATGTTTTCTCTCTCATATGGACCGACAATACTGGAACAGATCAACTTGTCCCTAGTCTTAGGATATGTACCACAGGCTTTTAAAGTCGCAGTAATCAAACCATTACTTAAAAAACCCTCTCTTGACCCAGACATTTTAGCTAACTATAGACCAATTTCCAACCTTCCATTTATCTCTAAAATTCTGGAAAGGGTAGTTGCAAGCCAGCTGTGTGAGCATTTGTATAGAAATGATCTATTTGAAATTTTTCAGTCAGGGTTCAGGATGCATCATAGCACAGAAACAGCACTGGTTCGAGTCTCGAATGACCTTCTTATGGCCTCAGATAATGGGTTAGTGTCCATACTGGTTCTGCTGGACCTCAGCGCTGCTTTTGATACTATAGATCACAGCATTTTACTGCAGAGGCTAGAGTATGTTGTTAGGATTAAAGGGACAGCTCTAGATTGGTTTAAATCATATCTGTCTGATAGATTCCAGTTTGTTCATGTTCATGAGGTTTCTTCCGTACAGACGAGGGTCTGCTATGGTGTCCCGCAGGGTTCAGTGCTAGGGCCAATCCTGTTCAGTTTATACATGCAGCCCTTGGGAAGTATTATCCGGAACCACGGCATTAATTTTCATTGTTATGCTGATGATACGCAGCTGTATCTGTCTATGAAGCCAGATGAAACAGAACCATTAGACAAACTTCAGATGTGTATTAAGGACATCAAGGACTGGATGTCCAGAAATTTTTTGCTACTAAATTCTGATAAAACAGAAGTTGTTGTTTGTGGTCCCAAACAGCTTAGGAAGGGATTAGATGGTCTTGCGATGGCCTCCAGTAAAACTGTGCGAAACCTTGGCGTTATATTCGATCAGGATTTGTCATTTAAACAGCATATTAATCAGGTTTGTAAAACTGCGTTTTTCCACCTCCGTAATATCGCAAAGATTAGGAGCATCCTCTCGCAGAGTGATGCCGAAAAACTAATTCATGCGTTCGTATCTTCTAGACTAGATTACTGTAACGTGTTGTTGCTGGATGTCCAAGTAATTCTCTGAACAGCCTCCAGCTGATCCAAAATGCAGCAGCGCGAGTGCTGACAGGAATCAACAAGAGAGACCACGTCTCTCCAGTTTTAGCTTCCCTCCATTGGCTCCCTGTAAAATTTAGAATCCAATTCAAAATTTTATTACTGGCATATAAAGTCCAAAATGGCCTAGCGCCGCGATATTTGCAAGACCTGATAGTACCGTACGTTCCTAATAGAGCTCTCCGTTCTCAGGGTGCAGGTTTACTCGTAGTTCCTAGAGGATCCAGATGTAGATTTGGAGGACGGGCTTTCTGTTATCAGGCACCATCACTCTGGAACCAACTTCCAGTTTGGGTTAAGGAGGCTGATACCACCTCCACCTTTAAAACTAAACTTAAAACATTTCTGTTTAATAAAGCATATAGTTAGTGTACATTTAGTACCTTAATGTGTCAGGACCAGTAGTCAAAGCTGCAGCTACAGGACCAGATTAGAGCAGCTCATTTTAAACAGCTTCGATGTAGATATGCTGTTATAGGCCTATGCTGCAGGGGGGCACCAACATGATCCACTGAGTGGTGCCTTTCACCTTCTCTGTTTCTCTTTGCCTTCTCTGTCTCTTCTTCACCTCAACCCTCATTTATTAACAATATCCCATAAACTTAATTGTGGTCCATTGTTCTGGTAGTTTTTTGTGCTTGTCTGGCCCTTCTTTTCCTCTTCTTTGCATGTCCTGCGGACCAGAGCCTCAGGAGCTGCTTGCTGACCTGCAGTTCCGCCTCTGACCATCCCAGTGTCTGCCTTCACCTGTCTGTGTGGATGTCTGTTGGATGCTTGCTGACACCCCGACCTGCAGTCCTCATCCCCTTGGATCACCGTCTATCCATATATCACCCATATTCACAGAAGTCTAATTGGACTACCAAGGACAGTTACTAATGTATCCTATCTTGTACCTTTGACGGTGTCTCTATGTCTCTATTCTTTCTTATTTCTTGCTCTACCCGGCTGGCCTTCGGCAGGAGGGTCCCCCCTCATGAGCCAGGTCCTGCTCAAGGTTTCTTCCCTCTTAAAGGGGAGTTTTTCCTTGCCACTGTTTGGCTTAAGGTTTTTCTTCCACTAGGGAAGTTTTTACCTGCCGTTGTTTATGTAATAATTGCTCGGGGGTCATGTTCTGGGTCTCTGGAAAGCGCCTAGAGACAACTTGTGTTGTAATAGACGCTATATAAATAAAATTGAATTGAATTGAATTAAGTCAAACGTGTTTTTTTTTTATTTTTTAAGGCAGAGCATCCACAAAACAGAAATAAAGAACTCTAAGTAAAAGACTTGGGCGTAGAGAAAATATCCAAACACATGAAGACAAACAATGACAACCTGTCAAAAAACAAAAAAAAAAACATGAAAAAAAAGGAAATGTCGTAACATAAACGGATAAAGGTGATGATTGACACAGAAAAACGTGCGAGGAGCAGTAACTTGGTGTGAAATAAGCAAAGAAAACATTAATAAACAGGGCCTGCAAAATAAAACAGAAGGTAACACTAGCGAGGACACAGAATTACAACAGACTTTGAGATGAAATTAAAAGAAATATGATAATATAGACCACTGAAATCATAAAAGAAGCAAACTGAAACACAGAAACCAAAAACATTCAAATAAAACAATAATGACAGTGAACTTAATTGTCATATCACAGCATACTGTGTATTTGTGTTGATTTACCACCAACTAGGTTAAAAAGTGTCAAGCAATCATCTCGGGGTGGTTTGGTGTGAGACCTGGGTTTTGTTTAGAGATAATGTTTTTATTTCTTTTTACTTCATTTCCTGTTTTACTTTGAAACTGTCCCTCTCTCCGTTCCCACTGCAGCTCAATTCCGATTTTATGTCCATATGCGACTAATATCCGATTTTACAATGACAGTCTGAACGGCGCAAATCCGACCCAGGCCACTTTCGTATGTGGTCCTAAACCGGATACATATCCGAGCCGTCAGAACGGTCGTGTCGCATTTCATTTGACTATGACGTCACAGGAGAGGAGTGATTTGTCTTTAAAGGCTAGAGGAGAGCTGCCAGAAAGGTTTTCCTCGACATCCTGAAGTCATGGATGAACTCCGTGTCAGTGGGGACTCTCATGTCGCGATCCCGCCACTTCTGGTTCCGACTCTGCGTCCGCACATGCAGCCACCGCTGCACAAAAGTTAACA
The DNA here is from genome assembly GCA_014839995.1 of Xenentodon cancila. Taxonomy (NCBI): domain Eukaryota; kingdom Metazoa; phylum Chordata; class Actinopteri; order Beloniformes; family Belonidae; genus Xenentodon; species Xenentodon cancila. Next base: position 13,219,365 of record CM026219.1, on the reverse strand, counting down.
TGTTAACATTTGTGCTCTCCTTTTTCGCAGTCTTCTTCCTTCCTTCATCATTTTGTTGGTCCCGACTGTACATGTGCTTCCAGATTGGTGGACAAACCCGTGAAGCGTCCATATTTCCTTCTGTATTTCCTTGTTTTCCTCTGCGCGTGCGCGTCACTGCAGGGCCGCAGAGCGTTCACACTTAAGTGTGATGAAGGTCGCATTAAGAAGTGAACGACCGCGCATTAAAAAAAAAAAAAAAATCTGATTTGAGCATTCAGACCTGCTGCAGCGTGAACGTACTTTGACTCCAGGACCTCATCTCCCTGATTGTTTGCGCCTGTGTCTCACCCCCACCTGTGAGTTTACATTACCTGTCTCCACTTCCTCCCTGCTGGTCTGTCTGTCACTCCTGTCTGTGTTTGTGTAAGTCATCTTCGTTTTCCATTTGGAAGCTTCTTTTGTATTCCTGCCAGAGCCGTGCTTTTTGTTAAAATAAAGGACTTTGTTTGAAACTCCTGCTGTCTTGACTCACTTGTGATTGGGTCCTTTGCTTCCTGACCCGTGATGCAATTATTTACTTATTTATAAAGAATTACCTCCAGGTGGTAATTACATTAAAAGCAGGAGTAGCTTCATTATTTGAAACACAAAGGCTGTGCTCATCTTTTACACAGTCAAATGCTAAAATAGGAGTTAACTTGGCCACCCTTTGCCTAAAAAGCCTATTTTGCACTACCTCATTTGCTCTATGGGCCTGAGTGAGCACTTCCAAAGGTATCTCTTATGAAACTATGTACATGTAACTGCCATGTATAAAATAAATAAACAAAAACACCTACACTTTGTGTGTGGTTGATAATAATTTGAAGCGTGAATCAACAGTCCTAAATGCTACAGACTCCGGTTTTCTTAACTCACCATGAACATTTAGCCACAAATGTCATTGTAAAGACGGAGGCAGCGACGCGCACCCACTTTGACCTCTCCCTAGTGCCACCAGTCCTCCGTGCACCCATTATCAAGCAAGACTTAGTAAATTTGGCTAATCACCTTTGATTAACTACAGACTTCAGACTTGTGATACAGCAGAGACAAAGGTCATTCCTCATAATGCGATATGACATTGCAGCTTGACTTGTAGAGGCAGCGTGCCACGGCAGAGCTGAGCATGAACACGGCGAGGGGGGTTCGAGGAGCAGGGGCGGTAATTGCATGTCATTCACGTAGATGGATCTGAATACGACCTGGATACGATATGAACACTCGCTGGAAAACTGCAGCTCCATCTTTTCAGCTCTTCGGCAAAAACGTACACAAACGCTTTGAAAGCATAAGCATCGTGTAATTTCAGCTTGAGCGGCTCATTATCTGGAGGAATTAATCTACTGGATAAAGAGCTGTGTGCAACATTTCTCAATTTGAGACAAATTAGCATCTGGACATTGAATTATTTCAACAGTAATAATACATGAAAAGAATATATTTTCACTTGGTATGAAAACATCACAAAAGAAAAAGATGCTTGTTGTGGTTTCTCTCCAGTGGGAACTTTTGTGTCGTCTTTAAAGACAGACAGGATGACTCCACCTCATTAAAAGCATCCAAATCTCAGTGTGGTGTTTCGTTTTCCCTGCCAGCCATCGCTGAAGAACAATCAGGCCTCCTGTTATAAATGCTTTTGGACTCGATGGCAGAGAGAAACAGATGCTTAGTTGATGGTAAAAATATCTGCAGCCTCAAGCCGAGGGTCCAGCGATTCAACAAGGCGTCAGCTGCCGTTTCAGCCGTAGATTCACATGAATATGCAACGCATTTGGACTGCCGAGCTGCCAAAACTAGGAGTGAAACAAAAACTAGTTACAGCACAGCCCTTCACTATTGTGGAGATCTAAGCTTCTTCCACTGAAAGTACACATGATTTTTTTTTCTTTTTAATACTGAGGGGAATGCTCTGCAGCCTACAAATGGAGCGATCAAAGAATTCCTCCATTTACTGAATTCTTGAGCCTACAGACTTACAATTTTCCTCCACCCATTGGCTTTTTTTTTTTTTTTTTTACTTCTTGCTAATAGGGCTCCACAGGGGATTATCTGTGCCTGAGAAATGTCATTTTGACAGATCACATTTCGTTTTCAGCAAAAATGGTTTAACCCATTGATCCCCCCCCCCCCCCACACACATACAACTATGTTTAGAAATGCTCAAGGCAGATATAAAGAATGCATTTGATGCAGCAGTCCTCATACCAGAGCTTTTTTTTTCTTTTTTTTGTGGGGAAGGGGATAGAAGGGGGGTTGTCCCCCTACCTCAACTCTAACAATGTTGAGACAATTACCAAAATAATGTGAAATGACTTATCACCCATCTACCTACCTTTTTGGGCTTTTTCAAGCTTCAATTTGCACACTTTTACGCTCAAATGTTTGCAAAGTGACCTGCCAGGACTTCTCTGCAGGGAGAGCCAAGTATGCATTGGTTATGAGGGAGAAATATAATTTGAATAAGTTTTTAATCTGTGGAGAGATGATCCAAAGGACTCAGCTGCAGCAGTTCCCTCCGCAGGACACCATCCCCTTTCCAATGAAGGGACCCTGTGTCATTCCGCAGAACAAACATCAGTGAATTAGACAGGAAAATCATTTAACTAGGGGAATTGAGACAGCAGGAGAGATGGCGAACCTTCAGTACTCAGTTTTTGAACTGCTTCAAGGAGACGGAAGTTGCACTACATAAGAAAAAAAAACAAAACAAAGTGCCTCAGCTTCGGCTCTTTTAACAAAGTCAGCCATCACTTACGAATGTCAAATATGCCCATGGGTCAAATTAATGAATTACATTAACAGGCATGACTTTTTTTTAGGGTATTTTTAAACATCTGTAAGTGAAATTTTTCTGAAAGTGTTTGTTTAAACCGTGGCCCTTTGTACTATGTCAAGTTTTTATCAATTACATAAAAATCTTTTTTGTTTATCTAAAAAGTGATGTCTGAGATAGAATTATGTGAAAAATTATGTGAACTCCCTGGAATTAGTTTTTTTTTTTTTAATTTCCATTAATCTCATGCATATTTTAAACATACCCGTGAAGCGTTCAGAGTGCTCAATGATGAAGCAGGTGAACCGCTGCTTGAGCCTCTTCTGGCAGCAGCAACTTCACAAGGTGATTTTGTTAGATCTGGATCAAACTTTAAGAAAAACAAACAAAAAAAAAACACCGTGCTTTACAGAACCGCTTCAGCTGAGACACATCTGTAGGATTTCTGGTGTGAACAGCTCCCTTGAACTCATTCCTCAGCATCTCAATAGGACTAAAACCTTGGTTCTTATTGAGCCAGGGTTTTTTTTTCTTCCCTTCTGAAGGCAGGAAATGATGGAAACTAGTTTAGGGACTTGAGGCATCTTGATGCTCCCTTTACCATATTGCCGGAGGGATGCTTCGATGTTGGTGAACTGTGTCTTTTCTCTGCTTCGCATGAGTAATGTTCCTGAACAATTCAACCTTTGGCCTATCAGCAATTTCCACTGATGTTTCAGATTACCAAGGTGCTCTACGGTAAACTTTAGGCATGCAGCAATGTTTTTCTTGGAGATTATTTGCTTCCTCTTTGGTGTTCTGCCATGGACCCTCTGCCTGTTCGATAACCTTATGGTATGGCAGACTCATGAACAAGCCACGTCAAACTAATTTCTTAAATTGAATTACAGGTGTTAAATCTATCAACTCCAATTAGCTTTGGCTGAGGTAATTCTAGTATTTCATCCAACTGTTAGAAGATAATTTATTCATAGCATTATTGGTGTTTTGACTAGTGTCAGAAACCAGTGGGGGTAAAAGTCATTATCCATTAAATAACACGATGTAAATGAAAGGTAAGGTTCCTGTGTTTCCACAGTGAAGAGGTGGCATTGCTCATTTCTCACTTCAAACTTAGCTAATCAGTAAATTCCTAACGAATATGAACCAACACATCTATTGGATGTTACGGCGATGGCCTCTTGGGCATTCTCCACAGATCTTTAGCTGCTCTGTTGCCCGAGCGTCCAGAGACGCTCGCTCGAACCATTCTGTGATGGATGCCATAAAAAAGCAGGATTTCATTCCATGTGATGGTTTTGACGTGTGGCATAACTTTTCATCTGTTTCTCCAAATGATTCTTCACTATTGAAACATTCCAGCTACGCATACATGACAAGACTGACGATTCCCGTCAACATTTACAGAAGAATCTGATAGCGTAAAAGTTTAAGATGTGTAAAAAGTCAGCCTAATCAATCCCTACGTGCTTCCTGCTGTGGGAATGTCATAGCCAAGGTTTAAATATTTATCAGAGGGATCTTTTAATTTAAACAGGGGATTCAGCCATCCTGCACTGTAATCCACTTCCACAAACATCTGCCAGCGTTGCTTATGAGAACATGTCACTAAATCATGCTACTTTTTAATATCTGTTTAAAAAAGACCCATTATGATGAACACTGAAGAACACTGTCAAGAAAATCTCATTACTATTTTTGCTCACGGTACAAAATCATCTTCTACACGTCAAACAAAGGCATTCTCTATTGACAGTTATCCCAGATAGCAGACACATTGGTCAAACTCTGACCGCTTGCATTAATTGCTTAGTTATGGCACAGGCAAGTGTTATGGGGTTCAGAATTGGCCCAAAGGTCCAAGTTTGATTACGATGTGTTCTGTGGGCCAAATGTGGTATAATTGTCTTATGCTGGCTTTGACGGGCTTTGGCATGAATTGCATGCAACTCATGCAGCTAAGGGTGGTGCAAAGGCCAAAAAAAAAAAAAAGAAAAAGCAAATTTGGGCCATATCTGTTGGATATCTGGCTGAAAGATGTCCACCCTCAGTTCTGACCTGTCACCATAACTCAACACTAAATGTATGCCAAACAAAACTATAAATACGGGCTGTGTTTGTGTCAAATTATATTTGCTTACTGGGATGGCACAAAACATTATTAAAAAAAAAAAAAAAGTTCTTGAAAAGCAATCACATTGAGAGCAGCAGTATCAAAAGCTCAGGCGCTGGTTACTATTTTCCCTCGTCTGACTTCTGATTGCTAGTATGAGCTCCAAACATGACATTTTGCACGATGTTTGTCCATGTATCTAGAACCTCAGGGCCTGGGTCCCAGCAGAAGACCGTCTAAAGTCGCTGCGGTTTTGCTTTCTCCCTCATTGCAGGCATACAGGTCCCACCAGGAGTGTTTCAGAAGCAGAGCGTTTCCTAGCACTGCCTGCTGGATTGGATTTGTGAGATTACAAGTTAAGCCAAAGCCTCCAAGATCATGAAGATGTATATCTCGCCATGGCTTGTCCTTTCTGAACTCATGAATGGTGTCAAATATAATGTGCTTTTCCTTGCATGATGTTTCCTTGCACGATGTCCTTGCACTATGTTCATGCACTATGTTGTAATCTCTTCACTGAATTGTTCACCCTTGTTAAGCATAAGACTGGAAATTAATATTGGTGTTTTATTTTAGATGCATTATGCTATTCATGCATCCAATTTTACTGCCAGCTTGATCTGCTGCGTGTAAACTGACGTGGATTTTGCCACAGTGGACTAAATAGACGGATGGTTGCTTCTGGGGTACTTCTAAATCATCCCATGTTGCTTTGGTGAGATCAGTGTCTTTGACGAGAGTGGCCGGACTCGCAGCAGCTGAGATGGTGCTTCTGCACCTAGGGATCCAGGGTTAAGGTTCTTTTTTGATATGTGTATGTTGAAATGGCTTTTTCCACACTTTGTGCCATTTTATATATTTGCAGACATGACCACTATAGATGAAAATAATATTAATAAAAAAGTGTGGGACTAAACAAGCAATTTTGCCATCATTTAAACTTTTCTACAGCAATCCTAAACTAAGATTTGGAGTCTTGCTCTACCTCCAGCACATACAGATTTGTGGCTTTGCTTGACTTGGTCAAGCTTAAAATCTGCTCGTTTCTGCTTTAACTGCGAGCGACTGAGCTGCTTTCTTATGCTGGTCTTAAACAGGGTTAGGGCTGCCACTTGCATCAACATTTTCTCCTTGGTTCAGCTGATAATCTGGTACAGAGCAAAGTGGCTGCAGGATTTGCTGCTCTAACCTTTTCCTAGAAAATTCATGAAAAGAAGCAATTACAGGGTGGGACAGCACATAAAATAGAACCATTGCGACGTTGTGAGACCCACTTATTTCTTAATAATGGTGGAAATAATGCAATCAACAACATCTCTGAGTTTAATTTTTTTTTTTCTCCACTGTGTTCACCTCAAACTTATGTTTTTACAATCTCAAAGCATATTCAAAGGCCAGTTTAACCTGGGAAGAAGAAATGAAACAAGGGAACTACAGGAGAAGAAAAACGTTCCAACTGACAAGGTAGAGCAATATTTTTATAACCTCCACAAGAAGTTAGAGCATAAAAACTAAAGGTTCGTAATTGAAGCTTCTTGTGCTTTTTAGCAACTAGACTGAATTTAATTGGAATGGGATAAAATGTGGATTATGGAAGTTTATGTTTAAACGGCACAGGTTTTTACAAGTTGTCTGAAAATTACATTTACATAGAGATGAATACATCTCCGTAATAAGAGACAGATAATAGTATTGCACACAAATTAGCAGGGGTGAATATTCCATTTATGGGTTTCTTCTCATGCGAACTGTGAGACATTTCATTGTAAAGTTCAGATAAAGTCAGATAATTTGCTGTTTTTTCTTCTTAACGTCTGTCGTTTTAATTACTGCTGTGTTTGGCTAATAAAAAGCTTGTTTTCAGAACCAGCAAATCAAGACACTGGTTTCAGGTTATTTTATTATGTATCTAGTAATTTGCAATTTATTACAACTATTCACAGGAGTCTTTTGTCTAATTCTTCGTCTTTATACAGTATGTACATTTTTATATATAAACAAACTAAAATCAATGATTGCCTTATTGCTTCTTTACAAGTTTGTACACAGTTACTATTAAGTTTGGGGGGGAATCGTCTCTCCATGAAACATGACTTTTCACAAGTTCATAGGTGATTGTTGGCTATGTTGGAGCTACAGATCCAAGACTTCCCACTTCTAATGGGAAGGTGTTTTCTAGTCCTCATCAGTGCTCGTCTTTGAGAGCGTAAACACTTTCATTTCTTTATCTGACACAATGAACTTACTGCCAAGCCCAGGTCTAAATAAGAGGGTCTTCAACTGCTTTTTAAAAGATTCATTAGAGTCAAAGCAACGTAAAGAAGCAGGCAACAAATAGCACAACGTAGGGGCCTCTGCTCTAACAGCACCTCTAGTCTTAAAATGAATGTGTGGCACCACCAGCTGTGGAGGGTTTTCAGCTTCCCTCATCCCGGACTCAGTTCAGAATGCCAGTTGGATTTTTAGTACATCCAGACTGTATCAAGATAGAGTTGACAGTCTAAACAAAGAAACACAACAAAGGAAATGCTCCGTGGGGGTTTCACGTGTGATTGCAAGTCCTTTGGAAAGTGTGTTGCCTTTTGGAAAAAAAAAAAAAAGTGGTCAAAATGTCTCCCTTAAGGTCTGTAAAATAGTTGAAACTGATTATTCTGACCAACTAAAACTAGAGCGCTACACAATCCTTTGACTAAACTGACGAGCACACCCACAATTTATTTTCAGTTTCTTATCAACATTGTGTAGTTCTTGAATAGTAGAATGTCCATAAAGTATGTAGCTTGGTCACCCAATCAATGGTCAATTTGAAGAAATTCTCTCGCATGGCATTGGTCTGATGCCCCTCCCGTTCACTGCCGTCTTCACCAGCACAGAACGTACCAAACCAATCACAACTGCGTTTACACAAGGACTCACACGGGAAAGTCCAAGAGCCCAAATTCAAAACCACCAAGAAGGTTGCAGAATTGCTTGGATCAGCAAGTTTTACACTGCAAAACACCAGTGTTCCTTCTCCACTGCATGTCGTTTTCAAATATCTTTGCTGATGTAAGCCTGGTTGTTGCTGCCTATGTCGCGTACATCGTTTCTCTGATGGATTTTATACCTATCTAATAGCATCCAGATGCAGTTTCTTCTGTGTCCATTGTTACTGCTCCCCGAAAATCAAAGTCAAACCCAGAAGAACCAGCCTGACTCTTTGTATAGAAGAGAAAAAGAATTAGGAATGCTGGCCAAGCTAAGCAGTGCATGGCACGCTTTCCAATTCACATAATTTTTGAGGCTGCAGGATGTGCTGCCCCAGCTAACAGCAAAAGAAGGAAAGTTTAACAAAGTGCCAGACGGAGGAAGATGGGAGAAAAATAATCCTCTAACTTTGATTTACAACTGGAATGGAGGAGAAAATGAATGCGAGGCTGTGAAGCTGAGACCGCCCATCTGCTGTGCTGTAGGACAGAGGCAAAGCAGCCATCTGTGCCTGAATCTGCTTTAACATTTGAATTTACAAGGGAGGAAAAGACAATTGAGATAACAAGCCCGAGATTATACAGTCTGCTATCACAAGCATACTATAACTTATTATACAATGTGCAATACATACACTCTACAATATCTGCTGGAGGGAAAAAGCAATTCCCTTTCTCATTTTCAATATTCAAGATACTCTAATAACAGAAAGTGACATTACTGCAGAATAGATGTAGTGCAGGCTGTGTTTTTCTATAGTGGTTATGACCACCATGTCAACCCATTCATTTTATGCATTAGCACTGTAAGGAAGTGCAGCAGCAAATTCACAAGAGTATATGCTTTTTTTTTTTTTGCAGATTTTAACATAATTTCTTATGAATCAGAAGTGGAGACTGTTGAAAAATTAAATCTAATCAGGTCTTTTCTGCCTCCTCTACTGGACCTTGGGTCCACGGCAGATGTGTCATATTTGAATACATGCCAGACATCCGTTTCAGACTCTGTCAAACTCGCGAGGACAAAGAAGTGTCAAGGGAGAGGTGAATAGATAGAAATTAGATTTTCAAATATATTTTTTTTTGATCCAATGAAAGCCAACTAAGCAAATCGTAAGTTAAGGAATAATAAATTGGTTTTTCTCCGTTTTGAAGTACAAAACATAAAAATGTTAGTTTTTTTAACAGATAGCAAACAAGGTGGTTATAGGCTGAAAAATATTTTTAATGACAAGAATGCTTCGGCAAGAAACTGGGATAAAACCTGCAGACTTCAATAAAGGAAGGGTGAAGAACCTATAACTTCAAATGGGATGCTAAAAATAGAACTGATGAGATGGAAAGAGCACATGAGAAGGACAGGGGATGGTGGAGAGGCAGCAAGTCTTCAATGCCACATATCACCTCATCCCTGGATCCAGTGCAAGCTACCCCGCATGGGTGATTCACATTGTGAGACGCAATTACAAGCATGACATTTGCTTTTAATTGGGTTACCAATGACTCCTTTCTGAGGCAAAGGTCATTTTCTGGCACAAGTCAAATTCTCCTATTCCATATTTCAGTAGAGGACTGATGAAGGATAGGTCTGCTGTGGTGAATAGCAAAACCGCATTTGCCCTGAAAGTGATATTAATGCATAATTTCCAAGCTTTTCGGGATTACGCAGGCCACAAGGCAAATTATATACCAGCGTCTATGGAAACAAACATGCTGCGACGTGTCGGTGTTAAAGATAAACTGTTGCCAATAAAGATACGGAGTCTCCTCCCATACGGTGTCTGGCATCCATCCATCCATGCATCCAAAGAATGAGAGGAAATTCTCATAGTGTATATTGCTCCACTATTACTGCCTTTAAATATCACCAAATGTGAGCTTTAACATGTGGTGAAAGCAATTCCGCTCTGTCAGATTTATAGCTAATGCCTTTAGACGTTTTATGGACTTTTTCACCTCAACATTGGCTCCTGCCAACTTGGTGCATTGAGGCATATTAACAGTTGAGAGCTACAGCACACAATTTCTTCCATTTTGTCCTCGTTTGTTAAAAAAAAAAAAAAAAAAAAAAAAAAAAAAAAAAAATCTAAAGAGGTTCCTTTAATCAACACTCACCTGCTAAATACTGTAAGGTTTCTGCCTGAGTAAGTTGTTGACAGTTAGAACCAGTTGTACCTCTTGCTTACTTTTTGCAACTAATTAATCAGGTCAGATACTAAGGGAGATGGCCCCAAGGTGTTTCCTAGCAACGATGCCATTGTGATCGGTCTGCAGTGTTGGTGTATGTGTGTTTCTGTGGGAAGGGTGAGTTACTGCCGCAGTAAACCTGTCTGTCGGCCATAAGTGATTTGTGACTTCCCACTCTTTTGCTTTGTCAACGTAGCGAGGAAGGCACACGCCGTCTTTTGTTTGAGCAAGAACACTTTTATTGCAAGGAAGAGATTGGCAGGCGCTGCAGGATCTAACTTACTGTAAAACCGCGTTTATCCAAAAGGACAGCACAGCTCATAGTCTGGATGAAATAAAGATGTTGATGTTGATCAGCTCCACGCAATGCGTTTTACTCTTATTGGATTTGTCAAATGAACATATGTCATGAACACATTGCAGGGGTGACGTATGCCACAAGGTCAGAGTGAACCAGCTGATGTGCACATTTATATTTTGGAGACTATTCTCTTCTGCTGTGATTTCCAAAAACTGGTCTCATTGGTTTTCATGAATAAGCTTAAAGCGTAACTGCTTTAAGTTGCAAAACTTATGAGGAATCATTTGCATTATATTAACTTTTGAAGATGCTACAATTAAAGGGGGGTTATCCTTCCAGCCATACATTGTCTGTAGCATCTTATTCCTATTCAGAGTCACAAGGTCTGCTGGAACCTACCGCTGCCGTCTTTGGATGAAAGGCAGAGGTATGTGAGGAGATGAGATTTTTCCTTGATCCACAAGGCCATATTAGGCCAGATTCTCACTGTGCGATTTCTGCTGTTTCAGGTGAAAGACAATCGTGCAATCTTGGGAAAAATCGGCCATCGTAGCTTTAAAAATTCATAGATCTCACAGTGAGACAAGAACAAAGACAAAAGAGAAAACTGTCTAAGTTTAACCAAAGACAAGAGGTGACAGAGAGTCGTAGGATTTCTGACACTGCTTGATATCTAACTAGCAAAGTAAAATGCAATTTAAAATGATGTACTAAAGGGACCCAGAGCAATTGCTTAAAAGAAAAAAGTTTCATGAGAGTCAGAGAAAGATTCAGATTTTGTGGCGTTATTGCACTGAGTCTTGTCATGGTACACCACGTGCACTCTGCAAAACTGACATCCAAAGTTGGTCTCTTCTTCCGAATCATGACCAGTAACAAGTTCGTCGTCATTTCATTTTTTAGAAGCATTTTCAACACATAAAAGCTTTCCACGTGCTGATGATGCAACTGACATCCCACCAAATCGGGTCGTAACCTACGACCTCATACATCACCATACAGTCTGTGCACTCCCTTTTTGGAATACTTTAAAACCAAATATAGAGGGAATCCAAGTTGTACATTGTGGCCTAACGTATCTGATGGAAACTGGATGTTAAGTTGGCAGCTAACATTTGGCTCTGTTGTGTTGGATTTAGGCAATTGGATAAAACTTAACTCCTTTCTCCAACCTCTCAGGATACCTTAGCAGTATTTTAGTTTTCTTGGTACTATAATCTTACCGGATCTTAAATGTGTCTTCAACATGTGCACCCAAAGAACCTCAGCAACAGATGCCATTACCGGGGGCAGCTGAAGAAGCTCATCCCGCCTCAGGCGGGGCTCATCCATTTCTTCCTAGCTATCACTGAATCTCTCCTCACATCATCCATCTTTGTCTTTTACAGTGTGGCAAACAGACAGGACATTTAGAGACAGGACTGAATCACCGAAAAGATTGACTGCAATCTACAACCCATTGATCAGCTGAACATCAGAGCCAAACAGCCGTCCAAGCGGAAGTCCAGATTATTGCTTTATTTTCTCTTCCCTGTTTTACTGTGGTTTGACAATGCTTGCTACAGTGCTCATTTTCTTTAATATTGCATTTATTCCATAAATACTAAAACTTTTTTTTCAGCCGTCTTTATCACTTCAAAACTTGCATACCTAACTGTATCTCACAAAATAACTGTAACCTGTAACAACTTTATCACATACTGCATTTATTTCATCGCACACCAAACATATGACCAAATGGACCGGGGGCAGCGGGATGCGCAGCCACAGCCCTGCATGTGTAGGAGGCAGAGTTAAATGCCTTCTTCATCCAACATTCCTCATAGCTGACTGGCATGCTGGAGAAACTAAATGATCCACGAACGCATGAACACTGATTATCCTTGACATGCTTATTCTTCAGATGGGGAGGGGAGATAGACTGTGAAATCATGTTCGTTTTTTTTCTCATTTCTCACTGCTGTTCAGCATTGTCGAGCAATACTTTAACAACGTTATTTTGAGATTGTGCTGTTAATAACACAAAAACACTGTCAACTTCACTAGCCGCTGATGACTTCATTAGCCTGTATAAACTGTTCATTAGCTTAAGAAGATGAAAAGTGATCCTGACTTGGAACAAAGCTTTGCTTTGATCAAACTCAGTCATCCCAAGAGGAGGCTGGTTCTTTGTCTTCGTGATAACGTGACAACAAACCCCTGTCTGTCCGCAATAGTTTGTGTTTGAAGGCACACATTTGTGCTTGAAAGTGGATGCGTCTTTTGGGAGTATATTTGCGTCTGTTAGGGAGGGGTTTTTTTTTTGTTCACGTGCGCGTGCGCGTACTGACAAATCTGAAGTTGCTTTGGATTTCCCTTCAGTACTGCTCCCGCTATTCTGTCTCTGCTGTGTTTGTAGATTACAAGGGCAGTTGATTTTCGTATGTTTCTTTTTCCCGTCTTCAAAGTTTGACTGATCTCACTCGTGGTAGGAGATGGAGCCACTTACAAACTTTCATTATTAGTTTCCTTCGTCCCTAACTTCCCTTTGCTTCTGTCTGTAGTATTGCTGCTTCGTTTTGACACATGGCTGCGTGCAATAATTTAAGCTGTACTCATCTGATTTTTCCCTTCTGAGCATGAGTTAAGCCTGGAAGAAGTCTAAAAAATCTGCAGCAAGATGGATTGCTCAATCAGGCTCACAACAGCTTTAGAGCCTCCGTGAGGTGGTGAGGCCAAATGCATTTACGGGTTGCCATCGGAAAGCAGACATTAAAATTCCTGCGGAAATCAAATAGAAGAACTTGAAAGCCTTTTAAAGCCCAAGAGAGCTGAGAGTTAGAGTGTATTACAGAGTGTGCATTAGTAGGTAAGGATGGTTAGCAGTAAATGACATTAATCATGCACCCACTCAACTTGTTGTGGGAGCTTTTGAAGTGTTGCTGAGTAAATGCTTGAGAGACTTTGAAAGGAAACGAATACGATTCCATGTGAGTCACAGACAACGTACATACAGTGCAACTCTTACAGATGTTCTTATTTTATATGAAATATTTAACAATGCATGGAAAATGCACAAAAATCTGCAACCACAGATAAGAAAAAAAAAATCAGTTGAGTGTATAAAATGGCACCTTTCAATAGGTGGGTTATGCAGCAAAAGAGCAGCTCATAAAGTTAATATGTCAGGAGCAGGAAGAACGGTGTGAATGTGTGCATCACTGATACAGATATGAGTGGCTTTGATGGTCCTTTGTTTCAATGCGGATTAGTCACAGTGACCGTGATGACCCCTGTCCTCCTCCATAAGTCTCTATGTGGGTGTGTTGGTTTTTTTTTTTTTTCCTGAGGTGAGACTCTGGTAAGACTTATAACCCGCTTTAAAAGGCTATCATAAATATATTCCCTGTCCCCTAGTGTTTTTATATGCGTACACTGTGGACACACTGGTATAACGAATAGGTGTCTGCCTGGTAGTCATTATTTATTGGTTAATTGAATTAATTCGTTGAAATAAATAACCAATAAAGCTATCAAAATACTCTTACCATTATATTTACTTATTGAATTCTGAGTGATCCTTATTCGGTTTTTGCGATTATACCAGCTGCTGCAAAATCCACAACTGCATAATTTACCACCCTTTACAGAAACGTCAATTGCTCCTAAATTGTTTAGCTGCCCATTTGTCTTCATTAACTCGCCCAACAGGAAGGAACTTCAGTTGCTGCGAACACGAGCCATTTTGACTCGAAAAGTGACCCGACATCTGGGTTGACGTCACTGTTCTGCTGGTCCAACGTTATGTTTGTCATGAGCACGTTAGCACGAGGCCTCCTGGAACATATAGAGATGCATTAAAAAGCATGAGAAGTGAAAAAAACAAAACAAAACAAAAAAAAACCTGATAATACATGAGTTTATGAGGGAGATTTTGTGTGATTTTCCACCTGGCTGAAATCGCCTCGGAATGGGCGGGACCACTGAAATATGGCTTTATGCTGATTGGACAATGACAGACAAAGGTAGTTCAAACTGTCATAAAGGCAAGAAAATAGAAAATGTTAAATTGATATCACATGCAAAAAAAAAAAAAAAAAAAAAAAATGATGACATCAGTGACCATAATAGTAGCCGCACAAACGGTAGCTTCACACGGGACAACAGCTGGCAGGAGATTCCGCTATTCGGAGAGCTGCCAACCCAGGCCTACGGGATGCGCACTGTTCCCCTGGTTAGGACGTAGTTTAATATGTGCAGCTCCATATAAATCAGGACTGATCCAAACTGTTCACAGACCTGCAGCACTGTGAGCAGTTTGGATATTGAATTAGTAATGATTAGACAGGTTAAAGTTGCAACCTGTCAGCTTCAGAATGAAGAGGAGAAGGTCTTAAAAATTGTATTTAACACAACTGAGTCTGAATGTTGGCTAGCGTTCATTTTAATGTTGTTTGAAAGAATGTGTGACTAGTCTGATTTTCTCCCGCCTACTGCATTGCCAGCATGTTTTGTGTCTGAGAGCAGTTGTGCTATTGGGGGAAAGCAACAAGGCGGAGGTGGTGTGCTCTGGGCAACGAGGGGATGATCTGCTGGGAAACCAGGGGTTGTTACATATTTATGCATATGTTACCGTGAGTATCCGCTGAAAACTTTCATCTACACCCCCATACAGCCCATTGTGCTAATGGCATTTCATGACATTAATGGCCTTTAAGGAATGCCATGAACAGAGCACCAATGTTAGTTTCGTTTTCAGTTCCTTCTCAGTTAGATATATGCAACCAGATTTTAATGTCATCTGAAAGTCTGAAAGAAACTGACCTATCGGTATGTATCTGTAAGTGTCTGTATTTATCAATCAGTAGGTAAATACAGACACGTTGATGCAACATGAAAAGTGCGTAGGCCATCAGTAGCTCATGCTTGAGACATTATGAAGCTGTCCTGTTAACCCTCCTCCCATATCTTATGGAATGTGTTTAAGAAAATCAGATTTTAGAAGACCAAATGTTCTACTTAACCATCCACGTGAAGCCAAGGTGTTATTTATGAATAGATCTTTGAAACTTACGATGGCCTTCTCGTGTCTTCAGGTATCCATGCCTATATTGATCAGAACTGTTATGGCAGAACAAAGAAAACCAACACAGCACCAAGTTGGCCATTTCCATGTTCAGTCTTTTGTAATTTTAATATTTATTGATACTGTTTATAGTGTTGTGGAAAACTTATTAACACCTCCGCATAATATGTTTAACCACTAGGTGACTATCTGGACTAAGACTGATTTCATCATACTATCATGAATAAAGACGTGAGAGAAGATCTTAGAGACTTAATTTCAAACAGTTGCATGCAAATGGGTCAAAACATAAATCAGGCGTTTCGATGCAGAAATGATTTTCAGGTTGCACAGTAATTTGAATCTCACAAAATGATGAAGACTAAATAATAACAAATCATATCGTACGTGTGGGTCAGCAGAGCAGAGAAAACAAGGACCAGACCAAATATGACTGCACAAACTGAACCATCAGAAGGCCACAGGATATTTTAAAAACAAGATATGAGTCCGATCAAAAGAGGTCACAGAATATGTGAAAGCCAAGATATGCATCTGACCACCGGTCAGGTCACAGATTTAATATTTTCCATCACACTCATTTTTTTTTTTTTTTACTTGTTGGTTTGCACACTAATGATGCTTTTGGTGCACAAGTGCATCTACTGCATGGTGATAGATTAGTAGTTTGAAAGGACACAAATAAGGGTTTATACTTTGGATGTAAAGCCAATACTGAGAGTGGATGTGCAAAATCTTTACATGTTGTGATCCAATTAACAGAGAGAATTCAGTATTTTGTAGTTATACGAGTAACTGATGCGATCCAATTGAAGTCTTGATCGAAATCTGGCTCCACCAGTCAATCAGGAAATCAAAGTGGGACTTTTTCAGCTTCATTACAGATTTCTAGGAAGATTAAGGCCTGCCTGACTCATTATATTCTAAGACTTATCCATTTCCTGTTAAATCGTTATTGAAATATTACTTTGCTGTGTGAAAAATATCTGCGTGCCAAGACTCATAAAGAGTTTAAAACATGCGCCTGTTGTAGGATTGATTTATGTCACTCATGCTCTTTTTTTCAGCTGTGACCATGGAAACAAAGCTCTCATATTCTTCAAATCTGATAGGTGATTGGCATGAACATTGTGATTCTGCAGTCAGAAGATGTCTCTCTATTATCCATGACTGGAGATGGATCAGCTTAGAGATGATCACATTTAGAGATACGAAGCCTAGATGTCAAAAAGGTTGGAATAGCAAATGCAACAGCAGTCTGACCACAATACATGATGGAGGCGCATCCTTATTTGCATGTTAGTAGCATATGCTCATTTCATTTCCTTCACCCTCAGGAGCTAGACTCCAACTGTTACCAAATCAATTTAACTGAAAAAATCAGCGTAGAACACCCAACAGTACTTGTTAAACATGCTTCCAACCAACAACCAACTCTGGGTGTGTAATTAATCATGTGGAAATTAAAGTAAAAGGAGAAAGGATGACCTTGTCCATAGAGAATTAACCCATGTCTGCAGCACATGACTATTTTTACATTATTTTCAATTATCAGCTGAAACAGACAGGGGCCCATGAGGAAGGTAGCCTCATTTTTCTTTTTTTTTAACATTTTGTCCCTGTCATTGAGGCACATTAACAACCTTCTTTAAATAGCTAAGTTGTGGAAACTCGGTCAGTTGGTTCATACAATGTTCCTTTCTTTTGTCACTTATTACTGTAAAAAACAGAAAAACAAAAAAAAAAAACATTTGAGTTAATTCCACTAAATCCCAATGCGTTCCACCAGCTTGTGTTGGTACAACACGTTCTTTTAGGTTTGAAGCCTCATCTTGTGTTGTCCATACTTTTACATTTGGGTAGAATAAACCCAAATGTAAAAGCAAGCCTTTAAACAAGCCTTTAAGTTGCTAAGAACATATAACTTAATTATCACAAGCTAGACAACAGAATAACAAGCACAGTTAAACAACGAATCATATCACAATCTACATTATGGCCCTGGGACACAGTAAAGTCTGGGTGGGACGATGTTTTAAAACTTTTTACAGGCTGGAGTCACAAGCTAAATTTCGTCCCCTATACTTTTCCTGGCAAACCCAATAGTGGTTGGAGCAATACCACCGTAAGTCATGGGGGCAGTATTGAGTCAGTTGTTCACCTAAACATGAGTAAATGAAGGAGAAAGTTGGTGGACGCTGGAAGTATTGAAAATTACAGTCGTCATAGTGAATTTTGTGCATGAACAAAAGTTAAACAACTTCCTATTCATACAGTATATTGACTTCTTTTAAATGGTCTTTTCACACCGCTGCTTTTGTTTCCCCTGACTCAGAATTAGCACAAATAAAACAATCTCCCCTACTGTCACCAATTTTGAAAATCAGAAGTTGGCTCTTGTTTCTTACAAAAGCCCAGAAGTGGCACAAAAAAAAAAACAAAACAAACCCAAAACACTGGCTTTACAGTGGTTGTCAGGAAGTTTTTTTCAACAAGTTTTTGTTTTGTATTTACGTTTGACACTGTTGGAAAGGAGAATCAGGTGGGAATTGATTAATTTAATTGATTGGGGTTTCCTAATTACACTTTTTAGATGTCACTCATTCCGCACATTGGAACTTTAAGGTAACTATTCAGATCTTTCCTTACAAAAAGCTTATAATACTTATGGATGTTCTCTTCTCTTATCTTTCGGATCAAAAGTTAAATATATTAAATTTGACAGAAACATTTAATTCTCCCAACAAACAGTTATCACACACACAAAAAAAAACATAGTCAGGTTAAAAAAAATGTTGCTGGAGTAACAAACATGTTCAGCTGTGCATCTAGTGCCCAGGATAATGACTTAAGCGACAACGTCTTGTTGTACACCAAATACTTTTTTGTTTAGTGTGACAGCATCTTAATTAATAAACACTCTGGGGGTACTTGAGCGGACTAGGTGCCCGTGGTGATTGGCAGATAGATTAATGTTGTCAGACCCTGGAGAAACATGTCACATTCCACTTGAAGCCATTGCTACTTGTTCCAAGGACAATTTCACAACCTTGAGTCCTACCCCCCCCCCCCCCCCCCCCCCCCCCCCCCCCCTTGCTATTCCTTTGCTGCACAGAGAAAGAGGCAAATCAGTATCAACCAAACCAAAGTCTCAAAGCGCAAATACAGAGTAGCTCCCTTGAGATAAGTGGGACTTAACACTTCTCTCCTTTTATTGGAATATTTCTTCCATAAACAAAAAGTTATTTGCTTGACATTCAAGAAAGACTCCCAGTTAGATGTTCCAGCCCTTATATGACACTATACTTCTTACAAATGACATTTTGCTTAACATCCTCCCCAAGCCAGTGGTTGTTAAATTATGTCTGGGGAGCTTTAATAATGTATCTGTCAAGTTTTGCATGTCATCTCAGCCTAAAGCGCTGTGTATAAAGCTGTAAAAATGCAATGTTTAGACTTTTCTTTTTTCAGATTTCTTAATACCAAGACACTGAAGTAAAATTGTAAGTGAATTTGACTAGGTGGTTTTCAAATGTAAGAAAATTCAGGCATCCAAAGCCTCATCTCCACTTGCCTTCCTTTCAGCCATACGAACACAGACTGCGCCCCCAGGTGTTCAAAGCAAGGAAGTGCAGTTCTTTTTGGTCGCTAATGCTAGCATTGCTAAGGTCAAGGTTAGTGTTTCTGCCACGAGAAGGAAACTTTTTCTCTAATTGCTAAATGACAACCAACGCTTGTAGCCTGTCCAATTAATTCAAACTACTGAGAGAAGTTTGATTTTTAAAAGCTCGCTTGTTTGTGCCGTAGTCTCTACCACAGGAGTACACAATCTCTGGTACACGATTTGAAAGTCTCCAACACACTCGAGGCAAATCGGACTCTGAGAAATACTGGAAGATGGAGTTTAGCAACTATATGAAAGATAATGGAGGAATGAATGGACTCATGGACATATCACACCACATATCAAATGCCTAGGGCTGCAACTAACTACTATTTTGTATAGTCGATGAAATGATAGATTAAACAGCTAATAGGATTATGAATTGTGCAACAACTTAAACCATTTTTACAGCTATTAGGTTTTAAAATTGGCCTAAGATTGTTTAAAGAGTGTGTCATTAACAATAAAACAATCAAAGTGGGTTTTTTTCCGTCATAAATATGTGACAACAGGATTTGGATGAGTATTTCTCATAATCATAACTCCTAGATGATTTTAGATAACTTAAAAATTCATAGACTACTGGGAATGAAAGAGAACACGAGGTTAGTTAGTGTGGGAGATAAGGATGCAGAGGATAGGGTTGGGTGGAGGCAGATGGTTCGCTGTGGCAACACCAAAAGGGAAACGCTGAAAGCAAAAGAAAAACAGATGGAGGAAAATACAGCTTTGCGTTTATCTTTTTGGCGCCCAAGGACGTCTGAAGTATGACCAAACAATCAGGGACAAGCTTCCTCAGTGTGTCACACACGTATTTACAGTGTGTATGGAAAACACTTTAACATTAGCTACTCAACAGTTACTCCTAAATGGTGGGTGCAAATCAAAAACTTAAACCGTTTCTGAAAGGAGAAAACGGAGCTCTCTGATGGGGTACGGTATGATAGACTAGATTATAGTATGTGTGCACTGAGCAGATACTGGCAACTTTGAGTAGTGAGAGGGACCCAAGGAAACCGACAGTAGACCACTCCCACCAGTGGCAGAGAGTCAAATATGTCGCGTCAACCGCTTGAAACATAACCAAAGACATCTTTTTTTTTTTTTTTTAAGTTTCTGTTGTTTTTCTTAAGTTGTTTTATTGATGGTGTCATAAAAATAAATACGAACATAATTGTTTTTAAAAAACAGTGTCATAAGTTCCAATCCACAGCAGGGAACAGATGAAAAGACCAACTAATACTAATCATTTTTTAAATTAGTAAGTTTTTCATTGATTTTTGTCAACTACGCCGATTATTTGTTGCAGCCCTGCACATGACTGCAGAAGCTAGTAGACACTAAATGTCACGGCTCACTAGCCAGTAAAGTAAACTTCGCTTCATCAGACTCAATCGAATTCAGCTGGAAAAGTGATTTAAAGAGTTTGAACTCATCCAATGAGTGATAGCATAAAGCTGGTCATATTAACTACATTAATAATGGCAGAGATTAGTATTAGTATTTTGTGTGATTTCATACAGTTCAGAAGTGAAATACGTTACGAATATCATTTACTCAAGTACTGCAAATCATATCACTCACTGGTAGGGATGGATATCCGGAGCTGATGCTGAACTGGTACCAGTTCTGGACTGATGGGTACCAAACAACATTCCAGTGACCAACGGCGGTAAGCACAGCCTCCCTAAAGACAAACCAAGGTCATTTTAACTTTGTATGTATACAAAAGGTGTATATATAAGGTGTATAGATAATGGATGGATTCAGAGTGTGAATTAGGCGCTTAAAACTATGGTAGTGTACCATTTATTGCCATATGTTTTTTTTTATTTGAGCAATATTAATAGTGTAACAATGACACATTTTAAAATTAATATTGTGCTGCTCCACTTAAAATTACCTTGCACACACTATCACTTAAGTAGAAAGTTCAGGCTGTATCTAATGTTAATTTACTGCAACCTTCCACAACTTTCCGTGATGAAACTGCCGGGGTCAGTTGATTACTTTGACTTATGAGCACGCTAACATTCTTCTCTTTATGAATAAAAGGTTTTGCTGGTCAGATATTAACCTTTAGATTAGATTAGATTAGATTAGAGCAAACTTTATTGATCCCACAGCGGGGAAATTTGACTGCTGTAGCAAAGCATTTAAGTGTTCAGTGCAGCCTTCTGGATCTGGTGCTGATGCGTACACATGCCAAACCCTGACCTCATCATACAAAGGTATAGTTTGTAGACATCACACAACTAAAGAAATTATTGTTATTCACTACACAGAGTTCTGTAACACATTTGGCCTTCAGAGAGGCAGTCTTTGAAGAATGCAGTCCACGACCTGGGACACAACCAGAGTTTCACACAGCTCTGACGTCTTTCTGTGCCTGAAATCAACATTTTATTTCAATGCCTACTTGTTCCTTTCCCCACATGGGTTCTCCTTTCATATTTGTTTTCTGCTATGATTCAGCCTTGGGCTCAACTTTGGTATGGGTTTGTCTCTGAGAGATGATTGGTGGCTGGGTTACAGCCAGGGACATCTGGTTTCTAAGAAACCATCTCTGGGTTTGGAATCCATTAATGACCACCAGACGCAAGGTGCCTTAATGCAGCTGATAAGGTCATGCTATCTCTGACAACCCGTCCCTTTTCAATATATTACATGGCATTTTAGATGTAGCTATAGCTTTTTCACAACGTCTGAAATTAATAAATTCAATCTGTTTTACTTCCTTTCCAGTGACTCGGCGGTGCATTACAGTCACATAAACATATGACTGTCACTCACCAGCAGTGGCATTTCTTTGTTAAATTGCCTGCTTACACTTTTATTGAAAGCACAGTCACTAAGCATCCCAAACAATTAATCTAAACATTTTATTTATCAGGCATTGACACAATTTGCCCCTGAGTTTTAATGGCATATTTGTTTTCTTTGCTTAATTGCAGAGTACATGTTTAACACTCCACTGAGCCATGGATGATTAAGAATTGCTTGATTTAAATTGACTGCAGTGCCAGTCAATTTGGGAATTCACAATCTCATCCAAAGCTTTTCTAAATAAAAGGAGAGTGAAGGGAAAAATCATCAACAAATGCTGTCTTTATGGTTATTGTTACGTGTCTCCAAGCATCAAAGGTAGTTAACATGTATTAATTAATTTGTTTTCTGTGTAGATGCTCTTTCTTTCCAATGTTGCTTTGATACCATCTATGTTGGGCACAAATTTACTGACATTATACAGCATTTTCAGTATCCTGTAAGGAATTACATACTATCACGCTGAGGGTCACATGGACACAGAAAGTCCTGAGCCAGAATCCGAACTCAAAACCTGTGGTCTGTGTTGTCAAAGAACCCTTTAAAATTTAAACCACTCACTACATGAAATATCATCAGAATGAAGCGGCCCAAACAAGGGGACATGGTGGTGGGATGCTGGAGTGTTTGAGTTACTAGTCACTTCATAAATACAATTATGTGCTTTTAACATTTGTTTTCATATTATGTTACCTTTAATGCAAAGTGCCTGCCCAAGTTACAAAACCTAATACTTTTTACTTATCTGTTAGTACCACATAAGCAGTTTGAATGATGCTTCCCCCTACCCCCGAGCCATCACAGCATCAGCAGCGTGGCTTTCCATTGACTTTGCGTGGGGTGATGTTGGGATTGTGGGTCCATTTCATCGTCAGTAGTTGGGAAAAGTTAAACTTGAAGTGTCACTCCAACCGCAGCTACACAAACAGTGCTAACCAGTAAAATCATACTTGAAGACAGTAGTGTTTCAAAGTACGTGACGTACCGAGCAGGAGGAAATTTGAGTGGATGACAAAAATGATCTTTCAAAAATGAAAATGTGTGATGTATGATGTATGTATGATGAAAGCAACTACTTTTTCAGGTGTCTTTTTGCTGAAAGGACCTATTCCACTAGAAATAAAGTTAGCCATTGATTTCACACATGTGAATTCCAACAAAGACAGATCTAATGTAAAATGAAATGAACGCTGATCACTTGACAGAGTTTATGTGAATCTACTGCCATTATATGTGAGTTGTAAAAATTACATTGCTGAAAACAGGGCAGCCAAGGACAGCCCTCCTAAAGCCTTTTGTAAGTGCGGTTTTCCCATCTATTCAAGTTACTTTTTTCTGCTTGGCAGGTGAGCGCGTATATGTGGCCAAGTCCCACTGTGAATGACCTCCGTGTCTTCGCCCTGGCCGAAGCTGCCATCTCTGTAATGGCCATCATATCTCAGCCCGTCTGTCCATGCTCTCCAATTGTGCCTTACGATTCCTCTGTGTCCTTCCCTAGTTTTTAAATCCCTGCGCCTCAAGTTATTGCATAATTAGCGGTATAAAATATGAGCCTGTTGAGGATGATAGATGATTTTACAGGTGAACATGATCACTTTACATAGTTATTGCAGTGAAATGTTCTGTAGTTAAAGAAGTGGACTCGCTTTCAGAAACTTGATGGTAATAAACAGGCCATATTGCTGTTTTTCTCTGTAAAATAACAGCTTGTTTGCTGAAAATTACTGCCGTGATAATGGAGTCAGTGTGCTGACAGAAAGCCAAAGCTTGGCTAAACAGCTGAAGTACACAATCACCCGAGGCTGTCTCATCAAGCCAAATAATACATTTGCAAACATTTTGTTCTCTACAGTACATTAGGCAATTCAGTATTCCAACCCGCTCTGTTAGTATCAGAGAACAATATCAGTCATCGCAACCAACTGGAGCAGGAGCAAAAGCCTTCGTCCATAAAGTAAATAGGTGACATTATTGGAAATCGTGTTAAGTGACCACTGTCCTTAGAGGGAATCTGAACTGAAACATGGGCTGGGCTGTAATCTGAATATTCTTCCATAATATGTATTTTCTTGAGTTCACTTATCACAGGACATGAGTCTGAGTTAAACTAATTTAAAAAAACAAACACACATCTTACATATTTGTGCCAAGTTGGTTCATGCTGGTACCGGCCATAAGTATTTTTATTCCATACTATTTGACTTGTAGAACTTAAAACCCTTTTCTTGGTTTAAAGCAGCCGTGTGGAAGATTTTGCTCTGTGAGCCCCCCTACAATTCTGGAGTGGTCCATGAATTTCATAAATAAAAGTCCAGTATAACCAGCAAACAAAGCAAAGCCTCCTGTGACCTACAGAGATCTACTGAAGGAAAAAAAACATTAGGTTAGTGTCTAAACATTAGATTACAACAGCAACAGGTGCTGAAAATCCAGCATTCAACACATACACATATATAGCTGTAATGTCGCCTACACGCTGCATCTACAAATAAACACGCACCATCTGATTTGATTTGATTTTTTTCCATGCTGTGGTCAGAGTACACCAAAAGCACTGCACACACAGCTTGACAGTAACCAACACAGACGAAACATCTTATAAAAAAAACCCCCACAACATTTACAATGAAATGGGCAAAGAAAAAAATTATAAAGTGAACAATTTTATTGGCACATCAAAACAAGAAACCACAAAAAGACGCAACAACTACAAATAAGAAAAGTCCAGAAAAAAACTGTGTCAACTTACATCCCATTTACCCTTATCAAGCCCCTTGCGTGGTCAGGTTCTTGTTTTGTCTTGCGTATTACCTCCAACTTTCTCCTCTCCGGTTTCTTCTGTACCTCTGGTATTGTGAACATACTGAGAATTAGTGTTTCCAGATACCCGAAACCAAACTCTCGTACAGAGAACCTGAAGTTATCCCATATCTGCAAAAATCTTTGTATGTTCCAAATTTACGACAACAGCGAATGAGTTACGAGGTTGCAACACATACAGTGTTTACAATGCGGGGCTAAGAAGGCGTGTCTGTGCGAGAGATTAAGTAAGGAGCAATAATGGAGGATAATACAACGTAACTTAAAACACCACAGCAATTACGAACAATCTACCAAATCTAATCCCACATCTGACTAAAAGTTATAGTAATAGTATAGTGACAGTCATGAAAGATAGTCACTCACTTTTGTGACATCATTGCACATTTTCAACTTTTGAGGTCAAAATTATCGTATAGAGAATAATGAATGGGCCAGTTTCTTTAGGCAGAGTCGTTGACAATGTATGATGATGTATGACGATGTGTGACGATGTTTGAGTATGTATGACGTTGCCATAACAAATGATACGGCCAGTTCCACATAGACACAAAGTGCAGTTTTGAAGTGAAATAAATGTTTATTGATTTAAATGTGCATAAGGAACCATGGCTGCCAGTTGTTTGTCATAATAGAAAGACATACTGAACTAGATACTAGATACTTAAAAAAAAAAACAACAAATGTCTGCTATTACATTTCAGGGAAACAGATGCTTTCCTTTGACTCTATTCCTGTACTTGAAAATATTTTCAATATTGTACAACATCAAAACAACAAGAAGAGGAGCTGGACCACAGCAAACAACTGACCTCCAAACAGATTCACTTCCCGTTTGTCTTTTTTCTCCTCTCTTGTACTCCCCTGCACCTACACGCATGCGGCCAGATGGCATTTTTGGTTTGCTGGCTCTAATCTTTACAGAAACATCTCTGGCTTTGCGTTAAGCATGGTGTGTTTTGCTGAGGTGCACTGTACGTGGGATCGGGAACCACATCCAGATTTTAGATTTGCAATGCAATAAATTATCTCTCTTTTTCTTTTTTTTTCCTTCTTATTATTCAAAGTGGCAGTTTTAACTGTCATGAGATCAGAATGCAATCCAGAGATCTAAAGTAATATATTTAAGATATTACCTTCAAATAAGAAGAAGAAAGTCCTGCTGGCAGTGGAGCACAGTGGGCAGCAGTAGCTTGGAGGCTGCAGGATTCTGATTATGATGCTGAGCTGTGGTGGCAGCCAATATAATAATATTACACAACATATACACCAGAATATATTTATATTATGATATAAATACAGCCACAGACTAGCGGCGTTTTAGGCGGGCAGACCACTTTAACCTGACAACCCAATGTGAAAACTAAAGGCAAGATTTATACACTTATTTATTGACGAGAAAATGCTGCCAAGGGCTCTTTCAAGCTGTGTAACTACAGAACAGTCAGTGCTGTACATTTTAACATCAGGTAGCGAAACCTATAAACTACTAAGGGTAACGCATAAATCCAACGTCTTTCTTGTTAGTTCAAGTGTGTCCAGCTAATCAGCCACACCTGGTTATGCTGGAAGAAGTATTTGCTCCTATTTGGTCACATGAGCAGCACGATGCTGTAGTAGTTGTTTGGATGTTTAATTCACTTCAGTTCAGTTTATTTGTTAAGTGCCAATTCACAACAAAGGCCATCTCCAGGCACTGAATAGATAAATACGTTCAATGCGAGACCATTTGAATACAGTCCAATTCTTTTCAAAAACAGCAACATCATCACTTACATTCAGTCTCCTTTCCTGATCATGCACGAAGCGGAAGTGCGAAGGAACATCCCTTAGTAACAAAAACCAACCAAACCAGACTTGTATAGGATGGCAACCTCCCTTAAGGCATATACATACATAATTAAGCTTAGGAGGTTGCCCAGCAGTCTAGGTCCATTGTAGCACGACAAAAAGGCTGGTTTAGGGTCTCAACAGCCAGTGTAAGCCATACATGTATTAAACAGTCTTATACCAGCAGGATCTAAATCAATTTTAAATGGAAAGAGGGTGTTTTTATGAGGTCAGAGACAACATCAAAACGGAGACTAACAAACGGAGAGATTACTCCAGGGATATTTGCCTATGAGACACAAAAGTGAACAGTATTCATTTTAATCATCATGATATATACAGCGCATGCAAGAGAACAGAGTGGTAAAAAAAGAGCCCAGTGTGTCATGGGAGGTCCTCCAGCAGACCAGGCCTACAGCATAACTCAAGGAATTGGATCTGGTTTCACAAGAAAGGAGCCTGACAGCCGATGGCCCTTCCTTAAACTTGCTTGGATGTGTTTTGGGAAATGGCAACCTACTAAGGATGTGAACCTCACTTCTATCCCCCGGTACCCAACTGCAGGGCTCTACGCGACAAAGCAGGACGAGATCGATGGAGGGATTTTTAATCCTGACGCATCAGCAGCATATCATGTTTTGTGTTTCCTTCAGCCAAGCCAGGCGCTTCTTATTGTCATTCAGCTGCCTCTCCAGATCATCTCCACTTGTTCTGCCTCACAGAAGGGCCACTCAACCCAGACTTCTGTCAACAGCCAACCGCAGAAACAGTGGTGTCACTTAAAGAAATTTGCATTGTGCAGGAGAAGATGGGATACGAGTCATTGTGACCATACATTTATTGGTGAAATGATAGTTATTGAATTGTGGGAGAAATAGAATAATATTGCCAATGACTTCCACTTTGCAACCAAAGGTTGGTTAGTCAAAATGACAAAGCTGCTTTTGTCTGTCTGTCTGAAATAAAGGAGTCTATCCAGCCAGCCATAATCCATAGTCACTTCTCCCTGTTCAGTGTCACGACGCCTGCTGGAGCCTATCCCAGCTTTTTTTGGGATACACCCAGGGGCAGGTTGCCAGTGCATCGCACATCCCACACAGAAATCCCTGAAAGTTGAGATCTGGAGGACCTCACACTGCCTAGACAGTATCTGCAGTCACCGAGAAGTCAACATGTTATGCATACATCAGGTTCCAAGAAGATTACTCCTTCTTACTAAAGGGGTCTAAATGATATGCTTTTAAGAATAATTATTTTCAAAGACAAAGGGATGAAGCAGAGCAGCAGAGAAGCAGAGTGCCTCAGTGTCCCCGACCTTAGCCTTGATTAGCATAATTGAATTTCAAACGATCGGGGGAGGATTGAGAAAAAAAGGAAGCCATTGAAAGCGTGTAAATGGTCCAGAGTCGGCACACCTTGGTAATTTAATCTTAAAGTGTGGATGTGATTAACTGGGGTAAGGGGGGGCCGCGGGGGTTGATGCGTCAAACAAACCACATTAAAAGAAGACATGAAGAAGAATCAAAAGGTCATGCAAGGTATCTGTATGAATCAGTCTATAAACATTAGATGGGCGTAACATGTCTGTAACGCTATCAGGCCTTAAGTCAACTGTGTGGCGTATTTGTTGTCTATATCTCTGACAACAGACACTTTGATAAACAGACTGTATATCTGTCTGATTTGTTACAATTGTTCGTTTTGCCTTTGCTTCAAACTTCCATGGTATCTTTCGCATGTAAGCACAGAGTATGTGGAGCTATAAAGACATTACCTCCTCTCTCTGTCACTGTGATGTATGAGTGGAGAGGTGTGGCAGTGGGTAGGGCAGGTTTTTCCTTGTGGAGGCAGAGAGCCATCGCTCAAGCAGGGCCGCTGGAGTCGAGATGCCCATAAACATGCACATAAAATCTGATCCTTCGGCAGGTGGCATTCTGTCCTTGGCAGAGGAACGTAAAGTCAAATCAGCATACATTAGACTGATGGTCGCCATCCCTGAGGACAGACTGTTTTCAGTAGTTAGTCACCAGTCAGAAGTCAGACGCTGCATAAAAGTTCTCTAATAGGATTTCTCTTCTGCTTCAGAGGGAGCAAAATGTAATCTAGACACTTAAAACAGCTGTGGCCTACCTCGCGATGCAGGCAAAATTAATCACGTCCATTCAGGAAAAATATATAACTAAGATGAATGAAATCAAAATTCTGGCAAAAGGATGTAGTTTAAGTCTCCCTTTAATTTTCTATAGTCTGCTTAATAGCCAACTGCCTCACGAGTACAGATAAAAAGCAATTAGTCTTACTGATTAACCATTTACTCCCTTTTTCTGCTGTGAATACTAGACTATCCCTATTTCCGGGAGAAGCTGTTCTTCTTTTAAAAAGCTCCTACACCGCTCATAAACAACATATGCTCACAGCAATTACGGTTACCCTCGAGGCAAATTCAACCTTGAGTCTTTATAGCAGATGTTGGCAAAAATAACAGATTATAACAGCTTTAGATGCATGATTCATTGGCATTGATGAGGTATTATAGTGGTCACTCGTGTCTGCTGCTGTGCGACTTGAAAAGAACAGGATGATATAAAAACAAAAATCAGCCACTAGACATTCCCATTTTTCCACCCACACTTGGTAAGGTTTGGCAGTCTGAACAGAGCCGGCTCCGGGCCGGGTTGGAGGAAGCTAAAAACTGAGGTGGTGGCACTCACACTTTCAGCATGAGACTGCAGGCAAAGTTTTGGATGTCTCACAATGCAACAGGGAGCAGGAAGTAACGGTCACCACAGGAAGAAACGTTTCACTACAAAACAACTTTAGTTGCAAAGAATATGCATTTTCATGAGGCAGCTCGACGGGCCACAGTTTTCTTAAGCCAGGATTTATTCAACTCTTTTTAGACCCAGTTTCTTCTTAACCACACTACTCATGAAAGGCGATGTACTGGGGATCAAAAGGTAGCCCTGGCATTTGCAGGAGACTGCAGCCAGAGCCTGGATCTCTCCAGGCCGGCCTTCCGGGATCAAGACAGTTAACTATGCCAGATGTAGCCCCTTGGTTAAAATAAAAAGCTTGAGATAAAACTATCGAGACGACGGATGGATTTAACTGACACAATACAACGCTCATAATCACTGCGGCTGCCTCTGTGGTATGCTGTAAACAATTGAGCACAAAACGAAAGTGTGGTACACTTCATCAGAGATATGCTCAGCATAAATGCATAAGCCTGACACTTCATTGCTGTGAATATATTCCTGTGTCAAGTGCTGGTAAACATGAAAGGGGCACTGCACCGGGTAGATAGTTAGTAACAGATAGATGTTACCTGGACGTTGGTAGCAAGCTGATGAAAAGCTTCCTTTTCTCTGCAGCCTTGCCAATCACCCCGTCAGAGGCCAGGTTGATGGCTTTCTCCTTTCGCCACAGGCATGAAGGCCTCCAAATTACTCAATGAAATTCTGCTCCTGAGGTGACTCTTAATAAACGTAATTATAGGGATTTTTTTTTCACTTGCCAGTCAGCTTTACAGCTAACAGTTTTTACATTATGATCCATCTTTGCGCTGAAATACGGCTTGATGTGGGCGAATCTTAAAACTAGTTCACGAGTTTTAAACTGTGGGCGGCTGGAGTAGTCACACACTGTATACTTGCAGTTGCGGCACTGCTCTCGCCATCTGCTTCGGGTACCTCTGGCTTCTGCAGTGAGAAACGGATAAACTTCCCAGGCTTTTTCCTGATTATTGTCACCTTTTGTAGGAATCCCAGTTTTAATCTTACTGTCGGTAGCTGTGTTTCTTTTGTTACTGGTTTGGTTGTGCAAGGTCCATATAGCTGTTACCTAAGCTGTGATTAACAGTGCTGCTAGTTGAGGTTTTAGTTGGCAGCACTGTCAGCAGCGGCATATTTTATGAATGCACCTGTTATTTTTGCATCTTTCAACCTTAGCCAAGAGAACTTTCATTGTTTTTCTTGACACCCACATCTGCTCTTTTTGTTCCATGAGTCTTTTATTCTTTTAAGTCACAACAATTCTGTATGTCTTCACTCATTCGACCTTTCCACTGTTCACATTCATGGGATCCCACGATGTAAATTTATTGAAAACTAGTTTTGAGCCAAGTTCAAATGTTTGGGCTGCATTAATGTGTAAAATAAATTAACATTTTATATCAAAACCTGTGTGGACAGTTAAAACAAACAAACAGCAACAAAAACATTTCCGGTGGCACAAAATTTGTCCATATGCCTGATGCTTATCTATCACTGGGAACAATCCTATTTCCCTCCCTTTTAGGACTATATTTTTGTATAATTATCCAGGAGATTCTCCAAGAATACAGGATGAAAAAGGAATAACAACAACAATAACAACACAAATCTTCCTAAAAGCAGCTGAAATGTGCTTTGTGGTTTTGGAGAAGACATACAACCATGTTCCTCTGGGCATTCTATGGATGTGCTCTGGGAGTAGGAAGTATTGGGTCCAGATTCATTCCGTCTGGCAAGCTGATGGCTGAGTCTGGGTTTGGTGGTTGCCAGGACAACGGTACTTGTCTGTCTGCATTGTGCCAAGTGTAAGGTTTGGTGGAGGGGGGATTATGGTGTGGGGTTTTTTTTCGGGAGCTGGGCTTGGCCCCTTAGTTCCAGTGAAAGGAACTCTGAATGCTTCAGCAGACCAAGACATTTTGGACAATTCCATGCTCCCAACTTTGTGGGAACAGTTTGGCGCTGGGCCCTTCCTCTTCCAACATGACTCTGCACCAGTGCACAAAGCAGGTCCATGAAGACCTGGATGACAGTCTGGTGTGGATGAACTTGACTGGCCTGCAGAGTCCTGACCTTAACCTGATACAACACCTTTGGGATGAATTAGACTGAATTAAGACTGAGACCCAGACCGTCTCGACCAACATCAGTGTTTGACCTCACTAATGTGCTTCTGGAAGAATGGACAAAAATTCCCATAAACACTCCTAAACCTTGTGGACAGCCTTCCCAGAAGAGTTGAAGCTGTTATAGCTGCAAAGGGTGGACCAACATCATTTTGAACCCCATGGATTCGGAATGGGAGGTCACTTAAATTCATATGCAAGTCAAGGCAGGTGAGCGAATACTTATGGCCATATAGTTTATCATTAAAACAGTCATGATTCATCATCTCGGACAGATTGCTCTGAAATGTATGATCTAACAGTTCTTCGTGATCTGGGTAACAGACATATCAGAAATAAGAACCCAGCACACAATATTGTCTTATCTTTTTTTTTTTTTTTTTTTTTAAATAGAGTTTATGTTGTATTTTAGGTTTCCATTAAACACTTCTCAGGAAAACTATTTCTATCTAATGAATTAATAACAGTTTAAACCTCCATAATAACAATGTAATATAAATGGAGCCGGATATGTTTTGCTTTATTTATTCACTTCAAAAGCAGAAAATAACGGGTGTGGATGACGTGACAGCATGCCACTTTTAAAGTGTTTTGAGAGGAGTAATCCCAATTTTTTTCCCAACAGTCAAATCAGTACACGTCATTATATATGCATGCAAACTTTCCTTTTCCTCTCCAGTGGAAGATCAGTGCCAAAAGAGGTTATAAAATGGTAACCACATCTCATTCTATTTTTATGAGCCAGTTAATTTAAGAACCTCTGGTGCGCCAGATATTCATGAATATTGGATCAAAGTATAAGTGACTGAATATCGGAGTAACTTGGTTAATTGTCCGAACAGGCAGGGCAGATGATTAGCCTTGAGGGCAAAGATGGTGAAACACTGCATACTCAATTTTAAAAGACAGTCCAGCTAGAAAATTATGGCCTTCAAATTCTAGAAGTGATCACACGTATTTGTTTTGTTTTAATTACGTTTGCCAAAGAGTGGCATGGAAGCAAAAATGAAAGATAAGATGTGAAACTGACAGTAAACTGACTGTCTACTGTGCTTACTTATTTATTTGTATTTTAGTTTTACAAGCAGTTATTCCAGCAATAACGTAAGCTCATGTTTGGATTGATTATCATGACCTCCAACTCTGGGCTCTATCTTTTCTAGGTTTTCTGGATTATTTTAGTTTACTGGCCTTAGGACCTGAGTTTCCCACCAGTTTGTATTTATTTTATTTTTTTATTACCTTTAATTCATTTCACTTATGTTCGTTCCTATCACAGTAGTGTTTCCTAAACCTACCCAAACCCATCATTTTGGTTAGGTTGAGGTTGAGGAATCACTACTAGATTAGGTTTAGGAAAGTTTTGCAATTTTGTTTAAAATGCACCATATCACAGTGTTCACAGCGTTTGTTGGATAATGGTGCAGAAACACTGAGAGAGCTTTCTGTAAAAACCTTCCTCTGAATTGGTTTCGCCAAAACTCCACAATGTGATGCTGATCAGAGATAATGGGCTATGTTGCCTGTTGATGAATGTTCTAGTCCGTGCAATATCCGTGAGTCCGTGAAATATCTCAGCATCCACTAATTGGGTGTCAGGGCTTTTAACAAAGATTTTACGACAAAGGCATTGCACCTAAATGTTTTATGCAATGATTAAGCTAAACCCGACTCAATTCAGCTCCTGGAACACATTTAAAGATGTTTAAGAAACTCAGTGATGTATTATCTGGTAGACAACATTTCACACTTTACAGCGAAATGGGAAATATTGTTTGTCCAGATGTAACTGTTTTATATTAGATACCTGGGTGAATTTTTTAACAATCATTTTTCACACTTTTTCCACTCTTAAATACTTTCAATAGTCACAAACTAAAGTTCAAATGGCAAGCAGTACGCCTGAGGTGCAGCAGCTGACTGCAAGTGATGCTGTGTGTGCTGTTGTTTTAAAAATGGGGCCAACACATGCCAAAAATCATCAAATGTTGTGGAAAACATGCAAAAACACAGGCTGTTTTTCTCATTTTCAATTTCCTGAATCTGCAAAATGAAAGAAACAATCTGCTATTCTGACAGCATTGAAATAATGGACCTAATATACCATCTCAGATGGCGCTGGTGTTAGTCTGCTGTGACTGCAACAAAGGTAAAACAATAACTTTCACTTCCACTAGTGTCGTTATGCTGTACACAGTTGTATTTTTTCAGTCTGGTGGAATATTACACGTATTATCTAGGTAGTACTGAACTAAGATACGTTCACAACACAGCTGGTTGTGTTTTAAATCATACCTGCCTGGTAAAAATACTGCCTGGCAAGTACATCCCAAACCATGCAGTGTTTGTTTAATATTTGTACCCTTTTCCTCATCATAACCTAATTACTATTCAGGCCTTTCTGAGGCTACACCGATGCCCATGTTCTAAAGTGGAGCTCCATTAATGTCCAGAGAAGCAAGCAACCTCCTGGCTGGTTTGTTGTCGGAAGTGCAGCAACCAGTTTCTGACAAGCCACAACTGTCACTCAAAGGCCAGATGTTTGGTGCAGAGGAAGCTTGGTAAGATCGCAGCCCGCTCGGGCAGAATCTTCGTCAATGCGCGCGTGCTAAAAGGAGGTATAAATGTATAAGCAAATCTATAAGTCCCTTCTTGAGTCTGTCATCTCTTCCAAGATAGCAACTGTCGTCAACGTTGCTGATGTGTGACATTGTGCTGTAATGTGCAGTTGTCCCTCCGGGACGGGAGCAAAAAGTTCCTTTTCACTGTTTTTCAGAAGATCGCTGCAGCTGGAAGACGCTTTGTAAAAGTAGGAAAATATAATCATCCCGATAGTTGATAAATATTAAATATTAAAATAGTCCTTAGTAGCAGCTGTATCACATACACACGCCGTTGATGTCCACCTTCACTAAAGTTGTTAAAACAGGCCACTGTGGTTTGTAACATATTATGGGATATAGTAGCCTAGATGAGCCTAACTGGTAGTAGCATTAGTATCATATGTTTTCAGTTTGTGGTCATGTTGAGTTAAAATTCATTTCTATAGCACATTTAATTTTATTTACACAAATAACTTCCCTCTGAGGATTTATAAAGTTTGATCAAAACAACCACAAATAGCCAAAGTGACATAAAATTTATACAAATAGACTCAATATGCACTAAAATCTGCAACAAACACAAGTGTGATCAGCAATCATACATCAATAAATAGTACAAAGATAAAATTAAGTAAATATACTGTTTTTGCACAATAAAAAAGGAGATATCCTGCTAAAACAGGACCACAAAACACAGAGAGAAAAAAAAAAGGCTTTTAGTAGTTTCACCATAAAACTTAGAGTGCATTCCCTTTTAAAATGCAATGAGTCGCAGCGAGGGACTGGAAATTTAACAGGTGCACACTGTTTAGTCTTGTTAAACAATCACGCCAAATTCAAAGTTCCCAGTGGAAAGCAGGTTGTTTAAATCCTCTTGCTGCCAAATGGTGAACGCTTAAGCCTCAAGATGGAGCCGTGATCAGAACACAGCAGCAGTCCAAACCAAGAGATGTACACACACTCACACAGACCAGAATAGCAGGCAGTTGACAGCCAGGTGCAGGCATATGAGTACAGGCACCTGTCCATCCGTCTGTCAGCACGTACACACATTCAGACTAGCACACAAAGCTCCCTGATTTGGGTGCAGCCTCTCCATCTACAGCAGCTCAGTGAAAGCTTTAACTTCCACCCCGTAAAGCAGACGTTCAGCTCATCAAGATGTTACGACGGAAGAGATTTCAGCCGTCTCCTGGTGCAGCAGAACAAGCCATTTACTTGCACATGTCTTTTTTACCATGTGACACACTCCAGCCTCAGGATTTATTTATTATTGAGTGTTACCACTTAATGTTTCGCTTGCCATAGTTCTGACTCTGCAGAAGACTCACGTTTCTATAAAATGCACTATTGTGTACGTTGCCTTTCCGTCTCTGAATATTGTACTTGTGTTCAGCACTTTCTCACCATGTAACCTTTACTGCAGGATTTTTATGTGCTCTGTTTTTATAGCACAAGGTAAAGAACAGTGAAAATAGATCCAAGAAGACACGTGTCACTGACTCAAAGCGCCCACTTAACAAGACAAAGCGCCACCGAAGCGGATGGTTATTAGTTATTGACGCTAAACGATCATTGTGTAATAGGAACATCAGCAGATGGAATTTAATAACTGGAGAGGTAAATAATTTGAGCTTCTGGTTCTTCTCAAGGTAAATTATAATCAGCAAAGCAGTCACCCTTATGGAATTCAATTCAAGCCGGCGTTAGGAGGACAGTTCTGGTATAATAGAAAGCTGTCCAATAGTGATAAAGCGCTTCACTCTTGACCGTAGTTAAAATAGCATTTGTTAAGTGGGTAAATGTAGTTTCAGGGCTGTCATGGATCTTATGTGTGTGTCTGTGTGCATACACTTTAACGTCTTACTGTCATAAGTTGGCAAACTGTAAATAAAACAAGGTCATAGATCCCTCTGGTCCGGACACCAATCAGTCATTCCAGATGCAGTTGGCAGTGTGCAACGCTAAATAATAAATCCTTTCATCATGTGCTCTTTTGTGTATCTATATCAACTGTAATAACTTTCATATGCTAAGAAAGGGGAAAAATAAAAGGAAAAATGTGAATAGAAAGCTCTCATTAGGGCACGCAGTTAAAACAGCCTTATTTCTAGAAATAAGCTCAATATTCCATAAACATAGTCGAAGTTTTCTTATTTTGAGCAGAAACGTTGTTACTAATGTGGTAAAAAAAAAATTTCCTGAGTAGAATTCTCAAAACCAACAAAAATAGTTTATAATACCCTTCTACTTTTATTTTGAAACAAGGCTCTTTGCTTTCGTTTTTCAGTGCAGTAAATTATTCATCTGACATAATTCAAAATACTCAGGCTGTTAACCGGCTTTAAATTTCTAAAGTGCACACATTTTAGCACAAAATAATTCCTGCACTATAAATGTAATCATCACAAACTTTAAAGGTATCTTGAAAAGTGATCATACGTCAAAATACACAAATAACTTTGGTTTATTGTTAACCTAAAAAACAAAAATGTTAAGGAAGTACAATTCTGAAACATCAGAAAAAAATATATATTTGAAAATGCAAATAAAAGCTGATGGAGACAAATGGAAAAAAGACAAATATCACAGGTTTATTCAGTAGCATTAATAATTGTTATGGCTGAGAACGAACCCAGTTCGTATAACTCAACCATCGAGATTTAATTTACAGTGATTCTGTTCTCAAACCACAAATCTCTAAAAACAAATATGAAAAAGTTCAAGCTAAGTTGTTAAAGAGGCTATTTTAACCTTCAGCTCTGGAGCTTTCTTAATTTAATTGTTAATGGAGGAAATGTGCGTTGAATCTCACATTCTTTTTTGAATTATTGTCTTGCAGCACAAACTGGACATTTCAAAAACACTCTCTTACGGTTAAGCACAGAAGTATTTGAACAGCGACAAAGCTTTTATGATTTTACGTTTACACACCACCACAACGGATATGAAATAAAACAAAAAAATATGTGATCAAAGTGTGGACTTTCAGATTTAATTTAAGAAGTCTCACAAAAATGTGGCATTTACAATTTAGGAAAGACAGCCATTTAAAGCAAAACGCCTCCTTTTTCAGAGGCTCAAAAAAAAAAAAAAAAAAAAGTAACATCTTGTAGATAGAACCATAATTTTTAATACTTAACTAAAACTGTTGGTATCTGGCTGTCTCTCATGTATGCATGGAAAATAAATGACTCTGGTCACTAATCTGCTTGGTAAATCTATTACCTGAGGAAAAGGATTGCGTAGGAGTAGGTGTGCAGAGGAGTAGGCTCTTAAAAAGACTTCTGTCACAGACTTCTATCAAATAGAAATAAGGTCTTACTTTCTAGATTTACTGCTTTCTCCTGCAGCTTGTACTGTGAGCCTTGCAGACTTGATGGCTTTGAACACAGCAGAGATTTTACACCGATGTTTGAATATCTTAAAAGCGTACTTGGAGCATCGAGAAGCAGAGGCTGCATTGTAAAGTGGCTCCTTGCGTCAGTCACATTCATTTGACTTCAAATCGTAGACTGTCTTAACACGATAGTCCACGACTTTTCCACTATTATTATTCATTTTAATTATAAACATCTATTCTTTCAGAAACTAACCTAAGATTATTTGTCTTTACTACACAGGGAGGTGTTGCACAGTGTGCAGACTTACCACTTCATTAGGTATAGAGTGTAGCCTTGCAATGCCAGATCTTTGCAGTTCAGATAGACTTGTACAGTCAGTCTGTCAGGAGACATCAGTGATTTGAGTTTGATTCTGGCAGCCGTGGGCAGCCATTGAAGTTCAATGAGTAACAGAGTAGCATGTGCCCTTCCCGGTTGATCAAACACCAGATGCACCACTGCTTTTTCTGTTGGGGGTTCGCTGTGCTTAACAGCCAACTGGCATGTTTATAGAGATGATCAACATCCGGGCGAGTCGGATTATGCAAAATGCATCTAGGTACTTGTCTTTCTTGCAAAGCCAAAGTGTAATGCATGAAGAATTATATCTGTGCGCCGAGGGAAATATCCGGTTATAGAAACCAAAGACATTCATGCCATCACTTCCACAATAGTGGGTCCTATCTCTTGGTAATAATAATGAAAAATGAATTAAAAAAAAATCAAACCCTGGTCTCAGAGGGGCCCTGAGTTTCTGTAATCATTCAGTAAGCGCTCTAACACAATTGCCCACGCGTAAGTAAAGATTCTCTGCTTCTCGATGCTCCAAGTACAACGTGATGGATGGAGGCTGGTTTGAAACCTGCTGTACCACAATGCCAAATTGCAGCTATCTGCTGATGTGTTTGACAAATAACATTCCCCATCTCTCTCTGTCGGGATGCCAGGCTGTTTGGCCTGGCAGTAATGTATTAAATGGCATATTGATAATTGAAATCTTTGCAGCTCTTGTGATGCTTTTCTGCTGACGGTGATCTTCTAGGGGGATGGTCTCTATTACTCATGTGTGCAGCTGGAGGATAGAGAGGAGGTGGGGGAACGCCAGAGGTCAGATAGGGCTAATGTAAAAATCAGTCTCTTATACAATCATGTCCAGATTCCACAAGACACGCGCGCTAAATCAACGCGTAATCATGAAAGGTGCACGAGAAAATTTGACAACATATTAAGTTTATGAAAACAAGATGTTCCTCCTTTGTATTTCATGCTCCTCATTTCACGAAGCACTTGTTGTTTCAAAACATATTTAACAATTGATAAATGTGAACCTCAAAGGTTCCCTCTGACTATGTGCATCAGAGCTATAACCAGATCAGTGCAGCTCAAATGAGAGACCTCTTTTCATTTCCATCGCCTCAGAAAAATCATATTGAAGGGTAATAGCCCATTTCGTTTCGATTCCAATGTACCTCATGAGTGTATTTTCACCCATGGCGCTCAGCTAAAATAGAAATAGAGCAGACTGTTGACAGTAACCAATGTCACATAATCTCCCCCTGAAGGACAAGCATCAAAGATCAATTTATTTTCCTAAATGCTATTTATATATCCATATCTGCTGGGTGCTCAGGGACATTGCACATCACAATTTAAATCAAATGTTGCATAAATTGAGTCCACAGAGGGCCAAAAGACAATACGGTGAAAAATGGCAGACATGAGAGAGAGTGAAATGACAAATAAGCTCAGAGAAAACCGTGTAATGACTTGATCAACAGTATGGTGTCGTGGAAAAGGTAAAAAAAAAAAAATAGTTTTGTTTTCTCTGGAGAGCTATCTGTTGCATGCAAGAAAGGAGTACAAAGACATAGCTGACCTGCACGTGCGGCAATATACTGTATGTAAATATCAAGGATCAAAAAAGCTGTATTAAATATAACTGCAGGGCATTAATAAAGCTAATAGTTAAGCGTTTCTTGCCAAACACCTTCTTGGCTCCGACTGTTGTTAGTCTTTTTATAGCTCATGCAAAAACCTGCTACTTCTAGCACTTCATAATTGCTCGGCACACATGGGACGGCGAAGCTTTGTTTACTGTACTGCGAGCCGGCAGATCAATTCCTCTTCCACTCAGCCCCCTTTGATAATTGCTGAGCAGAAGATGTGTGTGTTGCGAGTTACTTTTCTGCCAGCCGTGAAACACTTTGGACAAGAATAAAAGTGAAGGGCTGGGAGGTTGATGGGAGTGGTAGAGAATAAAAAGCTGGCAGCGTCTTTTTGAAAATGCAAGACTTGATATGATTGGTGAAAAACCAATACTACTGAGAAAGAGGGATGAGCCAGCAGAAAGCCCTTCAAAGTGTCAGATTCAATAAAAGATAGCAGAAGGATAATTAGCCGCTGGGAGGGAGGCACAGACCACCTACATGACCTTGGCAAGAATAAACAATCAAAAGATATACTAAGAGAGTGAAAGATCCGCAGTCGCTTTCGGTCAGGACAGGCTTGAGCTTCAAAACAGTTTGGACGAGCCGTCTGAGGTTGACAATTTAAAACGTGAGCTTTGTTTTTCTAGTATTTGGATGCCAATATATTTTTAGTGTAGACTCTATAAAAAGAACTGGAAACAATCCCTTTGTGACATCATCCGCACGTTTCTGAAGAGTCAGTTTGAAGCCAACCCCAAGCTGGTTGCAGTGGTCTTTTAGTACATTTAATAGTTAAAAAAGAAAATAAAGTAAAAAAAAATCCATGTTATCGTCAGAATTAGAAACGATTAGTTCATTTTTCACAGCTCAGCTCAACAGATGTTGCTCTAAAGATACACTGCTAATTATAGAACAACATTTTTGGCTTTATATATTTTTACGAGTTACATCGTAATCAGGAGTCACCCACGTTATGGTAATCCGCAAAGTCTCGCGAAAAGCCAACTGGATTTTCTGTTCCATCTTTGAAGATCAAAGGCCCGTTGCCTCGACTCGAGCCAGTGAAGATTCTTGTGCTCGTTTGTCTAGTTCACAACTTTGATACTGAATCTGATTTTGGCTCAAACATACATGCTGCCAGACTGGAACCTGTAACAGGCCCTAGCATCTTCTGAGCCCCTTCTAACCTCCCCCACACGGGAACCATTGACTGAAAGAAATAGCACAGCTGACCACAAGGTGGCGCTGATGTGCATTGTCCATCAGCATAATCTCTGGTCCAACTGGTTCAAAGGAGTTGTGGTCATATGATTTACGTTTGAGTGCTGAATGTAGTTTAGAAACCGGGATCAGCAGAGACCTGGAAGTGGAAGTGCTCAGTTTGGTTTGCTCTGATGTCAGCACGACCTTGGGTCCTACCAGGAGCACTTCAGCCGCCTGCCTGGCTGGATTAGTGATACATGTTTATCCAACATATT
This sequence comes from Xenentodon cancila, assembly GCA_014839995.1. Lineage (NCBI taxonomy): Eukaryota > Metazoa > Chordata > Actinopteri > Beloniformes > Belonidae > Xenentodon > Xenentodon cancila. Next base: position 13,178,507 of record CM026219.1, on the reverse strand, counting down.
CCGCCTATTTAGGTATTTTAAGAGAGTAATTCAGGAAATACATATAGATCACATGGTTTTGGAAGCCAGTCCCTTGTTCTGGGCTTGATTTTAATGCCACATTTGGACACCACTTTGTCATCATTTCTGCCACACTTTTCTCATAGCTTTTCTTTGTTTCCTTTCTTTCACAGCTTAAAATTGATTTAAAAAAAAAAGAAAAGAAAAAAACGGAGTGATCCAGCTATGACAAACAGCTATAACGTATCTCCTTTATTGAGCCATTTCTCTGAACGATCACCTGTGTTTCAACTTTTTAAATGTTACACTGAAACCAGCAGTAAAATTAATAACCTGTAAATCAGTGTCTGTTTCGTAATCAAATAAATGCCAAACATATACTGAGCGCACATAAAAATGTGGTATCTCGCATATAAATTTAACGGGCGAGTATCACCCAGTTTTTTTTGGTTTTTTTTTTTCCACTGAGACCTAAACCCTGAAGTTCTTGGCCACACAGAGGAGGAAAAGGTCCAGTCGAGGAAAATAATACAGTTTATATCTTCGAGGAGGCAGGAGCCCAATCCAGTCACCTACCCTTGAGATATAGTCGAGGCTGGTTGTTTATGGGCCACTTGATTGTCACCAAAAAAGTGACAGTCTAAAAAAAAAAAAAGTGTGTGCTTCTCTGGAGAGAGGGACTAAAGAGAGGCAATTTCTGGAAGGATAGTTGCTGGAGATGATGCCCAATATGCTTCAGCTTTTTAGAATTTACAGCCTCTGCAGCAGCGTGTAAACAGCTGGGGAGCAAAGCAGGGTGCTCTGCAATTTCCTCCTCTCCCCTGCCATTTTTTTCCCCTCTCCCTTTTTATATGCTCACTCTGCAATGTCCTTGAGAAAACATAATTTTAGATTTCTCCGGAGAAACCCAACGACGGTGCCTTGCCTATTGTTTGGATGCCAATATTGCAGCTTTTACTTGTGCATCTATCACAGATGACAGAGCAGAATTGTTGTACTAAATGTTTACAGGAGGGCATTATTGCCTGTATAAGCGAGCAGGGGTTAAAAGTACCATTGTGAGCAGGTGTTTAATGGATAGTTGTGGAAATGACAACAAGAATTTTCTGCTTGCGTGATGGAAAGCCATTATTGTGAATCTTCTTTATGATGCCTGTCGGCTGAAAGAGTTCTTTGCAAAGACTGGGACTCTTTGTTTTTCAAGCCATACAGTCCATCAAATACATAAAATATAAGAGTGAACTTAATATTGAGCTGCACATTTCATACTTCATCTTCACTGGTGTCCTCTCTACAGTCACCGTCACATCCAAAGGATCTATTTGGAGCTAAATTATGCAGCTGCTGCATTAACTTTATTAGCTTTTATGGTTAAAATGTTTCCTATGTAGACTTTTGATTAACTAATCCATATGTACAAGTTTACTTTCCAATAAAATAAGATCCTTGATCCCAGTTACCTATAACATTTGTTGATCTTTTGTGTTTCAAGCTGCTATATAGATTTTTAAATTTGTAAAGAAAATCCATCAAATAAATGTAAGTGTTTAAAAACAAATTGTTTTGATGCCATTTTAAACGCTTGGCACCGTTGTGTTGATGAAAGCGCCACTAAAAATGCTGTGCAGATGAGTGAGGACAGACTGGCAAGGCTTGTAATTGCTTGTAATTTCAGTTGTAACTTTCTCCCACTACAGGTGATATAAACCATAGAAAAAGAAGACTAAAGGTATTCATATCTGTAATTCAGTTTTCACTAGGAGCCCCCCCAGACACACACACACACACACACACACACACACACACACACACACACACACACACACCATCACCACGTGTAGATCCGTATAGAGCGGCGCTTGCAGACTGGCCAGGGAAAGACAAAAGAGTACGTTTTCCGCTGTTTTGCATCATCTTTTTCTTTGAACGAACCCTTGTAAGTATTCAGTAACTAAGGAAATAACATTTTGTCATTCTGAAAGCACTTTTTTCCCCATTTTTGGTTAATGGAAAGGTATCAGCTGCTTGACAGTCTGGCCCTCTTTATTTATTAATATATTTACTTATTTATTTGTTATTCTTTGTCTGTCTGATTTATATTGCACCAAATGTTTTAGGTGACAGGTCTGGACTGCAGACAGGCCAACTTCGCACCTGGACTCTTCTACGGCAGACATATGTCGTTTTAATATGTGTGAAATGTGGTTTGGCATTGTCTTGTTGAAATAAACAGGACCTATCCCTGGTTTTTTGAGCATCCAGCTATAAATTTAGCGTCATATTGGACAAACTGTGGCAAAAGCACAAGCGCCCTCTTCCTTTTCGGCACATCTCTCAGCAACAGCCCGGCAGTGAGTTGACATTTTCTGGATAATTTTACACGTAAGTGCAACCAGAAACACACACGTTGATGATTTTATCTAATGACGCTGCATTTGTAAAAATCCAGCGTGTTGGTAAATGTGTTGTTTTGATGTGTCTTATTTTAGTATATTTTCTAACTCCTAGTAAAAATATGTAAATATGTAAATAAGGCTGGCTTCAATAGAAATTCAGTTGTAAAACAGAGTATAAGAAGCAAACAGATGGTAACCACAGACATGGGTTGGCAGCAGATGCACTTAATTAGTACTATAGAACTTTTGCCAATAATATATTTGTAAATGTCTAAAGAAAACAGTGTTATACTGTATATGATGTACTACATCCTGCCTAAAAATACAAATTTATTATATATTTATATATATATATATATATATATATATATATATATATATATATATATATATATATATATATATATATATATATATATATATATATAATTCATATTGCCCAGTTCTACTACCTGCTATACTATAAATGAATGCAAGTCACTGCTGTTTTTTTTTTTGTTTTTTTTTTTTTACACAAAGGTCAGTTTGAAAAAACAACCTTAAAAAACAGATATTGTTCCTAAGGTTTCATTTTTACAAGTTACAAAATCCTCAGACAACTAAAGGTACATTAGTATATAAGTAAAAACTCTTATTAACGAATAAACTCAATGGCTGAATATATGTTACTGCAGATTAAGTTTGTTAATTTATTATTGGTAAAAGACCCGTCTCCACGTGTGACATCACGGGGTAAGAAAGCACAGAAGTCTGAAACTGCAGAAGAGGATCTCGTCAGCGAAACACCAGGATCAGCAGCTGAAACCGAGACATGAAAAAGAAAGCGGGTGCACTTACTTTTGTCACTTATTACAGTTACAAAAAAAGAGCAGTTTCTTTAATGCCAAAAAGACAAAACAAAACAAAACACTACTTTCAGACGTAACACAAAGATATGGTTAGGGTATAATAACATCATGAGGGTTTTTTTGAGATTTAAGATTAAAAGTTAAGGAGGGGTTATTACAACTAAAAGGGATTGTTCTACAAAGATCGCCTAAAGGTTGTGACATAAGTAATGTCAAAGTAATGACAAAGGACAAAGGGAAAACAAGGTGTCAGGAATACATTTTGTACCTTGATTTCTTTCCTACTCTGTGTTTTAAATAATGTTTTTCTTCACTCAGGGGGATCCAGACTTGTCAAAGGCCTACAGAGTTCACACAGTATAAAACCCTGTAGTTCAGCTGCCTGTTGGCAGCCACATTTTTTGAGCTTTGACCTAAAAAAAAATCAAAAATAAAATCTATCGCTCACTTTGGCTTGCTTGGCCAACTAGAACCTTTTCCTGACCTGATATGGATCTATAGCAGCAGCTGCTGCTGTATAGCAGCGTTATTGCCTGCAGCTGAAAATCTTTGAGCAAAGTAAGTGAACACAGACCATGAAAGTGGACGGTTTGGACACTGGAAGAGCAACCTCCACCGCAGCTTTGCTCTGAGGAGGCTTTGTTGTTGCTGAGCGTTGGTGACTGATGGTGCACAGCCCGTACCCTATGCAGCGCAGAGCGGAATTATGCAAGGTAGCGTGGATAAGAAACTGTTTTTGTCCACCCACAGGGAGGAATTTCAAGCATATGTGCATGCCAGAAGTTTGTGTGTGTGGAAGTAAAATGAATAACATTTTACTACTTTTTTTGGAACATTTCTCGGTCGCTCACAGCGAAGATCCACTCAGTGACCCCAGCCTTTCATGTAATGTACTATAAAATGTCTAAGTGGCAAACCAGCACCAGTGAACTTTGTACAAATTGCCTCATATTTCCTGCAAAGCTCTACATCCTTAAATGTGATACAACATTCAGAATTATAGTGGTACTGAGAAAGCAGAAGGTTAAAAAAAAAATCATTTATAATCTTCTGAAGAAAAAAAAAAACAACCCTTGCAACCTTTGTTAATTTTGAGATTTTACATACCATCCATCCATTAGCTATTCCCGCTTCCGGGTCACGGGGGTCTGTCAGACCCTATCCTGATGCATAGTAGGCGAAAGGCAGGGGTACAGTCTATCGCCAGTCTATCCAGGGCCACATACAAGACAAATAACCAATCACACTCACATGCACACCTCGGAAGAATTTTAGAATGATCAATCAACCTACCTGCATGTTTTTGGACTGTGGGAGGAAGCCGGAGTACCCGGAGGGAACCCACGCAGGCACGGGGAGAACATGCAAACTCCACACAGAAAGACCCACCGGTCCGGGAATCGAACCAGGAACCTTCCTGTTTGTGAGGCAACAGTGCTAACCACTAATCCACCGTGCTGCCCATTTTACATACCAGGACATGATTAAAAAAAATAAATAAAAAAGATTGGTCCTTATCAGATGACAAAATTAGTCTAATATGAAGCAGCATGTGTAAAAAAATAAATACTTTACTGCTTCCAAGGAATTAAGGCCATTTACAAACAATTCCAATATCCTAGATTGAGAAAGATTATGTATAAGAGGAAAACATTCAAGCGTGCCCCAGAAAAAATAAACAAACCAGAAAGCTTCATCAAAATCTCTATCTACAGGCTGCATTTAGCATATTAAATGTCCGACAGTATAAGAAAGACTGGACCAATCTGGAAGGTTAGGGTTATTGTGTGGTGTGTTAAATAAATACACATCTGCTGGAAGAAAAACTCTCATGTCTACAAAGGAGATGGCAGCACTGTTTAGGTGTTCAAAGTTATATCTAATCAAAGCACGATATTTAAAGTGTGTGCAGTCTGCAGAGACGTTCCTTGCCCATTTCCTGACCCTGGACCGATCTACACCACCTACTACTCCAGCGTCTTTCCACTGCTAGATAAGCTAAAAACTACACTAGAAGTTAAAAAAAGAAGCTGTCCTCTCTTTTTTGCATATTACGCTACTTGTTTTTAGGACAAGTGACTCCGGCATACTTTCATTGCTTTCACAGTAACTGTTATGTTGTTCTGCTTATGATCACTATTGCTCAGTCTCGTTTTGCCTAAATATCTATGTAAAATCCTCATTTATTCATTTCAACGTGCACTCGCTTTCTCAAACGTCCATCACTTTATTATGAGAGAGACGGGAACAGAAAATAATGGGAAACTTAAATGGAAAATTGTGGCTGAAATGCATATTTCAGCCAGAATAGCAAATGTGATGGAAATGCACGCTGATGATGATTCACACACATAATGGATCTGGCAATCCCAAATGAATGACTCCGTTGCTTAACAATTCAAACCCGTGTTGAGCCACTGCATCAAAACTGTCACCCGTAGCTTTCAATTTCATATGTAGTCCCGAGCCGTGGCAATAGACTGTTTACAACAAATATACCTTGAAATATGACCTTAAAAAGAAATGAACTATCTTTCATTGAGCCCCTGTTATTGTTTGTTTTGTTTTTAAGAACATAGGAGTGCAGGGGGATAGGTTATTTCTTTACAGGAGACACTGCTTTGTACGGCTTTGCTGCAGGATTGTGAAGCAGGATTTGTAAATTGGTTACAGTGATTCTACTTTCAACTTCTGTGGCTTGCCCAATAAAAAAAGTTCACGCTTTGGAAATATTTGTACTTCACCTGGGCTGGATAAATCTGAGCAGCACTGAGCCAAACTGCCCATAATCCTAAATGCTTGTTCATTTCAGGTGGCATCGGGAATTCAAACACAGACGTTCCCTATTTAAGCTGAATTATGTATTTATTGGACATAAGGGATGAGGGGTGTGCCACAGTGAAAAATAAAACCATTTATTCATGGTATACCGAGCTAAACAAAGTGTTGGACAAGGTGCAGCCATGCAGTTTGCATGAATGTGTGAACTCCTTGACCTCGGGAATCCCAACAGGGGAAGCACAGAATGCCTCCACAAACGCACAAACACAGTCAGCTCACCGGAAGCTTGTCACAGTAATCGCGTCTCCTGGGGAGGGATATGCAACGCAGGAAGATGGACACAAAGTGTTGGATGCTTTCCAGGTCTGCAGAGCGTCTTTTCGAATGACATTTCATATTCAAGTCACACATGAGCAACCTTTACTTTAATTCATTTTAAAGATAAACACATAGATATAGATTTAAAGTGAAGGCGATATCGACCAGAACTTAAAACCAGCCAATTCAACACACACATATATATATATATATATATATATATATATATATATACAATAACAAAACCAGTTTATATTTTAACAGTTGCAAGAGGTAATGCATGATAACTGTAACACAACAAAGGAGGACTGTTCTTTGTTTTCTTTTGTTTTTTTTTAGCTGTTTGTGTATTTATGGCAGCAGTTGTGGTTGCATTTGGCAGTACAGCTGAAGTAAATGATGCACAAGTGAAAGAGCAAAATTAATAAGCAGTTTATCCCAGAAGGGGCTACATCTCCTGCATTTTAATGTTTGCACTCTTTTTCTTTTCTGTAAATTTATTTAAGCACACACACAAACAGTCAAACTGTTATAACAAGCATGCAAAGACATATTAAGTTTCTTTCACAAACACATACTACCCTCATGTGATAAAATTTCATCTTAAATTAGCAGACTCCATATTTCTTTTGTAAATAAAATGAATTAACTGGCATATAATTACATTTAGATCAGTGTTTATAGGGGGGGGGGGGGGTAAATAATTGCTTTAAACTCATTTTCACTTGGATTTATTGTCCCTATTGTAAACGCTGTTGCAACTATATTCACTGACTGATGTTTATGGTTAACAAGGTCCCTCTTGCATGTAGCACAGCTACAAAAAAAAAAAAAAATGCTTCTAGTGACAGGACGGGAAGAAAAAAATGGAAAAACAATGCAAATGAGGTGCTGATTATGTAGCTACTGAAAGCTATTCAACTAAATATATAAAGAGGAAGAAAAAAAATAGTAATGATGAGAAACAATGCTCCGGCTACCAAGGATGATTGACAGACCTCCTCAATCGATTCCATGAATTAATTTTTTCTTTTGTAATATTAACTTATAAATTACGTAAAGATTCCAACTAAGGTGGTTTACTTATTATACCAGGTAAGTTCTATATATTAGTGTGTAAGCTTGGTCAATATTCCAGTTACTGCATCAACAAAAGGAGAAAGGGTTCAGTTCAAACATATTTTCTTCATTCCCACAGGGAAATTACACATTACAATATATCTGCCAGTCAGTGGTATAGTCACCTTTTAGAGTCAATGTCTTTTGTTATAGCTGTGAACAATCATCAGTATGAAGTTACCAATGTGCAATTCATCAAACGGCCACTAGGGGCTAGCGCTAAAGGTGAGTCAATCTCCATTGATGCGAATGTCCAACTTTACAGCTAAAATTAATATATCTACAGCTTAGCGGGTAGAAGAAAGCAGTTCAGACTTCCATAGATAGATTTCACATCCATGACAGGTACAGTTATATAGAGGCACACATTTATGCATAATAGGGTTGTTGTTTTTTGGGGTTGTTTATTTTGAGTCACAACTGCATTGCTGTCTCTGGTTTTAATGTCTAGCTGTCATCAATTTATAAATTTAGTAGTCAATTGTGTATTTAAGTATCTACTGTAAGCCTTCCTCTCTTCACCATTTTATTTATTCGTTTATTTATTTTTGCATTAGTTCATTATGTGCCTCCAGAGTTTGCTGGTATCAAACAGATTCAAACAGGTTCTTCATCATCCAGTTAATTCTTCACTTTGCCTCTGGCTAAACCACAAACTGAAATCATGATCAATCCCCCCCATCTGCGAATCAGTGAGAGGTTGACATCTCATGACATCCTGCACCTTAATTTCTCCAAACATATCTCATCTCATTTGGACAGAATACCTCTATTTAACTCAGTCTCAAGAAATCGTATCAGAAATGCAACAATTTCATTTACATATTCATTTGCAAAGTTTTTCTATTAAAATTTGGGGTTATGGTGGAAGAAAGATAATATTTATGCAAGTAATGTTGCAAAGTGGAAAAGTGCACCAGGACCCCAGAGTGTCTTTCCTGAAGGTCTTTTTCAGTTCAGCAGAAGTTCACACTTTCCTCTTATCTTGCTCAGAGTTTTTTTTTTTTTTGGTTCCCCCACACTTTAATTAACAGTTTGGCTTGTCTTTAGTTAAATACATAAATATATGGCGTAATATTTCATCTGATATTGTTAATTTATTTCTATTTTTAATGTTCTCCTAATATATAAAACCTTTGGATTGAAACAGAGTGCACTTTGTCTGCCACAACAGTATTTTTCTACTGTTCACATGGGGAATTGCCAAACTATTTTAAGTAGCTTACCACCGCCATAATTGATTTGTACACTGAGGTCTTCCAGTTCCTAGTTGGAAGCGTCAACTGGAATGCTCCCTGAGGTGAGAATTCCAACTCATCAAGTCAGAGAAACCTCACTTAACCCAACTTGAGAATCCAATATAGCTGCTACCTGCCTCAACAAAGTATAAACACTGAGCCAATTGCAAAAGCTCAGTCTTATTTATGTCACAGTAGCAGCAATGGCTAGTCTGATGCTTGTTCAAATGGGCAATTTTAGGTGCCTTACTACCGCCATACGTAATAGTACATTCCATTTGTACTCAGAAGTCATATCAGTTTCCATATGGAAATTTCAACTGGAATGGCTCCTGGGGTCTGAATTTCAATTCAGTAGAGACTCTAGACTCTAACATAACTGCAACTAACATCAGCAAATACTGAGCTAACTTTACAGTTTATGACTGTTCTCTCTCAGATATTCACATAGTACTGCTGTGGTTACTATGGGGACACTGCTACTTAATACCACATAATACAAAAGCTCCAATATTGGCCCCTTTCTCCACTTGCTTTGTGGATTGTCATTCCAACATGGGCTTTTAATAATATGCTTTCAACAGTGGAGTCGTTTCTATTAGGTCCACTTTAACTCAAAACAGTGACAAATGCCGCGATCTGACACTGATGTACCTTGACCTTGGTGTTTACCTTGAATCTTCTTGAAAGTTCTGGGCCCTTTTCTTTGCCATTCATATAATCTATCTCTTCAATCTGTAATCAACTGTCCTCATCCACATTCACAGAGGTTGGCTGCGGTCCCATGGACCCTAAATGTCTGACTGACATTTACAACTGTAGTCCAGCTTGTCAGCTTGTCTTTTTTCTGATCTCTTGAGACAACTCTCTGTCTCTCTCCTTTACTTTCTCTGGTCCATGTTCATTGTGGTGAACACCATGATACCAAACAGAAGAGTGACGACGTTTCATCCTTTAAAAAGGCAGAAGGACCATCTGCAAGACTGAAGATGCCAACAGATTTGTCCGTGTGTATTTATTATATTGATAAGTACTCCTAAATCTTCTTAAGGTTCCTAAATCTTCTGTAGATTTTAAGTGGAGTCCCATTTCACGTTTTACAAGTGATGTTAGTTGTGGCTTCTTGATTGCCTGAAGATGATGTCTTTCAGCATTCTTGTGTCTGTATTCTTGATAACCGATGTTCCTTGCAAGATGCTGCTCTTCAGCATTGACAGCACTGGTTGAATAGAGTATTCAGAAAGCCCTCTTTCACGCAGTTCCTTTTTTTTTCTCCAGCAACTAAAATAGTCCTTGGTGATTACTTGGTTTTCTATGATTCTTGTCCAAGAAAATAGTTCAATGTTTAAAGTGGGTTTTGTGGGAAATCTAAAACATTTTTTTGGAAGGGGCGCTACTACATGGCAGTGCCAACATCCACCAACTGTTTCCTCTTTGAAAATGTCCTGGAAAATAAGGTCCTTCATTATGTCTCTTTCTTTTCCAAAGAAAAACAGAAGCAAAAGCAGAATTTTCTCCCATTTCTTTTCCCAGCCTGAAAATATCAAACCGCCACTGACTCAGACCACATATAATGAGTGTACTTGGAGGGCCGAGCCTCACTTTGTCCCACCGATTTGTTCGTTACCGGCTACTCTTCTTGTTTGTTGATAATTCCACATGTTTTAGCTGCACCTGCTGCCTTCCGCATCAAAATCAATTTTCCTTCACTCCCCACTGTAGATCTCGCTCCAAGTTTTAGATCCTCTGCTGCCAGGCTGCTGAGCTGTCCATCATGCTGCAGCCTGGAACATCTCAGATTGTAATTGGATGAATGCTACACACAAGGTTAGATCCCTCATTTATGTTATACCATGAATATCTAGAGTCACTTTGGGAATGTTGTTGTATTTTAATGCTACATTTCGGCATTAACATTTTGCTGTATGTGGAATTTTAAAAAACAGCTAAGAATATTGATCAGTTTTAGTGAGAAAAGACAGGAAAATCAGAAAACAAAAACACATAAGATGAAAAAATAAATAATCGAGTAAAATGAAATCACAAATTTACCAGTTTTGTTCCTATGGTGTTTGGTGTGTGGGAATATGAGCCAGAGAGCGCACTCAAAGGTTTAATTCATGAAAACAACCAGATGCCCGACTGGGATTCTGGGAGATCTTTTTAAAATTACTCACAAAGAGCACCAAGAGAAAGTAACTACATGGCATTTGGGTGTTTTGTATCTGAAATATTCTCCCTCTCCTTTTTTTCTCTTCTCTACACTTTTCATGTTTTCACTATGTAAAGCAGTAGATATCCAACGGAGACATCTATACAGAAAGATGGAGGTAAGCACTGGGATGGTCAGAGGGTGGGACTGCAGGTCGGCTTGCAAACATCTCCAGAATAGAACAAGAGGGGGCAGAGCAGCACAACAAACAAACCTTCACTTCCAATGACGTGACCAAAACATCTTTAAAAAAAAAAAGAAACAAACAAACAAAAAAAAAACAACAAAAACAAATGGTGTTAAACCCACTACATGTAGCAATACTACTTCTGACCACATGGTGGACATATGGATCTGCCGTGATGCCCAAAGTTTCACTGATAATACTATGCTAATTTGTGAGGGTGGTCCAACATATAAAACCACTTAGTCCCACTAGAAGAGTACTTCATTAAATCTTATGCAAGGGAGTGGCACACACATACACAGACAGATTTATATCAACTAAATAATTTGCATACCTGCCCAACTAACACACCATTACATGTGACAAGGTCAAGACACGAATGTGCACCATGTCTCATTTAACCACATGCTGCAGATGTGTTAAAACAGCAAACCATACATGTGTGTAAAAATGGTAGAAATATAAGTTTGCTATAAATGTCTGCATTTACATAGCAGAGAATATATACCTATGTACAGTACAGATGTCACTATATACATTATATTGCCAAAAGTATTCGCTCACCCACCCAAATAGTCAGAATCAGGTGTTCCAATCACTTCCATGGCCACAGGTGTAAAAAATCAAGCACCTTGGCTTGCAGACTGTTTTTTACAACTATTGGTGAAATAATGGAGCTCAGTGAATTCCAGCGTGGAACTGTGATATGATGCCACCAACCAACAAATCCAGCTGTGAAAATTCCTCGCTCCTAAATATTCCACAGTCAACTGTCAGCTGTATTATGAGAACATGGAAGTGTTTGGGAACAACAGCAACTCAGCCACAAAGTGGTAGGCCACGAAGACTGACGGAGCGGGATCAGCGGATGCTGAGCTGCATAGTGCAAAGAGGTCGGCAACTTTCTGCAGAGTCAATCACTACAGACCTCCAAACTTCATATGGCCTTCAAATGAGCTCGAGAACAGTGTGCAGAGAGCTGCAGAGCTGCAGAGAGTTGCAGCTGCATCCAAATACCACCAAGTGCAATACAAAGCGTTGCATGCAGTGGTGTAAATTAGACTCTAGAGCAGTGGAGACGTTCTCTGTTCTCTGGAGGGACGAATTGCAGTTCTCCATCTGGCAATCTGATGGATGAGTCTGGGTTTGGCGGTTGCCAGGACAACGACACTTGTCTGACTTCATTGTGCCAAGTGTAAAGTTTGGTGGAGTGGGGATTATGGTGTGGGGTTGTTTTTCAGGAGCTGGGCCTGGCCCCTTAGTTCCAGTGAAAGGAACTCTGAATGCTTCAGCAGACCAAGAACTGTTGGACAATTCCATGCTCCCAACTTTGTGGGAATAGTTTGGAGCTGGCCCCTTCCTCTTCCAACATGACACCAGTGCACAAACCAGGTCCGTGAAGACCTGGATGACAGAGTCTGGTGTGGATGAAGTTGACTGGCCTGCACAGAGTCCTGACCTCAACCTGACAGAACACCTTTGGAATGAATTAGAGCGAAGACTGAGAGTCAGGCCTTCTGGTCCAACATCAGTGTGACCTCACAAATGCGCTTCTGGAAGAATGGTCAACAATTACTATAAACCGTGTGGAAAACCTTCCCAAAAGAGTTGAAGCTGTTTTAGCTGTAAAGGGTGGACCAACGCCTATTGAACCCTATGGATTAGGAATGGGATGTCACTTAAGTTTATATGTGAATCAAGGCAGGTAAGCGAATACTTGTGGCCATATAGTGTATGGTGATAGCTTAGTATTTGATGGATTAATGCTGGACAGATGCATCTGAACGACTGCTTTTCATAACAACAGAGTACAGTTAGATTTTCTGAGTTTATTAGGTGCTCCACAGTGAGCCTGTGGGCAAGTAGGTAAGGTTAATTCAGAAAAGGCGCACTTATAAAGTCATAATTTGTATCACCAATCACCTGTCCAAAGTCCCTTCCCAAGCTGTCATGTGGTACTTGATCCAAAAGAACTTGGATTGTACTTTGAATCATAACTCAATTAAGTAAAATGCAGCATTAAGGGTAGCTTTATTGCCAAATTTATCTATATTAAATAATTACGTTTACTTCCTACGGCTGCTGTTTTTGCCTCATATAAAAGCCAGAGTCGCTCATAGGAAACCGTACTGGTATGCCTACCAGGTTGCGTTTACAGCATTAAAGTCCATTCAAAAATGCTTTCTGTCTTTGTTTGACATCATACCCCAACACATCCTATTGACAATAACACTAAAAAAGCCTCTGTGCCCCTTTTAGTATAAGACATCAATCATTATTTTGGCATTAGCCCCAACACTGATAAAGATATTAGAGCCATTAATATCACTCCATATTAAAATATTAAACAAGGCCCAATTATTTTAGGTTTGGCAGCATTTTTCAAAAGCACCTCAGTGGAGGAGCCAATTTCCAAAAAAAAAAGAGGAAAAAACAATCTGTGAAGTTAGCTGGGGTGCCTTTTATAACTCTTCTATGCAAATACCAGTTGATCTTCCCGCACATTTAACAAATGAGCCTTTCTGTGGTTCACTAATTGACTCACGGCCTAAAAAGATCTCCATTGACGGGTAAACCGGTGTTCTGCAGCATTGCCGGCTGAATTCCTGACAGTATGAAGAGAGCTGAGCCAGTTCTCCCCAGAACTAAGAAAGTAGACCACTCCAGTTCTGAGGTCCTTACACTGGTTCCCTGTACCTCAGAGAATAGACTTTAAAGTATTACTATTAGTTTATAAATCACTGAATGGTTTTGGATCAAAATACATCAGAGACTTGTTGTTGCCATATCAACCATCCAGACCTCAGGTCTTCTGATTCAGGTCCAACCTGTGTCCCCAGAATAAGAACGAAACATGGAGAAGCATCATCCAGCTTTTATACTCTTTTTTAAACTTCTGGAATAAACTTCCAAAAAGCTACAGGAAAACTGAAACCCTCAGATCCTTTAAATAGTAATTCAGTATTTTATTTTTTCTTCCATAATTTATTTTCCGATCCATTTCCCACACCAATTTAAAAACAAAATCCTGTACAGGGTCATGGGGGTCTGCTGGAGCCTATAGGTGAAAGGTTGCCTGTCCATCACAGGAACCTTGATTTGTCTTGTTGCCTAAATGTGCCATATAAATAAGTCAAGGCAAATAAACTTGCCTTGCCTTAATAATGTCTAAGTTGGAAATAAAGAACATATACTTGTATATATCATTTTTACAGTGAAACTCACCTTAAAGCATGTTTCATCCACTCCTCAGAGGGGTTAGTCCACTCCCTCAGGATTAATAATAATAAAACAACTCTACAGCTACACCTTCTCAACAGATTCCCCATGGTTGGCCATGCTGACCATCCATTGGGAAGGATATAAGGATCTTGTGGTGGTGGGGTGTGGTTTTGGCTCAGGGGGAGCAGTGGACCAGGGATACACGGAGGAGCGCCACCCGAATCCAGTTTGCTCACCATCAACCAGAGGAGAGCCTACATCAGAGCTGGTACTGCAGTATTATGTTCTTATTGGATTATCTTTTGACATGATGTAGTTGTCCATGTATGTAGACATTAAGCATAATAAAATTACATCCCACATTAAGCATAATAAAAGTGATGTCCACACATATGGTTGCAAGGTCTTAGGTGGATATGACTGAGGTATGAACTTTATGATCCCCACTCCAATACCTTCAGTTTGTTCTTCTTAACCTACTTTACAATTAATTTGTAGGTCATTGTCCATTTGGAAGACCCATCCACACCTATCCTTTAACCTTTTTGCTGATGTCCTTTGATATTCCGTTATTACTTCCAGATAACCTTTCCTCATGATGCCGTCCTTTTTGTCAAGTGCACCAGTATATCCTGCAGGAAATACTTCACTGTTGGGATAGTGATCTGAGGTCCGGATGCTTTCCCCCTTTTCCACTGAACAGATTATTAAATGTTCTAATAGCTCAATTTTAGTGTAATCAGATTGAACAATGTCTTCAAAAATTAAGATCTTTGTGGCCATTTGCTGCTGCTAAACATCCTTGATTGCCAGATTCAAATAAAGTCTAAAGGCCCAATGCAAATTCATTAGACGGATAACTTCCAACGATGTGTCATGTTGTCAGCAGCCCAGCCAATACAACTGGCCCAGTGTTAAGATATTTATGGATACCACTTTGATTTGAAAAGAAAATGTTTTTGACAACGTAACAAGGAAAGCGAGATCAGCTTCTGCTTCATACAAACTGTTCTGTTGATCTTTCCATTACTTTTGGAGAAAAAAAAAGATATTTGATTAGTAGGATACAACAAACTTTTCCCAGCTTGAATTAGATTGCTTTTATAGCCATCCCCAACAGAGACATTGGGATGTTATCTGTGCTGTTCATTTCCTCCGGTTGATGACTTTCACACTCTGAATCTGATACAGGCTGAAACATGTATAGCAGGATTTCTGGACGTGACTTTGTTGAAAACACAAGTCATTTTTGTTTATTCTCTGAGAGAAGCTGTGTGTGTGTGTGTGTGTGTGTGTGTGTGTGTGTGTGTGTGTGTGTGTGTGTGTGTGTGTGTGTGTGTGTAGGAGACACTCCTGGCCGTCATGGGAAACTTAAAGATCTTTGACCTATTAGATGACACCTAAAGCAACACAAAGGAACTTTGGCAACACTTAACTAGCAGGTCCCTCTATCAGCATAAAGGTTGAGTTACCTGTATGTCATTGTTGTTGGTTTAACAACATATGTTGGGTCTTTTGCTTGGTCTATCTTGGTCTTCCCATGTTTTCTCTTCCAACTTAAGTCTTGTCCTCACTATTGTTTCATCGTTGTCAACATAGAGCCATAAAGCCATGCACAGTTGTTGCAAAAGATGACTGGGCTGGAATTTAAAAGTTACTTTGACTGGTTTTTCGTTATAGTAGACATTGGAGGTTGAAACCAACTATTTAACATACAACAAAGTATTCTGTGCTACTTTGAGATGGCAAAATTTTGTTTAAAGAAAGCTATACTACTTGTATTGGTTTTTCATTGTAGTTATGAAGTCATTAGAAATAGATGCAGAGTTATTCTAAAGGCATCATGAGACCAAAATAGCTGGGAATGACCATCTGAATTCTATTTTTAACATTTCACACCAAACCACATTTATCTCTTTGGGACACTAAGACTGTCACATATCTGAACAACATGATGGCTATGAGCTCCAATGGTGTTTGTACCTATAATATTGCAAGATTATTGCTTAAATAGATGACATCTTCAGGATGTTCTGAAGAAGGTTTGTGAAGGTTCACAATTCTTTTTCTGATGGCTTAGCTGCTTTCTTTTGATTTAGCTGTTGTGTCCTGTTGTAAGATTTTTGTGTTTGAAGGTGTGCCTTCCATCCATCCATCCATCCATCCATCCATCCATCCATCCATCCATCCATCCATCCATCCATCCATCCATCCATCCATCCATCCATCCATCCATCCATCCATCCATCCATCCATCCATCCATCCATCCATCCATCATCCATCTTCTATACCCATTTCATCCTATACAGGGTCACGGGGGGTAGGTGTGCCTTTAATTAACTTAAATGATTTCCATTATCCTGTCGAAGGCATCTAATCCCAAAACCAGAAGTTGTGGAATTCTCCACGCTGTTCAAGGGCACCGTCAGCTTAGTCTATAAAAACGTATGACTTCAAATTAAGTAAAAACAAAAATCCTTGAGAAAAAAAAAGGCTCAGCATTCTGACGTTTTACAAGGATTTACAATTTCAAACTCTTCATAAACCTTTGGTTGCAGCTCTAAAGGAAGCCTGTCCCATACATGTACCTACACAAAACTTTAATATTGTGATGACACCTGATAAATGGTGATTGAAGTGATCAATCTGGAATACACAAAGTGAGAATGCAAATCCTACTGGACACATTGTGTGCAGACAGAAAGAGAAAATCAAATCTATCCTTTCCCCACATCTGAAGAACCTTTTGAGAACACTTGGGAACTTGTTCCCTGGCCTGAATGACAGGATTTGGCAGCCAGCTGTGGTGTCACACCTGCAACGCAATGCCAGAGGTTGTTTTCTAGCCAATCATGTCTCGTTTCTACATTGTTACATATTTTGTGGCGTCTCGCTCCACAGCTTGAGAAAGAAGGATTAGGATCATCCTGTTAATAGATGCTGTGCAGCAAACACACACAAACACAAACACACACACACACACACACACACACACACACACACACACACACACACACACACACACACACACACACACACACACACACACCTATGTGTGATGCTCACCCTTCACTTTAGCCTTGGGGAAGACCGGTCAACCAAGGAAGCTTCTGTGTTTCATGCTCTGTTGAGTTGCCTAAGGGCTCTTTATGACCAAGTCCTGCCGGTTTCACCCCTAAGTGGGAAACCTTGCTGGTTCATGGACGTCAGAAGTCTTGGGAAATGTAATATGTCAAATCTAACTGATGCTTTATCATGGATATTGTCTTACAATTAAATGTCAATACATATTTAATGGTACCATGACAGCGGTTAAAACATACACACATGGAGACATTTGTTTTGGTACCGTTACATTAAAGAAAGAAAAACCCACAATGGTCATTGAAATAACCTGACAAAAGAAATCACAAATAAAAATGTAGTGAAAATCGATCAATCAGACATTGCTTTTGGATTCTGGTTTGACAAAATTATTAAAAAATAAAAACTAATAAAACTGGTCTTGAAAAATTAGCTGGAACCCGTTAGAAAAGAATACTAATTTAAACATAGTGAGATGTTAAGCTAAAGTGTGGCCTTTACTTAACATCACAAGTGTCTTCAGTCTTGCAGTCAATCCACCTGACTATTTTAAGGGTAAAAAGGCATCAATCTGCCGTCTAGTATCATGGTGTTCGCCACACTGAACACGGACAAGAGAAAGTAAAGGAGAGAACGAAGAAGCAAGCAAGTTAAAGGTAAGTACTTTAAGACCAGCTCCAAGCAGATGTTCCTGAGACTGCAGTTGCAAATTTCATTCATAACTTTAAGGTGCATGGGACTGTAGCCAGTCTATCTGGACGTGGACACGAAAGGTAAACCGATGACAAATTGAAGAGGTGGATAATATAAATGGTAATTAAAGAGCCCAGAACAGCTCCCAAAGAGATTCAAGCAATCTTAAGGGTATATCAGCGCCAGATCAAAATCGGTCACTGTTTGAGCCAAAGTGGACGACTGAAGAGTACTCTACTGTTCTAAAAGAAAAGAAAATCTAAAAGAAATCTAGACTGGAGTTTGTCACAATGCATTTTAACAACTAAAGCTTTTTTGGCAAGTTACAGCAGCTCCATGTTCAGATACAGTTCAAGAAAAAGAAGGCTGCAGCAACTGTGAAACACAGTGGAGACTCGGTTATGTTCTGGTACAGGGTGTCTTGAATCTGCGCAGGGTACAATAAAATCTCAAGACTAGTGAAATCTTTTGCTTAATGTCAACAACATGATAATTACCCGCAACACTCACATAAGAACATAAGAAAAATATTGGACGATTCTGAAGTGGCTTCCATGAGTCCTGATCTAAGTCCTATTGAGTATCTGTGGGAAAAGCTGAAGCATGGATTCTGGAGAAGACAGAGACAGACAGCTGAAGCAGCTTTTTCACGAGTAGCTGAACAAAACCTGTCGACAGGTGCAGAGGGATTATGAGTTACAGGGCAGTGGCTTCTGCCTCAAAATGATGTTCAAAGCAATATTGAATAGAGGGTCCCATCATTTTTGTCAAGGCCAGTTTAATTAGTTAGTTTTTATTTTTAAACGATTCTTTTGAACCACAAT
Source organism: Xenentodon cancila (assembly GCA_014839995.1). Taxonomy (NCBI): domain Eukaryota; kingdom Metazoa; phylum Chordata; class Actinopteri; order Beloniformes; family Belonidae; genus Xenentodon; species Xenentodon cancila. Next base: position 13,159,584 of record CM026219.1, on the reverse strand, counting down.
TTAAAAGCAATATCAGATTCTCATTATTCAGATTTTAGTAAAGTATTGTTCATTATTACCTTTGTCAGTTTCAAGTTAATTTAGTGACCTTTTTTTCTTTTTCTTTAGTTGAAGCATACCAACAAATTCATTCATGTGTGTACTTAACAGAAAACAATATTGCAATTTTGGACACCAGTAGGGCGTAACAAGTCTTTATAGACAGAAAATTGAGTTTATTTGAGCAGGAGGAAATCAAATGTTTCAGTCCCAACATGTGTCACCATGACGACAGCTTGCTTTGAGCTCTATAAAGCAGCAACGGTTTAGAAATGAACAGGTTCACACTAATATTTCCATTATCTCACGCTTGATCACATCTCAAACTGCAAGATTTGGCCAGGACAAATCTTTTTCTTCATGCTTTGCGAGTTTCAGACTGGAGTTTTTCCATTCAGGGCCTAACTGAAAGTGTAATTTTACATTTTGCTTTAGTGAATTGCGTGCCCTTACTTCTACTAATATGACACAAAGCGCATTCTGACATTTGTTTATTTACTTAATTATTTATTTCACAACCTTACTGAAACAAAACAAACATGATACAGACCTATCCATCTGGCTGCTCTACTTATATGCCTCCCTTCATATATTTCAGCCAGAACGTACCGGAACTGTACAGTGTGTGCTCCTGTACCTCATTCTGCAATGTTCCTCGGATTCAAGACACTTCTGGCAGAACACGATCATCTCATTACACCAAATATTGAATTTTTAATGGGTCATTAGAGTCGGCCATTTACCAGCAGCAGTTCTGTCAGGGCGAACAGGTGGAGTAGGGAACTTTTGGGGCACCGTTTGTATGGGCAAAGCATCTCTACGGTCTTTAATATGTCTCCAGAATAAAAAAAAGTAATGCTGCCATGTCAGACTACCTTTTGACCCATATTATGCTTGTAAAATGACTGCTAAGTAGGCGGTGCCTTTCAAAGCCATTAGTTTAATTTAAGGGGTAGGCTGACACTAATTTCAACAGCCCTCAAAGGATCTGCTGATATAAGATAATGGGCAGAGTAGCATTGTAGCCCCACTGCTCGTACTGTATATGTCATTAGACTTGTTTGTACTGCATTACAGATTTAATCAAATTCAACTCCGGTACTACAGTAATTAGGCCTTATAGTGATTACAGGCAAAGACTGTACTCATGCAGACTTGAAAACTGCAAATTGATAAATGCAGGCATATTAGTTGGCTTCAAAATGTATCTCATATTTATTCATGTTTCTTTTAAATGATGGGTTGCTTTATATCAAGTAAGATGAAAGACAAGCACCAGACCGCGTGCCAAGAGCAAGAGAACATTAAGTCTTAAGAGACTTGCAGTATATTTTAGAAAAAAAAAAGAGCTATAGAAACAGGCCAGGAGGATAGAGAGCGTGCAGGGTCCGATCAATATTCAAACTGCAAAATGAATCTGACTGGAGCGAGAACTTCTCATCAAATGGGAAAAGAAATTGGATATGAAAGATGACCTGCCATAAAATCCGATTTCCCACAATGCCATCTGTCAGACAGCGGCCGAGGAATAATGACAACGGCTAATGAAAGCTGAGCCCTGGTTCGGCTGCGGTTTAAATCAGCTCCTCCATGCAGCCGCCTCAGTGTGCTGACTCAGTGCCCTGTCCTCCATCCAGGCAGGATGCCACATGACAAAAGAGCAAGGAACCTTTGACATTATTCACTCCTGATTCAAAAATATACAGAAAAGAGATCACGAAACTGCGATACACCATGTAGGAGAGCAAAATTCGAATCTGGTCCAGAGACTAGGGGTCGAGGCAGACGGTCCCTCTGGAGCTGGTGAGGATGTGGACTCTTTAGCAGTACAGAGATGCTGATATGGAGGCTTCAGCTTGTGCCTTCCAGTAAAGTTTCCTTCTGGACCACACTGTTGCGCAAGACAAACAATCTATTCACCAATACTTGCAAAATGGCTACATTGGTCTGCAGAAAAAAAATGTTGCAGCCTAAAGTCTGCACATTTTTTAGGATGCATGCTTTTTCTAGGGGCACAGTCTGAAAACTGAAAATTAAATTTTTAAAGGGGACGATGCTATTTTGAACCCACACCGTCTCTTTCTAAAGCTGAGTATTTTTGGTACCCTAACTGAACTAAACGGCGACAGATGGAGAAAATATATTAACAAAACAAAAAGCCAATTCTACCGTTGGTTAGCATGTGGCTAACTTAACTACATGTTGAAATCAAGGGCCAACTATCTAACTTAATGCAGAACTAAGCTTTGTTGCAGTTCCTCATCTGACCACTGGAGGCTCCAAAAGCGAGTCAATCTCCATTGACCTCCATGTTAAAATGTCCAACTTTAGAGCAGATATAAACATATTTACAGCCTGGTTCAAAAAACCGTTTGTGATCTCAATTCTCTGATTTCACGCCCATGACAACTCTGAGGAGGGTGAATTAATTTTTGAACCACAGCAGGAGAGTTTATATAATACGTTTACTTATAATATGACCGATTGAGAGTCGGCTCAGCTAATGGCTAGCTGTTATTACTTCCTCGTCCGTAATCAACATGCTATTGCGCTTAGCAACCAGCTGTTTGTTTTAACCCAGCGATGGCTAAACCTGACAGTAATTTTTGATTATATCCTGTTACAGGTATATCCTGTATCCAGCTCTTGGGAGTTCACCATAACTGTAACGTCAGAAGAAGCATGAGTGACCATAGATTGTATAAGAACAAACCCCCTGTGATGTCACCCATAGGTTTTTCCGGATTTAAAAATTTTTTTTTTCATACTGTGCAGAGCCAAGTAGGAAATGGGCGGAACATATAGGCCTTGGAACACACCCACCTTATGTCAATCACAATTAGCCATTTTAGCTTGATCGACTTAGCTTATCCCAACAGTAAATTATATGACTTTACATTCATTTGTGGTCACGTGGCCTTCGGCGAGCAGGGAGTAGCCCCGATGTAGCTGTCATTGCGGCCTGACTCACTGCAGGTCACAGCATAGTTCAGGTGGACTTCCAGGCCAACCCACAACCAGTCACGGCAGGATGTTTGTAAAATTTACAGTACAACAGAACCTTTTTCCCTTTAAAATATGAATGATTAGGCTCTGTAGTTTCTGCCAGTCACATGCCAAAAGAGACCATTTAAGAAATTTTCCTTTTAAACCTGTCTGTGGATTGACCTCACCTGGTCTGGTTTGATCGGCGATTAGAGTTTAGAGGGCCAATCTGCACATGCAAATTCTCCATGCTGAGCAGAAAGTTGTTTATGAAAAGAAAAAAAAAACTCCTTGTATCCTCTCTCTTTCAACACATTTAATTGCTGCTTAATCAATTGTGCACCTCCTAAAATGTCAGCTAGACAGCCTGAAAACGGGACCTTTGAAGAAAACACTTGTTAAATGTGCTGAATACAGAAACCTCAAGCTCTACTGAGTTATAGTTTCAAAAGTCACATTTGATGTTATGAAAAACAGTAAAATGAGTTTCTTTTTTCGTGAATTTGAGTATTTATTTATTTATGTATTTTGTCTGTTTCTCTGTTCAACATGAGACGGGCTGGACAGGGACTCCAGACCCTCCCTCCTCAAACGGCATTTTATTTTTCTTCAAAAATAATTTATAGAGTCACGTGTCATAGTTGCAGGAACAAGAACAACAATTAAAAAAAAGTGCTGAAGATATGTGGAGCCTATCATGTGCAACTAATATATTTACTCAGTGGACCTTTGTAACTGTTTCACATTTTGTTGAGAGAATTGCTTGAGGTAGAATAAAATGTTTTACTCATAAAAATGTAACCCCCCCGTCCCCCTTTGGAATATTAGGTAAATCACTCAAACTCCAGTGTAAATGCCTTTTTTTCCAGATTAAAATTCTATCCAATTTGTAGCATTTTGAAAGAAATTAACAGAATGTGTTTCAACATGGAAAAAACATTATTTTAAAGGTTAAATTATATAAGTATAGAACATAAAGCTCACATAATTGAAGTTGTGTTGGTTTTGCGAGAGCTAAAAAACATCCCTTGACATGATCTGTATTTTATAGACATGTAACAATATATAACTAAAACAGGTCAAGAACAAATACAAGATTTATCATTGTTCTGTTGAAGGACTTTTTTTTTTTTTTTAATCTATAAAGCGAAATTAAACCAATAGACTAAATGGAATACAAACATGTTTTAATACCAGAAAGTCCTAATGTCCTGCAACTGAAATCAGATAAGAATGAGGTTGCAGTCTCTGGGACTGAATCCATCGGACACAGGCTGTCTAGTTGTTTAGTAACTCTGCATGGCATTACATTTGGATCCAGTACCACACTGAGGAGTCTTGTCATGTTTTTCCCATCAGGATATGTCCACTTAATCATACATCAAACATTTTTTTCTGTAATTGTTTTCTTTCATCTTCATAACAATATACAGTAAAATAAGCAAATCCCTATTTTAGGGTGATGCAGGAAAACTAGTCTAGGCATTTTTTATGTCAAAATTAAAGTCCTGCAATTTTCTTTAATATTAGGATGTCCCTAAATGACTCTTTCAACTGATCCAAATCCCTGCAGCGAGAGTTCTGATGAGGATTAGTAGGAGAGATCATATTTGTCCAATATTAGCTCACCCTCATTTGCTTCTTGTAAAATTTAGTCTATAATTTAAAATTCTTCTCTTACTTATAAAGCCCTGAAGGTCCTAGCCCCTTCTTACAATAAAGAACCCATAGTTTTATATTATTTCAACAGACCACCAATAAAAAAGTGAGAAAACGCATTTATGAAAAAACAAAAATCTGCTACAAACAACTACATTTAATTGACTCCATAATTGGAGGAAGCTATATTTACATTTATTTTATCATAAGTGCTATGCATTATCGAGGCAAGAGTGGGTTATGTTTGTACGTATGAAAGGCTCAGAACTACTACCATTTTCATAAATGCTAAAACACACGCAAGTGTAGTTCTGAAACCTTCATGAATGAGGTCCAATGACTGAAAGAGCCTTAAGTCCCACAGCTCAAAAACAAGCCCGATACAAGCCCCAATCATCACCCTCCACCACCATGCTTGACAGCTGTTATAAAGTGTTTGTGCTGCTATGTTGTGCTTTGCCTTGTGGTTTGTTCAAATACAAGACTGCAAAACTAAACCACGGAAATGTTTCAAAAGAACCATATTTTTGCATTCATATTCTAACTGTTCTGTTATGAACTTTAACATTGAACATAGCAACTCAGGACAGAAAAGGATGAGATGTTTGGAAGTGGTTTTATATAAACTATATGGTCAAAAGTATTTGCTCACCTGCCTTGACTCGCATAAGGAATATAAGTGACATCCCATTCCTAATCCATAGGGTTCAATATGACGTTGGTCCATCCTTTCCAGCCTTAACAGCTTCAACTCTTCTGGGAAGGCTGTACACAAGGTTTAAAAGTGTTTAAAGGAATTTTTAACCATTCTTCCAGAAGCGCATTAGTGAGGTCACACTGATGTTGGACCAGAAAAAACCTGACTCTCAGTCTCCTCTCTAATTCATCCCAAAGATGTTCTATCAGGTTGAGGTCAGGACTCTGTGCAGGTCAGTCAGGTTCATCCACACCAGACTGTCATCCAGGTCTTTATGGACCTGCTTTGTGCACCTTTGCACAGTCATGTTGGAAGAGGAAGGGGCCAGCTCCAAACTCTTCCCACAAAGTTGGGAGCATGGAATTGTCCAAAATGTCTTGGTATACTGAACCATTCAGAGTTCCTTTCACTGGAACTAAGGGGCCAGGCCCAGCTCCTGAAAAACAACACCACACCATAATCCCCCCTCCACCAAACTTTACACTTGACACAATGCAGGTAGCCAAGTGCTGTTGTCCTGGCAACCGCCAAACTCAGACTCGTCCATCAGATTGCCAGATGGAGAACTGCAATTCGTCCCTCCAGAGAACACGTCTCCACTGCTCTAGAGTCCATGCTTTACACCACTGCATCCGAAGATTATCATTGCACTTAGTGATGTATGTCTTGGATGCAGCTGCTCGGCCATGAAAAACCATTGCATGCGCACTCTTCTTGAGCTAATCTGAAGGCCACATGAAGTTTGGAGGTCTGTAGTGATTGACTCTTCAGAAAGTTGCCGATCTCTTTGCACTATGCACCTCAGCATCCTCTGACCCCGCTCCGTCAGTTTACGTGACCTACCACTTCGTGGCTGAGTTGCTGTAGTTCCCTAACACTTCCACGTTCTCATAAAACAGCTGACAGTTGACTGTGGAATATTTAGGAGCGAGGAAATTTCACAACTGGATTTGTTGCACGGGTTTCATCCTATCACAGTTCCACGCTGGAAATAGTTGTAAAAAACAGTCTGCATGTCTTGGTGCTTGATTTTACACACCTGTGGCTTGGAATTGATTGGAACACCTGATTCTGATTATTTGGATGGGTGAGCGAATATTTTTGGCAGTATGGCGTATCTTCCAGATTGATGAGCGTCAATAAGCGCTTTTCTGAGATTATTACTGACGTCTTATGAACTTACCTTCCTTAATTCCCATGGAAACAGCAAGGGTGCAACCCAGTTAGCTAGTTGTTTTTTTTTTTTTTTCACTTTTCACACACAACCACTTTATTTTGGCTCAGTTTTGTGTTTTCAATAAATTATGACACATTGTATTATATCAAACATAGTTATTCATTTGAAATCGTATTCACCTAATGTTAAGAACGTTAAAGTACCAGATAAAGTACCAGGTGTAGCCCACTTCCTGTTTCACATGACTGCAAGTCCATACGACCAGCGTGAAATTCAAAAGGTCAAGCTGTCAGCTACGACTTATTGTATTACTGGAACAATATGAGATGTGAGCACCAACACCATGTCAGAAATGCATTTGCTTTAATGTGGTGTGTTTTTAAGTCAGTGGACTCTAGAAAACTCAGAGCCTTGGGGGAGAAATCTGCAACGCATGTATGTGTCTTTTCAAAGCTCCATGTAAAGTTAATGGCCTCTTAAATAAACTGTCAATCGTGCCACCGCCTGGCTTGTTTTTACCCACCCAAGTGCACAAATCTTCAGTTTTATTTATTTATTTATTTTTCAGCAATGAAAGATTTTGCTGCACTCTGGGAGAGCTTCTGTCTCTTTCCTTTTCCTCCTCTACCCACCCACCTTTACTGCCTCCTCCGTCAAACCGGGGATTTAGTAACTGATACAATTTGATCTTGTCGATTCCTGTTTCAATCTGCAACCATCAGAAGGAGGCAAGCAGGGGCAGTTGTGGATAGAAAACCTCTGGATATATTATTATAAATTTTAAGACTGCAAGGTGACTAATGTCAGGAGACTGTGATCCTTATATTTTACTGTCTCATTCGAATATATACACTGCTGTTGAGCTGTCAACTTAAATCACAGAGCACTGTTTTCTCTGGGCCAAAAGGGGAATTAGCATTATTGAATCCACAGTTATATATTGAACAGCTCATGGAAAGACTCCCTTATTTAACTCAACAGCAACTTTGGAGGAGAAACTCAAGTCAATGCAGAAAAGAGCACAGAAGTGGGGGCGGGAATTGGATTCAGTCTCCCCATTAGATGTATGACGAGTGCATGAGGGATTTATTGCGGGAAAGTGTAAGATGTTCTCTCACATGCACAAAATTTAGTGAAATGACAGAATTTGTGTGAGTTTTTGTTGCTGGATATCAAAGGTACAAAAAACTCCAGGGCCCCAATCAATGCTCTGACTTCTTGTACTGTTCCTCAAAGAAAGATTTGAGGGGGTTTGCATGCTGTATTTCTCTTTCTAAAGGTCATAATGTCGGTAAATCATTTACGTATCCAGGAGATTTCTGTGCATAAAGTCATTAACTGCATTAAAAATAAACAAAACAAACAAACAAAAAAAAAAAACTCAACAAACCCCATCTCACATAGGTTTTATGAAGAAATGATTTGAAACCTTTTATTTGGGACTGCCATAAAAACGTCACCCAGACCCGATTAATCTAAAAATGGTCTGGCTGGAACCCACCTTAGTTCAGTTACCACAAGTTAGCATTCTCGTGTCATGTCACTACCTAAAACAAAATCTGAATTGTGTTTTGCTGGAGCAGAAACAAGGACTGGTGGAGCCTTGCCCAAACACCACCTCCACTGACTGATATTGAGGAATGTATTTTTCCAACTTCTGCATTTAGCCCCTTGGTGTAAACCTAAGCTGGACACGTGTATTCTTAGATCCGTCAGACGGCACTGCATCACCGCCGCTTGTCAGTGGCTGATATGACCGCATAAGGGAATACTGTCAGAAATCTTAGTCAAGCACTACGATATGAATTTAAATTCACAAATACAATTTAAAAGTGATTCTACACACTTTCCTTTCCCGGAACTTTTTTTTTGTCACATTGAGTGAATATCTCCTCACCACCCACAAGCTGCCTGAAGGGGGAGGCCTGGGAGTTCATGGTTTGGCATATTTAATCGGAAAACACTGCAGGAACCGGGAGGCAGGAGCTAACTTTCTATGTTTTGTTGATGTCGCGCTTCAATATGAGCAGATCTGACATCATCCGGAAATTGATTTATGTTAACCAGAGTTGACATCTCTGGGCTCTGAGGCATCTGGTGTGAGCCATCACACAGCCAAAACATGCATTGTGATCAAACTAATCAATCTTACAAATATTGCTTGGAAGAAATTAACATTGCATGCCCCAAACCATAAACAAAATTGACCATTCACACTATCCAGAGTCTGGGATGGTACGGGGCTGTCTCGATGACTTTGCAAAGGTCATTTACGCTCTCGTGATGGCAGCACTAATGCAGAAAAGTTCTTCTGAGAACCATACGTTGCGTACGAGACCACATCTTTTCCAGAAACAGAATGCAAAACCACATTCTTTAAATACATATGGCTGAGGAAGAAGAAGGTACAGCTATATGACTGTCCTATCTGGAGAGTTATTGTTTTCATTTTTAAATCCCACACCGCCTTTTCCTGACTTGGGAATTTTATCTACCGCCAGGCCTGAAAGAGTCCTGTATACAGCTGCACAGGGGCTGTATAGCTGAATACTTGCTCTGTCTAACTGTCACCAGGTAAAGACAATTAAACCAGCCAAGTCTCTCTTTTTTTGCGAAAGGTTTCTGAGAACACATATTTTACCTGTTAAATATTTATGCTGCCCTTCTCTTGAAAGACAGGCTAAATTGTTTTTTTTTTGTTGTTGTTTTTTTTAAGTGTTAAAGTGCATAAATGCAACGTAAGAGTCTTTGGCAGTAACGCTGTTCAGGATTAAGCAGATAACAACCATATCCATTACATAAAGGAAGAACATCGGTGTGTGTGCATCCCACAACAGCAACGTCAAGTCTGCTTTAGTTTAGAGAGCATGAAAGATGGAGGAGGGAGGTGGAGAGGGACAAGAAGAGGAAAAATGAAGAGGTGTAAGTGGCCCTTGAGAGACCAGCCTTTTGATAGAAGAGGAAGTATGAAATCTTCTTCATTTCTGAGTCCTCCATTTGTGCCCTTGCTCCAACCCGACCAGCAGCGCCTAACTGGAGAAGGCGTGTTTGCACGTCCTTGAGAATAACCTGCTTGTAATGAGTGCTATGTAATCTTCTGGACTTACTTTTAATGGACAAAAGAACCATCAAAGGCAACTTCATTGCTGTGACTAAGCGTAAATCATGTTTTAATTAAGGAGGATATAAGGATTCCTTTCTTCCCTTAGTGAGAAAGACATTCCCAATGGACTATCTTCAAATTCCACTGTAGTGTTACTCCAAATAGCTTAACTAGATGCTAATTGGAGGCTGTGCTAGCCAAGAGGAGACTGCACCTTCTTTCAAATCTGTCTTTTAAGCAACGGCACTTCCCTCTTTTAATGCAGCCAACTTGACTGCCCTAAAACAACAGTTTTCTACAGGGAAGGGATTTTGCAAACATGACAGAATAAGAAAGGCTCAGAGTATTGTGTCAGCAAATTGTTTGTGGTTCTGCCCTTTCATCCATCCCTTAAAACACTTTTAAATAAAACTAAGAAAATAAATTTTGCTGTGCAATATGAAAGCATAGAACCTGTGAAACCACAGTCAAGCGCCAAAGTTACTATCCCGTCTTTTAATCCTATGGTGGTTTTTATTTTTGCATATTATTGGCATGTTTTTTTATTTTTATTTTTATTTCTTTTTTTGGGGGGGGGGGGGTCTTAGCTTTAGGGAAACAGAACCATACATACATATATATAACTTGTGTCAGTGTGCCATCATGCTATAAAAAAAAAAAAATGTGGGCAATACTAAGCACCCACTAGCTGCTTCCACTGGATTTAAGTTCAGTTTGATTTCAACATGCATACATTTTCATTACCCAATATATACTTGAGTTTAAGACTCATTATCTATTCTTAAAAGCCATCAAAACCTCCAGTTTTGTGTGTAATTCTGTATTACTTGAGTGGGCTTTATTATATTACTAATAAGAATTAGCCATTATTTCATTCCTACTATTACAGCAACAAAGATTACATCACAGTTTTGTAACACTAGCCAGTTTTAAAAGTTTCTAGCTGCAGCACTACAACATATGCACATTTTTATACTAAAAGACAGGTCTGTCCTTTAAAACCGGTCCTGTAGTCTAATATATAGGTGAATGGACTTAAATCAAGACTTTAGTGTCTCCAGCTGGTGAAATTCTCCCCGAACCCCCTCTGCTCCCACCAGACTCTTCTCACTACAGACACTTTCCAAAAAGCAGTCCAGCCCAGCTATAATGAAGCTCAATCCGATACCTTCCCAAAGTCTCAAGACAAAAATCAAAATCCTGTTGTTCTTTCTAGCAGACAAGACAAATAACCTAAAACAACTTTAAAGTACATATTGATTTGTGTTGAGCTCCCACAGCTCACAGTCAAAACTATCAAACTATAGGTGAACAGAACAAATTACCACCCAAAGAAGCCATCATTAGCGGATATTACAGCTTCATGTATGTGTAGTGGGTCATGAGGGAGGACAATAGGCCATCTGAGGTCCAAGTGGAGGAATTAAACTTCCAAATCACTTTGGTCTGTCATTTCTTCTGGCAGGTTACAAGTTAGCAATTAAATGTATTATTGCAGTGCACTTCTAGACCTATGAATGTCTGCAAAGCCGTGACAGGAAGTGGTGATGGTTAAAGCCCGACATCACTGATTTCGGTCTGATAGGGCAGGAGGGAGCCCCCCTAACTACGGTGTGTGTTCCTATAAAACGGTAGCTGTGACGGCCCGCGACTTTTTTGATTAGGGCTTCCTGTAGACCCTTCGTGCTGCTGCAGAGAGGGAGGGTGGAACGAAAAAAGGGAAGAGCTATGCTGGTTTATCAAGATTAAATCATTTCTTTAAGGAATAGTGCTATAGGCTTTATTTTAGACAGACTGGAAACGAGTAGGAACGGCCCTGGTAACACCCATGAATGTTATGAGTTGGGCTGTTTCTTGGCTAATTGAGGCTATCATATTTATTTTTTGCCACCATAAGGATGTTCTTTCAACGTTAGAGCTCAAAGCTGGTATCTAGTGCAAAGACAAATGTTTGTGAGTTAGAAATAAAAAAAACCAAGCACCAGCCATCTAACTTCTGGGTTTAACTTTCTGAGGATGGTGAATTGTTTTTTTTTTTTCTTACCAGGCCAGGAGAATTTATATAAAGCACTAAGTTGGTTCTAAAATGTAAAAATCTGAAGTCATAGGGTTTCATTATTTAGGGCTCTTTTAAGGGCTCCTATTTATGAACATCTGAAAGCAGAAAAAACAGAGTTGGCCTATACAACGTTAGTGGACCATGGGCCCTCAAAACAACATGGTGTTTACAATTATGGCATTTTAATAGATCGCGTTTCCCGCCATGTCTTTACTGGACTCAGGAGTCAATAACTAAAAGCTTCTTAAGTTTGTGATACCGGCACAGATAATCCCCTTCTCATGAACTTCAGAGTAGCAGGCTTTCATGCATCAAGTGGTTCGCAAGTCCAAATTAGAGGACAATTAAAGGACAATTTACATCACGGCAGCAACGAATCATGATGCTGTTAAGTGGTACCATCTCCTCTGCAAAGAGGAAAATAAGGCTCCTGATCAGAAGAGTCTCGTTTTAAAACCTGAATCAGTGCCACTAATGTTAGTAGTAAGTAGGGGAATAACAGTAAATGTAAAAGGTAGAGATGACCTTTGAGGTCACAACGGTAGGGGTGGTGATCAGAGGCTCTTTGCTGGCAGATGAAATACATTAACTGCAGGGGTGACGATGGGATGATATTTAATCACTGAACATCTTAAGGGTTTCGCCTTTGATGTGTGTCCATTGCAGTCATGTTGATCCTTTGATGGCTGATAGTAGCAAGATGAAAACATGCTTAGAGATACAGCGGCCACATAACTTCTGAAGGAAGCTGGTAGATTGGTGCGTGCACAAATGACTGTCCTGTTTTTTGACACGGAGCTCAGCAAATCAACAGGGAGTTTGTGCACAACTGAACCCGCTCTTAGATAAGAGACCTAATGGACGCACTGACTTATGGTGCATTCCCACCATCAGAAAAACACCCATACTGCACCAGCCCACCCAAGCAAACATCACATGCAGTTGCTAATAAATGGCATTGCTAATTAGTCCCTTACCCTCGTCTGCCTCCCACTCCCTTAACAGGATCACAGAGAGCGGGTCGGTCGTTTTCATTGCGAAGGGCAGGCTGCTCACTAGAGAGCCCTTTACAGCCCAAATCACCAAGATGCCGGGGAGCAGCTTGTCTGATTAGCACTGATTACGCTCTAATTGGAGTTCTCCAAAACACGATGACCTCTGCTTTGTTTATTGATGGGATTAATCACAGTCTGGCATGAATTAGAAATCCCACCTGAATTAATTCTTTTCTCATTATATTTGGAGGCCGTGTAGGTCGACATACCCCTCGTCACCCTGCCCCCTTTTCTCGTTGCCAGCAGATTTTTAGTGCTGAGCATTTTCTGTACAATCTGTGAGTTTGAGAGCGAACGCTGAGGTTCTCCGCCTTTTGGATTTCCAATTTTGTCACCTCAAGTCTAAGAGTGTAAAAAATGGCTCAGATTCTCTGTATTTCATTGTCGATGAAAAGCTAGAACTTGTAATTAAAAAACAGAACTTCTTGAGATTAAAACCACTGAAGTCCTCACATACGTTTGCAAAAAAAATAAAGAAACTCACTTTTTTTTCAGTTACTGCGGTGAAAAGAAGAAATAGATCTTGGGAATAAAACTGGCTCTTTTCTAACTCAGGTGATTTGGGATGAGCATTTGGGATGAGCACGATACTGCAAAGACTGAAAATCAGATAAATAGTTAAAAGACCGGAGCACACACGAGGAAATCAACAAGCTTTAAGTCTGAGTGACCACTTCTGACAGGCAGGCAAGCTGATGACGCAACAATCCTCACATGTGGCGAGAAGCCGAGGTAGTCGCTGATAAAGACAGAGAAAGAATTACAGCGACACCCGTGGGAAGCTTAAAAGACAGGGGCCGTTACTTAAATAGACAATATACAAACACTACTGCGTGAAGATAGATTTGGGGTGACGGACAAAAATCCTCCAGTAAGTGAGAGGACAGCACCGATGCTTGGAGAAGGGCTTGCAGTCTCCGTCCTCACAACCACAGTGTGTTGTCAGTGCCGAGTGGTTGATGGCAACATGGAGCGTCGGCCAGTCCTCAGGGATACAGACAGGCAGCTGGTGTTGGCATGTGGCTTTTGGCTGGGAGGAAATGGTTATGTGTCTGATACGCTCTGTGACATCTGTCACACTCGGAAGCCGCTAGGCCACGCCACTCGCTCTCAGATGTGAAACATTTCCAGCGCACATTTTCTTCAACACTCTTCATAGCGGCACTTGCGTGCATGTGTGAGTGCACCGCCCACCTTCAGTTAGTGGGACACGGGTCAATGGAAAATTTTATTTTCTTTTTCAGTGATTCTCTTGTAGATTTTCTTGTGTACTTGGGATCATTGTCCAGTTGTGCGACACTATTTCAAGCTTTCGCTGGGATGGCACAGATGGCTTCGCGTTCGACTCCATAAACAGGCATTGGGATACACAGAAGAGTTCATAGTTGACTCGATAACTGCAAGGTGCTCAGATCCTGTGGCAACGAAACAAGCCAAACATACTGACTTCACATTGGTGTCATCTGTCAAAAGGACATAGGTTCAGTTTCACGCTTGTACAGATGCACGTTTTTGGCAGACCAGCAATGCGACCATCTTCTGCCATACTTCTGCAGTCTCATGGAGATCATTTTACAATCTACTGAGTTAAATACATTTATGATGTGTTTTTTTTATACCTTGGGGTGAACCTACCAGCACGTGCTGTAAAGTTTTGAGTTCTTCCAGCTGTTGAAAGATCTTCTTCACTTTAAAACAGGATCCCAAATATCCTTTTTTTTTTTTATTTGTACACAGTCATACACCAAACTGATACTTTAAATAATACTTGACTGGAAGTTTCTTTCAGAATTAAAGGGAACACAGATCCCTTGTCTGCAGCTCTACTACAGATAGTTGTTCATGATCATGATTCATTGTAAAATATGTAACAGTCATCCGATGGTTGTTCCAAATCCCATCATAATTCCACCAACACAGACTATAACCTTGGTCTTCACTGATACTCCATTGCTCTGTTTTTAGAGGTTAAGATTAAAAACTCGACGGGGCAACAGTTTACCGATGTTCTGATGTTCAGGTGTTGAACTATTGATAAATACAGAAAGAAATAGGAGTGCTTAATACCCAACTTTATAATGGGAATAAATGCGGGGGGAAAAAAGCCAACAAGAAGTGAGATTGTTTAGTCAGAATATAAAACAACAGAAAAAGAACTGGGACAGCGCTGCTGCCTAATTTATTTCTTAGGTGAACTGTATAAGTGTCGATGAGAAGTTGTGGTGATATCAAAACGGAAAAGCAGTTAGGAAAGGAGTTCTGAATTCCACTTGAGATACTTGCCAAAGCCACTTGGCTGAATAATTCTAGTCAGAGATGGATAAGTGATGCATCACAACCCCACAAACCTGAACAGCTGGCTGAATGACATATTTAGGGTTCCTCCACCCCAAAAGCAGTGACACCGTTGGGTTCTGATGGAGCCTTTGAATTGGTAAAACCCTCTAGATCGCATTTCTTTCCTTTTTCCCTTTTTCTTTTATGGCCTGGCCTTTCCTGGAGTACAACCAAGCCAGCTGTTTCATCCTGGTGCCAACATGTGCGAATTATCCCCTGTTAGCATCCATTCAAGGAAGTATTTAACACACCCACTTAAAAGTAGCATTGATCTCTTTAGGTTACTGACAGCAATAAGGCTAATTCGTATATTTTGAAATAATAAAATTATTACGTTACCCTACTTTTGTATAAACCATCCTTTCTTTCCTCTCTGTCTTAAGAATGAATTATTGCAAGGATATAATTCTTTTCATAACACTATTACTTAGACCCAAATATATCAATCTCTCTGTAAATGCAGTGCCCATCTCTTTGAGCCGTCTCAGCAGCATCTGGTATTCCATTAACATGGACAGAGTTAAACATGTGAGCGCCAGCTGAAATAAATACATTATGGGGAGCTTAATGGAACATGTCCCTGCTGCTTTCTAATCTGGGGACATTTTCCATTAGCCTAATTGCAAAATAGAAACATTCAAAATGCCACAGAATGCTTAATGGTTATGGGTCCTTGCTGGTGAAGTATAACTTCTCTCCTGACGCCACAGTGTTCACCCCAAAACACTTAAGGGTCCATTAAGAATACTAAGCAAACACCCAATGGATTCAACTGAGGAAAATGTAGTTCAGCTTTAGGATTAACAGGTTCTATAAAGTAGATATTGGGACTGGTCTGAATATAATTTAATGGGCTTCAGGCTGTCACATGTAGTGTTTTTCCAGCAAATATCTGCGACTGTGGTGGAGCACAGTCAGCTATCAACTGTCACCTAGGGTCACTAGGTCTGGATCCTGGTACCAGAGCTGAAAACTCGATGTCCACTTAATGTACAAATTACCAGATATCTGAGTATTTGGATCTGCGAGTGCTTTTAAACATCTTGATGTGCTGTCATTCTATTTCTCTACATGATGGCTGGGATCTTTTGGATAAAAACGTCTCCTGTCAATGATTTTAAGCCTTTCAAAATGAGCAAACAGTGTTGTGTCATCAGAACACCATCGAAGACACAAATCCCAGAAACAAGCCAGAACCAAATTGGTTTATCTTTTGTAGAAAACAACAAAGGCTCTTTTAACAACAGGGATTTTAAAACATTGAACGAAGACCCTCCAAAGCTACATTTATTGATAAAAACAGATTCCTGTACCACCCCGAATGGCTTACTTTATCCTCCCTACAATGACCGGTCAGAGAGGCCAAAGTGCTCCACTGATCAAAATTTCTGTTCTTGTTTTGAGGGAAAAAGAAGTGACACGGTTAAGAGCACTGCCCCTGCAGAATCTGGCTGACAATAATTGCAGCAGAGCAGTAATGGCTGTCTATTGCACTTTTACACTCTGTTCCCTGTGATCAAAACGACTATGAAAGCCGTGGATGCTTTTACAGTTGTGCACACTCTGTTTGGTCTTTGAAGTTTGCAGATATGTGTGAAGTTTTCAACCTGACTTAAAAACCAATTCATTCCCACCTATTTCTTCATTGCATAAATATAAAATGCATTTTTTTTTTTTTTAAAGGAGCAACACTGAAATAATAATTCAATCTTGTTCCAACTGTCTAAATGACACTGATATTTTAATCCACAGAGCTCGCTGGAGCTCCCCCTTGACAGAGCTGTGCTTACAAGAGGAATGCAAACGGCATAATTGGCAATGTAAAACGCTTGCTCTATTAAATGAAAGGAGCATGGTGCCTGATAGCCTTCATCACCACTAAAGCTCTTCATTAATCTCCATCCACAAGGTCAAGGAGTTACCCCGAACAAGAGAAATGAGTTAAAGCTTTGCTATCAAGAAATGAACCTTGTGTGACTGACTGCATGGGCAGCTTGTGGGTTTTGTTATTTCGAAAAGCCACCAGTGCAGCTTTTTTTTGTTTTGTTTTAAACTGAGTTTTAAAAGAAGAGCATTTTTTTGTATTAGGATGGCGTTCACAGTGTTATTTCTTTAAATCGCTACGTCTTCACACTGCCTTCAAAGGACTTAATCTGTCTCGCACTGAAAAGCCCTAAAGCTTCAAACCTTTAAGAAAATTTCAGCTGCTTTTTCCCAGTGCAGTAAACAACAAGTCCAGGCATTAGCAGAGCTTTTATGTGCACATCTGACCCTGAAATAAGTCCCTTTTCGACAGAGCTGGGTTTCCACTCAGAAGGAAAGGTTAACCTGCAAGCCAGCACTTAATATGGAGAGAAATATTGTGCTGCTACGCAAATAAATCGAAATGCTTTTAGGACCAGTCGGCAGTCATTCATAACCTCCATAAGTACAGTGTACACACAGACTATCTTCCTCCTATGAGCGTTATCAAGAGTGAACACAAAGCCTGTATTGATCATGGCAGAAATGTTTGCTTTTGTTATTTTTCTAACCCCCAGAAATCCTGGAAGCTCCCTGTGTGTGTGTGTGTGTGTGTGTGTGTGTGTGTGTGTGTGTGTGTGTGTGTGTGTGTGTGTGTGTGTGTGTGTGTGTGTGTTTGATGCGTCACTGCTGGTATGTGCCCACTCTAGTTTCAGCCTTAACTTAGAAATTCTAACAATTAATAAAATGGACAAATTAAAACAAGCAACTCCTCCGGTTTATCAATAGGTCCAGGTCCGCTGCAGGGCCTTCTCCTTTCTCAAAGACACCGACCTATTAAAGCCTGTAATCAAAAGCACTTTGACTGATAAGATGGGGTTATATTCACGAAATACACCCTTTTAAAAGATCCACTCCCATCTGCTTAAATAGATGTTTTTCAGCCATTGCATGTTGTCCTCCGGAGGACAAGGGGAATCGAAATCTTAATGGGGTTGGATTATGGCTGTCGTTTTCTGGCTTAATAATGACAGACATTTTGCTGACAAAATGTCTAGAAAGAAAAAAAAAAAGAAAGAAGAAAACTGGTGAGACTTGCCTGAGAACAAGACTAAGAAGCAGGTGGTTTGACCTCTTGAGCAGTGGCTTTGCTTAAGTTTGTGCTCTGGCACCACATGTGAATTTCAATAGATCTTTTCTTGATATACACACACACACACACACACACACACACACACACACACACACACACACACACACACACACACACTGGTTCTCACGCCACGTATCCTTCACCTGCTGTAGTAGCATTCCAGTCTTTTCCTTTATCCTTGACCTTGTGTCTCATTTAAAATAATAAAAAACAATAATAAATAAAACCGATTGAACATCATTAACTGTGTGTAAAATGTGAGACATAGTCCTTCATTGCAGTTGCAAGCTGGCACTTTGAAACCTAGAGCTGAAACCATCGCCATCTTCGATCCAAGAGAAAAGAGGGTGAAGCTGGAAAAAAGAAAGTATTTTAAACAATATGTGCTGGAGTTATTTTAACCAATGTGTCTCAGAGAAATTCTTTTAGAAGAGTTTGGTGCTGGGTATCACCGCGTAGTTGTAGTGCATTGTAGGGGAGACGGTGCAATAATGTAAAGCTATAGACAAAAACAACATGCTATGCTTTTTTTTGCACTAATACAAATACATATATTTGAACATTTATCATATATTTATCCTATATGATCTCAAAATAGGCAGCACGGTGGCTTAGTGGTTAGCACTGTTGCCTCACAGCAAGAAGGTTCCTGGTTTGATTCCCGGCCCGGTGGGTCTTTCTGTGTGGAGTTTGCATGTTCTGCCCGTGCTTGCGTGGGTTCCCTCCGGGTACTCCGGCTTCCTCCCACAGTCCAAAAAACATGCATATTAGGTTAATTGATCATTCTAAATTTCCCGTAGGTGTGAATGTGAGTGTGCATGTTTGTCTGTCTTTCTATGTGGCCCTGCGACAGACTGGCGACCTGTCCAGGGTGGACCCCTGCCTTTCGCCTAATATGCATTGGGATAGGCTCCGACGGAGCCCTGTGACCCGGTAACGGATTAAGCGGGTATAGATAATGGATGGATGGATCTCAAAATAAGAACAGGTCCACAGCCTTGCGTCTGCTGATGTTTTGTGTAATTTTATAGCTTGAGTTCCTTTACAGCTGGATGGTACGGCAAATAAAACCCTTTAAAAACTCACATTTACTTCAAATGCCTGGGTACATAATGAGGAAGTTTAAAAGCTTCTGAATTGTGGAAACGACTTTGTTTAAACAAGATCATGTAATGCCAGCGTGCATTAGCATATACAGTCACATCGTATTTCCAGACTTCAGCCTTTTTCCTTTAATAAAGCTTTTCCATGCATGCTCAGTGACTTGTGTTTTCTGCCTAAAGGAAGGAATGCTTTAGAAAGATATCCTATTCTCCTATTTGTTTAACCGTGTTGGCCATGTGGATGGACAGAACATTCAACAACACAGCAAGTCCTTCCTTGCAAGCCTTAAACGTTGGCTACAAATGTTAGTTCTTGGGCCTTAGTCATCCTACTATTATGGTTTTACTCTCCTCATCCTGCCTCTGGCTCTGTCAGGCTCGACAAAGGCCTTTTTTCAAATACTCATTCAGGTTGGCCGCTGCTCATCACTGCAGCGGCTTCGAAGTACAACCAAAAGGTAATGTGTGCCTCTTGTTTTTGGGTTTTAGTGTCAGTGGTTACTCGGTGCGAGCATTAATGTACCACAAAAGGCTCTTCACGCTACATGCTACTTCAGGCTTTTTTTAATGCTTTATAACTGCTCTCACGCGGTGGGAAATTGAGACACCTGTTCGCGCTTCAAAGTGGGGTCAAACATTAACAAGATCCACAGTCAGCGGCTTTAATACGTATGGAGACATTAGGGTGCTGCTTAACTTTGTAATTTCAGTTTGATAAATCAAATTAATGGTGATTACTGACATTTTTGTCAAAAAAGATGAGATATATTTTAATAACGTTAGTTTATTAGCTTCTCTTATGGGATCCCCATGACAACCTTAGCATGTGGTTGTTTTGTACTACCTCCATGCAGTCTGGATAAAATTGAATGGATTCAAGCAAGTGTTGTTTAATTCTTACAATTAAGATTTTAACCTGTGATTGACAGTAAGGGTGAACTTGGACCAAAATCAGTCCATAGTTATCTTGTGTGTGGCTAGCTTTTGATACTCCCAGATAATTTCACTTAGAAAACAATTTCTTAAACAAAAACCCGAATAAAACCCAGGAGACCAGAATTGTAACAGAGGAGAGCACCTCCTTTCCCTTCCGCCATTGTGTGTTCACTACAGTGACAGACCCAGTAGGATCCAGTCCCAGTAGGATCCTGACCCAGTAGGATCCAGTCCCAGTAGGATCCAGTCCCAGTAGGATCCAGTCCCAGTAGGATCCAATACTACCCAATGGCAGTAGTGCACCATTCCAGCTGTTGACAACGGTCCATAAACAAAAGAAGGTGGCAGAAGAGAACAACAATAGAATGGAACAAGGTCAGCATTCAAGGATGTTAAGGTTGTTGTTATGTTTGCTTACCATCTGCAACGGTGGTGAGATTGAGAAGAGACGGCTCAAACTCAAGTGCTAACCATCTCGCTTCCGCATTGATGCTCATGCGGAACTAAGACTCGTTGGACAAACACATTTACAGCCTGGTTCAAAAAAAACGTTTTGGTCTCAATCATTTGATTTCCCATCCATGACAACTCTGAGGCGGGTGAAATTTTTTTGTACCACGCCAGAAGCGATTATATCAAGCAATACATTTATTTCAAATGTGATTGTTTGGCAACTGGTTAACTTTGATTGATTGACATGCAGTGGGCTGCTCCCTGCATGACCAATAGCTCCAGTGACTGAATTCTTCGTCCAAACTCAAGAGGACATTGCAATACCAGATCAGTGTCATCTCTGCTGACAGCATAGCCAGTCACCATCAACTTAACACCACCCCCCGACCCAACAGTTTTTCAGACCCACCCTATAGTACTTAATCTAAAGGCAGGGACATGTTTTAGTCCCATAGAAGTTCCTTGAAATGATTGTTGCCAGTAGAGAAAACCACCAACAGTTGAGGACCCGTGAAACTACCCCGCACCTCCTGATTATGGAAACATAGAAGGTCACCTTATTTTAGTTGCTTGTCAAATGTTTTCAGAATTTTCTGGTTTGTGTCTTTATATGCTCATTTCCTCTCAAATATTTAAAAATAAGACAAAAACAAAAACAGTCTTTTGGTAAAGTAATGCTCATTATCTTTGTTTGCCATGCCCCCCTTTGTTATGAATTTCTGATCCTTTCTGAAGGAACTTATTAAGAAAATTAAAAAAAAGAACAAAAAGTCAGGACTAAATGCAAGTACTTACAAAGCTCAAATAAAGGATATAAATATACAGCCTGTGGTCTGGCAATGCTGATGCTGCACTAGCTATCTCCATCCTTTATGCACTAAATTTATTGCAGGTCACACAATACTAGTTAGTTTATCAATTCATGCTCACATAGACAGAAGCAATAATGGAGGTGGAAAACTGGTCAAGGTCAACTGGGAAACTTCTCTCTCTCACACGCACATACATTAATAGACGGCTGCAACGCTCTCTTCAGAAGAAACATTTCTGTAAAAATCTCATCATGCATACTTTCACAGGCATTACAACAGTAACACAGCACACACACCTTAACATCACTACTGCAGCTCTTTGAAGCACATGCTGTATCAGTATGAGGCCTTTCACATTTACTAAATGAGAAACATCATTTGTTCTGGTACAGCTGCTTGTAGTGCATGTGAAGCTTGGCGCCCCATAGCTAAAAGTCATTATGAGTGTATATGTGTGTGTTACTGCCCAGTGGGAGGGACAGGGATGAGCGTTTATTTCGAGCTCCCGCAACACTAAAGACTATTGTATCACATTCAGACATCAAAGATGGAATTTATGATGTGCTACAGCTTGGTTGTTAAGCTCTTTGATCGTTAGCGAAAATTAATACATTGAAAAATGTTGAATGAAGTGACCGAAAACCTGCTCATTTTTGTTTCAGAGCTCAGATTTAATGTTCCCCTGATCCTGCATTCGCTATTTCTTTCAACTCTGGATCTGCAGCATGAGATCGGGAAGACTTCACACTTGACATCGACAGCCCAGAAAAAAAATTAAAAAAAAAACATTTCACATGACCTTAGCTCAGTGGGCAGCGGCTCCCACAGAGCCTCAACCACCCTCCTTTATTGTCCCTACAAGTGGCGGTAATGTCACACCACAATGTGTAGCTTAGCCTTGACACCTGACTCTCTGCCTTGATGCCCCGTGGTGGTTTAAGAACACCAGTGGGCCTAGTTACCGTGTCCTGACGAATGACGCTTACTTGCAAGGTGACTCGAGCACTACTTCACATGAGATTGATGATGGGGACTCTGTTCTTGTAAAACTGTGTGTCTGCCATTGTCCTCACCTGTGGCAGTCTCTGTTTCCTGCTTGCTCTAATTAATTGGTTAATGGGATCCATGACATCAAGCTGAGAAGGAGCGCAATAACAAAAAAAAAAGAGGTCAACCCTGTATTCTTGGCCTGTCTGTGGCAATTAAAGCTTTTTATACGTTTGGTTATATGAGAAAAATAAGGCAAATGTTTCCTCTTCGAATTTGCAAATGATGCAGTTGATATTTACCTGGCAAATTAAAAAAGATTTTTATGTCTTTGTGTACACAAAATCGATGTTAATCATAGCAGTCAATGTACTTTAAAGTGCTGATGCCATTCAATGTATCTTTAAGTTTTAATGTGGGTGTCTATTAGTATAAGATGATGTGCTTTAAAGTTTGAATAAGCAAATTTTTCTCCAACTGTACATTCCTACTGTCCCTCTGTAAGGGCTGTTAAAAATCTTTTTTTTCAGTGACTGTCTCTTTAAAGTCAGATCTACTCTGATGGATCAGGTGGTCCAGAAATAACAAACAAAATATGGTCATCTCCTCAAAGTTCCATTTGTATGTTTGTATGTAGACGTTGGAATTTCCAAGTTCTAAGTTTGGGGTTTAAACTGTAACATCCTCTGAAGTCTGAATTTCTCCTTAGAAAGTTGCGGAAACCTCACCTATCCTGAATTCAGAATCCAACATAGCTGCAACTTGTATCAAAAAAGTCCCAGATAATTTTGCTGTTTTTTTAACAATTCTGGTTTATTTTGTCACATAGTCAGAAAGTCAGAAAGGAGCAAACTACTGTTTGCTTTCTGTCAGTGTAAACACAGCTATGGTGTTTTTATGAGTTAAATACTGCTATATTGACTTAGAAATGCACACAACAGCTAGTAGCATTAGGGCCTAGTCCGATGTTTGGAAGTCGTCTCGGGTATAATGTCATTTTGACTTCCGATCTCCGAGGTCAACGAAGCGGAAGTGCAAGTTTGCCAACAAGGCAGGTAATAGGAATGTGTTTTAAAAAAATATAGACAAGGTATGGGGAAAAAAAAAAACTGGACTAAAACTGTTTCCTGTAGGAGAAGACACTTATGTGGAAAATCTTCTGTATCATCACAATTCCAAAAGACATTGGTGACATCTAATCCAGGAACAGCAACAAATGCAGCCAATTCCAAAGGACAACAACAGCGGTCCAAAGACGGACGAGGACATCAATCCTCTGCTGACAGTTGGGTTTCTGTTCAGGGAACGCAGGAAGAAACAATTGGAGAGCTGTGCCACAAGCTTAACTAAGTTGTTACTGACTCTTTTGTTGTTGCCACAGCCACAAGTTGGTTGTTGTCCGGTCACATGGTTCCAATGTGGTCACCTGCACACAGGATGAATCACTGTCTGATATCCCATTTGAGAAACAGATCTGAATCGTCTGTACGGAATCAACATTTTGTTCTGACTGTAAAGTCACAACCAGGATTTAGAAAGTGGTGAGGCCCAAAGTTTTTCTTCTGCATATTTGATGTTACAGGAATCATGGATGTATGTCCAACCAGGAGGAAGCCTCAGGGCAGACTGAGGACATGCTGGAGAGATTATATCTCTTGGCTGGCCTGGAAACACCTCTGGAAGCTCCTGGAAGAGCTGGGGGAGCTGGCTGGGTGAGAGAGATCTGTGCGTTTTTGGTAATTATCATTTTGGACCATGTCTCACAGTGGCTGAACTCTTCTTTTATTTAAAACGCTTCACTTTTGCAGTGTGAACATGGAGCTGATTTCACCTCCCAGCTTTCTCTCATTTGTCCAAAGAACATTCTTACAGAAGCATTGCGGTTTGTCAATATACATTTTGACAAATTCAAGTTCGTGTTCCTTGACCTTGGACTTCACTTTTGGTAGATAGTATAACCTCCCTGGTCTCTTTCGTATCAGGGAGATGGCTAAAGTCTCATAGACCCTAAACTTTTGAATGAAAGTTTCAACTGCAGTCACAGGAGTCACAGCTGCTTGGAGACGGTGTTCCAACCTTTACCTTTAATATTATTGTGTTCATTCTGATCTCCTCAGACAATACTGTCCTTTTCTTTCTCTGGTGCATGCTCAGTGTGGTGAACACCATGATACTCATCAGCAGAGTGATGACCTTTTACTCTTTCAGTGGTCAGACTGACTGACTGTGAGATTGAAAACACTTGCGATGATAATTACAGGACAAACATTAATGTAATAACTTACAGCATCAAATTATGTTCAATCTTCTTGGGGTACCACATAATTTGTCCTGGCAAGTTTCATTAATTTGTTCTTTTTTTAAAATGATTCAGATGCACCAGAGTTCAAAAGCAATGTCTGATTTTCATTAGTCAGATTTCAGTAAATGATAATTTATTATTACTTTTGACAGTTTCAAGTCAAGTCACTTTTGTTCCGTAATGGAATTGAACAACCAGAATAGACTTTACCAAATAGGATTAAATAAGGATTGAGAAATAAAAAAAAAATCTAATTCATGTCTTATTAGTAAATATTGACAATTTGGCATTTGGTATCAGTAAATAATGTTGGACCTTGCAAACATACTGTAGTCACTGCTCCTAAAGCCATGCATTACACACATATCCTAGACAAATACACGCAATGAGATGACTCGTGCATGCAAATGAAGTAAGCCTTTATCTAGCAGATAGCGGTGGCTTTATTGACCATATGCCCCGAACACCAGAAAATAATGCTGGAAACTGAAGCTTACCGCTGGGAGTACCCTCAGTGGAGTTACTTGACACTTTTATACATTTTGTGTGTCTTTGTGGGGTGGGTGTACCGTATGCATGTGCTGTGCTGCATACATGCAGTTTGCACTTGTGTGTTCCAAAGCAGATGCACAAAAATGAGTGTGTGTGGCTTGTGTCTAAGTGGGAGAGTGGAAGCACGAGGGAGATTTACCCCCTCTCACCCTGTCCACCCCACTTTCTCTCTCTCTGTCTCCCCTGTCTTTTTCTTCTTCTTCTCGCTTCTGTTCCATTTCGTTCCTTCTCATGGTTTGATTTGAAGCAGAACTCAATTCCTCTGTTCCACACCCTGAGTGCTGTTGATAAGGGGCCCCCGCTCGCCGCAGTCGGGCCCCAGAGAGGGCACAGTGTGCCCGCGGAGTGGCAGAAAATCAAATTCCTCAAGACAATGAGCTCCATTTGTAGAGTTAAACCAGATGAAAGGCCCATATTTAGCCAGCCACTATTTCGGCAAACATTTCTCTGTTTCCTATTGTTGACAAGAGGGAAAAAAAGCTTATTTAATTGAAAGAAAAGTTGTGGGAAACAAAAAATGTTTTTATCCTTATTATTTGGCACAACATCCAACTGGACTGCTGCAGTTTCACTATTTCCATGTAATTATTCATATTATTCAGTATGTTTCTACTGAAATACTTTTTGACATTTTTTTTCTTTATTATTAATTTTATGAAAGTATAAAATCCTGGAAAACAGATTTTTGTTATGATTAAAGGACAGTGATGCAAATTGATAACATGATCAGTTCAATGCAACATAATAAGCGTAAATGGGAAATGGGATGTTGCACATTTACCCATGTGTGCTCACTGGAGCACACAACCATTACTTCAAATTATTCCTCATTAACTATATGTCCCATTGATTCCTGTAGCGGTGCGGAAAATGGAACAGACCTCAGAGAACGATCTGTCTGAAAACAGCCTCTTTGACTCAGTAGTGACATATCCAACACAAATGACATTTTCTCTTTTAAGTCTAGCTTGCACAGTAGGTGGGTCTGTCCCATTTCTTTTTTCTTTAAAGATATTTTTGAACTACTGGCCTTTATTGTGAAAGAAGGTGGACTGGAAATGGGTTGAGAAAGAGGGTGGGGAGACATGCAGCAAAGCGCGACAGGCTGGGACTCAAACCTGCGCTGCCAGGACTAAGGTGATTGTCTCTGTAAATGGTGGCCACTCAACCCACTGAGCTATCAAGGGTTCTGGCCTGTCCTCTTTCTGACTCCACTGAAAGGTTATATGTTCCCCGATGCAGGTTAGATTGTCATAGAAAGCATAGATGTAAAATTTCCAGCATATTTTTGGTTAAAATAATTAGATTTAATACAAAATGAGATATATTTCTATCCTTCCTCTGTCACATAAGAACAGATAATTTCTAGAAGCCTACACAGGACTCCAAGACTATAAAAGCCACAATATGCTAGCTCACCAGTAAAGGTAGCCAGGAACATGCTAGCCACATATGCTAAATGCTAGCCACATTTGCTAAATGCTAGCCACATATGCTAAATGCTAGCCACATATGCTAAATGCTAGCCACATTTGCTAAATGCTAGCCACATTTGCTAAATGCTAGCCACATTTGCTAAATGCTAGCCACATTTGCTAAATGCTAGCCACATATGCTAAATGCTAGCCACATATGCTAAATGCTAGCCACATTTGCTAAATGCTAGCCACATATGCTAAATGCTAGCCACATTTGCTAAATGCTAGCCACATTTGCTAAATGCTAGCCACATTTACTAAATCCCAGCTACTTAGCACCCTTTCATTGGCTACCATACTGCTAGCGGCTCATCATTACGATCTAGTCTTTCTGCTCTCTGCTAGCCAGTTTTCTGTTATCTCACAAGAAATTATATTATAGTTATCTGTAGTGGGTTAATTGAAGAACTCATCTAATTATCTAGCCTATTTCTATAAATTAATTACAGACATTAAAAATCCTTTTAACTACTCCAGAACATTCTAATTGTTTAGTTAACTATAACTCTGTAGCTTGAAATATAATCTTGTTGCAACGTCATGTAAATCCTGTTTTTTCCCCATCTCAAAATTGAATATTTTACAAATGTCCAAGCTTAACTTTCCATTTAAAGTTTTCTTGAGGGTTTACAAAAATGTATTGGCAATTTTTCATCCCTTTGGAGCCCTGTGAGTGTTCCTCCAGACCTGGATGGGGTGTTGTACAGATGAAGCAATTCTTCAAAGCTGTTCCCACGGTGATGGCAGCTTTTGGAGATCAGCTTCCAATCACACCATTATGCACTTCCATCAGACTTCTTTTTGGCTTTACGGGAGCTTTGGGATTTTTGAAATACCTTTTTGTTGGCCGTTGACGTAATTGAAATAACATTTTGAGATATTGTTTCTGAGCTCTTAGAGTTTCAACACCTACATGGAGAAAGGAACATTAACAGTGTTTTATATCAAGTTTAAGATGAAATGTGACAGTGCAGCTCGGCGCATGGCTCAAATTCTTCACTGAGTTTTGAAGTGGTGAAGTGAAGCTCACAATCTGAGCTTTACACAAGTGTTGGCAAAGTTTCGGTTAGTACTTAACATATTTAAGACTCAATTCCCCATAGTCAAGTAATTTGATATATTCGAATGATGTTCATTAGTTTTGTTATCATGCAACGATCATAACATGGGAAGTCAGATCAGTACAAGCTACTTGAAAAATATTGCGAGCAAAGCTCTGAGAAGCTCTAAATTAAGTCTCACTAAAGACCTCTGAACCATTCAAAACACATCCAAAACAATAACAATGTCACCAGTGAAATCACCATTTCAGCCAAATTATAAAGGTTAATATTTGAAAGACAAAACTACATATGGTCTAAATGTGTATAAATGACAACCCAGATTCAGTGTAAATATACAGTATATCAATAACACCAATATTATACTCTAATAACTATATTTTTAGGTAGTGAATGCCTTCAGCAATACAGACAAGAACAAGAGTGAGGCAAAATGAGGTGAAAATGCTGCCTCTATTTTTATAAACAAGTTTAATTCTTGTGGGCTTGGGATAAAAGTTAACACTGAGTTCAAAAAGACAGAAGAACGATGCAGAGAAAGGAAAGATAACAAGTCAATCTGAGGAAGGCAGTTCAAGAAAGAGGAAACGCTTCCTTTGACACTCTTGTCATTGTTTCTACACAGGTGGGCTTTGGTAAGAGGGACTTCCTGAACACTAAAGGATCTAAGAACTACAGCTGAGACAGTCCTATAATTATGCGGCTAAATGTCCCGCAGACATGCCGCCTTCCACGTGCATCTCTATATGCGCCTCTGCTATTTCCTTCTGATGCATTCTTCCTGCCTCTCTGACAGCTTCCTGCAGCGCTATGGGAAGAAAGGAAAAGGAGACGGGCATGAACAGAAAAGGCAAACGAGTTTCCTCCTCTCTTTACATGAACTAAAAAAGAAGCAATCAGAAAATAGTCTTTTTCTATATTTCCTTGGATTTATGTTTCCCCTTTGAGTCTTTGCCATTTATTTGTTGCACTGAAATACTTTGAGATGAAATGGAGGGAGGTGAGGAGTGGCAAACAAAGATTTGATGACTTATGTGCTTTTGGCAGCGCCAATAGGAGGAAAGGTTGCATTTTTATTGGCATTGATTAGAGCATTATGCTGTGCATTGTTGCAAGATTATTATATTAACTGCTCTGGCTTAATCACATTAGGAATCCAAGAGGAAAAAAGAGAGTATGTCATACACTTGCAGATACACACATCACAGCCTCAGCTTTTCTGCTCAGTTGGTTTAACTGGCAGAAAGCCAAGCTCTGAGAGCAACTGTGGGAAGTTTGCTGACTTCACTCACAAATGGACTTTTATTTCCTATGGAGTGATGATTTATGTTGTTTCTCTGTCTTCAGCAACTGTGAAGATCTACACTACCGGAGTCTCTTGGTTTCTAGTTTCCAACTATTGTTCAGAGCACTTGGCAGTGACATACCTCTCTCTCTTTTTTTTTTCTAATGTAATGAAAAATAGATTATTTCAAAATGAAATTTCTGTAGTAAACTTTTTTGCTGCAGGTCAAGTTCTTCTAGAAGTTCTTACAAAATGTGACCCTTTCAAAGGAAATGCCTTTGAAGAAATGCAACCCAGTCTGAAGAGGAAGATAATGTGAATCTATGTGTGAAGAAACTGCAAATACAGTATGTACTAGATCTGCTATGAAAAAGAACCCATCATTTTTCCCACTAAAACTTAGTTATAAATGGGCAAGATTTTGAAAAGCTGCGTCATCAATTCAGTTTCAACTCAATTCAGTTTTATTCATGTAGCATCTATAACAACAGAAATTGCCTCTTGGTGCTTTTCAGAGACCCAAAGCACGACCCTTGAAAATGTATTAAATAAAATATGGTACGTATAAAAAAAACTTCCCTTATCAACTCCACATCATGGCAATTCTTCCAAAAAACTTGCGTACTGTGGTAATTCTGCATTAAAGATATAGGGTTGGAGGTAGAAAAAAAAAGTTAAAGTCTTCTTCTCCACAGCATGAATATTTGGACCACAAATCACAACCACAGTTTTGAATCATCTAGGGTTAACCTAAAATGCATGTGTTTTGAGAAGAAGCTGGAGTGAGTAGTTGGATGGATGGATGGATGGATGGATGGATGGATGGATGGATGGATGGATGGATGGATGGATAGATGGATGAATGGATGGATGGAAATGAATCCTGTCTTCGTTAGAACAGACAAAAAAAAAAACAGAAAAGGAATCTTATGACATGTATCAAATCAAATCCTTTTTTTTTTGGCTATGAAAAAAAAATCATATTTGTCTGTATGAGTAAAACAACTTTCATCATGTACCCACTTCAAAATCTACCATACGACCTGGCTGGTATTTTACACCAAATCAAACTGTTTTCCAAAATCTTACCAAGCAGATTTGTTGCGTAATCTTAACAAAACAGTGACTGAGGATAGAATGGTCTCACATGGGGACCACAAGAGACTGGAACTACATTCCCAAAGAGTCCATAGGGTCAAATTCAAGTCCAATGGGGTCACCTTGCCGGTAAGAAAAGGGTCCAAGATGAAGGCTCCAGGCTCTTCTTTCTAATCCATATTTTTAGTCTTGGTACCAGGAGGTTTTAAGATAGTTTCTACTGGCTAAGCAGATGTTTGTGCAGAAAAAGAACTATCTGTACGTCAAATATAGCTTTGAGTATCAAAGTGTGTCTGCAAGTCTCTGACTGGGGACAGTGTGCCACATCCAATAATTTTATGGGCTTGTGAGAACAATTGTTCTACCTTCTAGTTAGGGTTGGTTGATAAGGCGCACACGTCTACATGAGTGTTTGCTGAGAAGCATTGAGATGATTTGGGTTGTAGAAACGTTTCAATGTTTTACTCTAGCAACTGGGCTGAGAGGGTGGTTGTCAGAAGAAAGTGAGTAACTGTTTCAGCTGGAATGCCTTCTTCGCCTCATTGCCCCATGACCTGTTTTACACAAACACCCTTACAGTTTGAAGAGAAAAATTGTGCCTAGTCAGTATCTATAAAAACCAGTGTTCCTTAGAGGCCAGCTCGGGCTGCTCTGGAGATTAATTGACCCCAAACAGTCTACCGCTTTTCATTCATGTCAGGGGGCCACTCAGTCACAAAGCTGGTCTCTCCATGAAAGCCCGTGGCTTTCTTATTTCTCCCTCAACCTGCAGCTTTTCTGTGTTTTTCTCCAATTTTTTCTCTCCACTTATATGTTTTAATACCCTCTAATCCCTATACTTTTTATCAGTTTATCTGTGTTATTACCACTCAATTCAGATTTATTACTGCGAAGAGACAAACTGAAGTCTTCTGCCAGGACTTGACCTGCTCACCAAGGGGCTCCGCACCTCCCATCATACCAAATCAGAACCCGAATGAATCTTCATGTTCTGGATACGTCTTTCCATGACGCTCATAGATGGTGGACATCAGGTATCATTTGCAGTTCCACGCAGGAAATAAAATCCCGACTTGATAGTGAGCACAGAAACAGGCTCATTAGTTTGTGTCCTTATGTTTCATTGATGCAATTCTTCATTTCTCTGGAAAAGTGGTTCAACTAAAAGAAATTGCCTCATAAATACATGTGCACCTTAAGATGGTGACAGAAGAAACCAATATAAGGACAGGTAAAGATTTATTGTTTATTTTACAAAGATATTCTAAAATAGCCTAGACAGATATGTTTATACCCTAGATCAAATATGATTCATGTCCCAAAATGCAGTTTGGTACCATTGCTTCCTCTGATCCATCTTCAGTATGCTGCACACAAAAGAGAGTTGTGTAGAAAACTCTAAAAGAAAAAAGTTAAGCATGTTAAAAGTTAAGGCTATACGATCATCTATAAGCAGCTTTATGTTCCTGTGACTGCAGCTGCAAAGGAGAATTTATTCCTTGGGACTGTAGCCAACCTCACAGGAAATGGCTGCAGGAGGAAATGCAACCACAGGTTGATCAGAGGGATAGAGGGGCTGGTAGACAAAGAGATAAGGAAAACATCCAGAGACACAAACTGGACTCCAAGGTTAAGGTCCATCAGTGTCTGATCACACCGTCTGGCACCTTTTCAATAACTATGGGATGCATGAAAGAAGGCCCAAGAGGACTAAAACTATTAAAAGAAAAACATTAAATCTTTTTGGCAAGTCACATACGCTCTTTGTTCAAAGGAAATAAAATAATTATTTCAAAGAAAAGAAGAGCGCACCAACAGTTCATACGGAAATATCAAGGGGGCTTGCTTTGTTGTGTCTGGCAGAAGAGACCTTCATTGTTTAGGGCACAATGAAGTCACAAGACTACCAAGGCATCCTGCCATAAAGCCTAGTGTCAGGAAGCTCAGCTTCAGTAGCAAGTCATGGCTCCAGCAATGCAGTAAAAATACAGCTAAAAGCACCTAATGCTAACTGTTGAGAAAATATGGCAATGCTCCTAAATGTCCCTCTATCAGTTCTGATCTTAATCCTGTTGAACACCATTAGAGGCAACTAGATTATGTAAGAGATTTAGTTGGATCAAAAATTAAAGCCAACGTCAGTGGTTTTAAAACTTGGATTAAATGATGTCGGATGTCACTGATTTACTCGGTTAAGGCTAATTTCAAAGATAGTTGGTTGATTTTTAAATGGATAATTTTGAAGGTTTCCAGCAACATCGCCCCGGTCAAATTCAAATGTCGGTTCTTGCCGACATTTGAATTTGGGGCCCATCTTGGATATAGATGAGCTGAAAAATGAGGCCTCACATGGGATTGTCCTCTGGTTCTATACTGGCCCCATGTACCCACTTGGCTTGTGTATATGGTTAGCCTAAATGGGACCCAGATAAGACACCCATTTTGGGCCCATGCCCATTCATTAGCCTTAAACCTAACCATGTATATCACAAGCAGTTCACATGGGGCTAACACGGAAGCCATGGACAGTCTTATATGGAACCCCATTTCAGGTATTGGGAAAAACAGGGGCCAAACCAGGAACATTCTGATTGAAAGACAACCACTTTACTGTATATCTCAAGCCAACATCCTCAGGTTTTGGAAGTGTCACAATGCCTACAGTTGCACCACCCATACACTGATACATATGCACTCATACATTGACAAGACTTATGGTTTTCTCTTTGGCGGTTGGATGATTTCAAAACGCCACATTCTCTGCTGTGATAATTACCCATGCTGCTCTCTGATGGCACATTTCCATAATCATCAGCCATTCACGGAGAACATACAAAGGATTATAATGAGGCAACAGAGAAACAAGAAGCATTTCAGGGATCCATTGAGGACTCGCAGTGAGAGGAAAGTCATTGTTGGCTGATTTGGTACACAGAAGAACACAAAAGAGGGGTGGAAAAATGTCGTGATCATCTGCGGAGGAGAAAGGAAATCAAAAAATGCTTTGGCCAATGTGTACCCAAGTTTTCATGTTACATTGTGAGGCAGTAGAGAAGCTGTATTTATGAAGAGTTTATGCAGAGGTGAGTCAGAGAGATGAAAATAAAAGAATGAATTCCCTTATCCTTCACTAATTTGCTGTTACAAAACTCACAGTAGGCAGACGTAGCAGGAGCTGTCAGCTGTACCTGAGTTTAAATCCATTGTTATTTCTGAATGCTTTGTTGTACCTGCTACAGAACGAATGCTTAAACAAAGCAACAGATGCTGGGTAAACTTTATTTCACTGCACAATGAAGATTAGAGCAGAGCCTACATACACGTCTTACTACAGGCCCCTTGAGATTTTGACCTAAATTTCTGGTGCTGCCATATGATAGCAGATGTTTTTCCATGTTCAAAGGATCCCCTGGCTTTCAAAGGAAAAGCTATTATATTTCTTCATGCACAGGAAATACAATTCTAGGAAATATCCACATTGAAAACAAAAACTGAAAAGAGCTACAATATTCTCATGAACAGCTGAGATTGAAGGATAGACGATATATATATATATATATATATATATATATATATATATATATATATATATATATATATATATATATATATATATATATATACATTTCTGTCTCCAACAGCTGTGTGCTGGGGCACAGGTGTGTTTTGAACCCTCTTGAGGCTACTGGATCTTATAGCCTTTTAATGAAAGGTTGAATGTTGTAGCTTTGTACTGCATTCATGGCTGGATTAAGCTCATAGAGGGGCCCTGGGGAAAAAAAGAAATAAAAAAAGTGTTGTTGCATCTGTTTTTATAGCCACAAAACATGTCTGTGTTATTATTTTTTTACAAAGACTGATCAGCAAAACCATCAACAGCTGAGATGATTTTCTAATTAAACTAAACAAAAGAAATTAATTGGCAAAACTTTGATAACAAATTCACCTGTAGAAGCTTCATTTGTGTCCCCCTCCCCCGACACTAAAGCCAACATCAAATTCATCGTTGTTACTCCAGGAAATAAAGATGGACCTTTCATACAGTTATTCAACTGATTAAAAACTTGATAACATACAAACTGCTGAACTAATAGACCATTTCCTCAGGTTTTCTCTGAGCTAATTACTTGGCAAAGAAAAACATTGATAATTTGACAGACTAATAATTCATAATAAATTATCTCAAACAAAAACCTAATTGCTCACATTTCACTTATTGATTAACTGTTAAGAATTAGATGGGGGGCTTGGTTGGTTATGAAGTGCCCCATCCAATGTTTTCATGTGAAGCCCATGTGATACATAAATGGGCATAAAAACTGGACCCTATATGAGGTTGTCCATGAGTACCATCCTGGCCTGGCAAGCCATCCTCGCTCCTCTTCATTTGACTTTGATCTTCAGGGGACAGTAGAAGCAGAGGCAGAACGAAATGCTTGTAAACATCATGGGATAGGCATACAACCAATTAGAGAAACTAGGCATGGGATATAAAGAAAGTAACAACGAGGCTAGTATCAACAAAAGACATCCAAAGAACAGTGGAGAAGGAATACTAATAAATGACTGTCAATCAGCAGACAAACCTGCTCTTATTAAGGCTAGTGGCACTTGGATGCTGTTGTTTGACTCATTGTATAGTCTGGCCACACCCCATTCCAATTGGTCCAGGTTCGTACTGTCCTGGTGGGAATCGCTGTGAATGGAATAAGTACTGAACCCATTTCACGAGAGAGAAATTTTGCCAAAATGTCCTTAAGGGGACTGATGTTGGCCTCATGTGAACTGTTTGTTATGGTTAATCTCAGGAACATGGGTACGGAACAGGCTTGGGTCCAAAGTGGGTGTCTTATCTGGGTTCCATTTGGGCCAGCCACATAGTCAAATCCAAGCGGGCAATTCGCTTAACCCAATATGGAAACAATGGACAATCCCATATGGCATCACTTAATTTAGGATTCACTTGAAAGCTTTGCTGGTCATGTGATGGACCTTGCATTTTTATCTCTAGAAATATTAACTTAAAGCATTTTTACTGACTTGCAACAAAAGACAATTACGAGTTTGATTTCTCAAATGAGTTGCCAAACCATTTGACCACTCAAAGATGTATGGTAGAAGACTAAAACTGTAGCTGAATAAAATATTCTCTCATGTCCAGAGTGCCACAGCTGCCCTATTCAACAGAGAGACACGTTCACAATAATCTGCCCTCAAAAATGGTGCAAGTGAGCTATTTCAATGAACAGGAGAGATGGGAGCAGTTTAGTTTATAAAAAAAAATGTTTTTCCTCCTCCAACAGCTGTGTGCAGGGGCACAGGTGTGTTTTGAACCCTCTTGAGGCTGCTGGATCTCATATAGCCTTTTAATGACATTATCAACAAGTGAAAGAGCCATAAAGGCCAATGAATGGCAAACAAGCGCGTGTCTGCTGCTATGGTGAAATGCTGCGTAGAGGGTTGGAGATTGACCCTGGTCAGGTTAACGTATTTAAATCAACATCACAAACTGCTGTTAGCAGGCGGCACAGAAAACAGCGTCAGGTCTTTAAATTCAGTTACAATGATACATTTTTTGTACTTCATCTGCTTTGTATCTGTGGGATTAGTTGTGTCTCTCTTTTATAGCAGTCTGTTTTATACTTGGGGGCTTTTTACTGTGGGTAATTCAACAAAAGACACTTGGATGGTGGTCACTTTTAGCAAACTGGGGGGGGGGGGGGGGGGGGACTTTCATGATAATCATATTACGAGTACTGCCCGGATGGACCATTTAGGCCGAACTCATAGACTGGCTGGGGGACCAATCAGTGAGCAGTTGGCAGTCGATCTCTATGTGTGAACAGCTTTAAGACACTCAAGCAAGTTCCACAAATCAAAGGATATCTTTGCATGTCAAATATCTTCCACTTTTAGGAATCCCCATTTAAGGTACAGTCAGTTTAAAGAACATAGAATGGACTGGCCTCATCACGAGGACGAGAGTCCTATGGAGCAAAGATGAGACGTCAACTTGAAAAGAAAACACAACCGACTGGAGCAGATTGTCTGCTCTCTGTAGCAAAGACATGAACAACTCCCCATGAAACAACCCCCGTGAAAAACTACTCTAAATATAAACTCATTCCTTCATAGCCCTTGAACCTCCCCAACCCGCGCATTGGCTTTGTACCCCCCCACCCCCCATTTGGCACGCCCCCACTTTAGGAACCACTGGTGTACAGTATCTTTAATGTTCAAACTCAAAGGAACAGGATAGACTAAGAAGCGGAAAATTATCTTAGGGCATCCAGAAACTCAATTAAGCACACATGGCGCCCTGATTTAAACATTGATGTTCAACTAACAAAAGAGGGCTATGAATCAATAATTCAAGTCAAGTCAAGGGATGATGTGTAAGTGCTGTGTTTGAAGTACCTAAAAGTTATCCTTACAGGTCTCGCTCACGCAAGCCTCCTCATGAGCAAACCATGAGCTGGGAAAGGAATGCTCATGTCTGTAGAAACCACTTTTATTTTTCTTTTAATGAATTCTCGTAGCGTGAAGCGGCATGCCCTTCAACTGATGGATGAGATTTTGTTTATGCAACCAACAAGCAAATTCTCCATTCATGCATCTAACATCTATCTGCTGTGGTCTGTAGTTTGCTACCTTATTCTTAGAGAACCAAAACCTGGAAAGAAGTTCAAAAGAGTCATATTGGAGCTGTTTCACTTTAATATATATTTATATATATATATATATATATATCCTGCATACATGTTAGTTCTTTGTCTCCTCCCTCTCATCTATATCTTGCTCTCGGCATCTCCCTCATTTTGCAAAATTCCACAGTGAAGGGGTTTGTCATCACTACACCTTCCTCATGTTATGGTTTTCTTCCCCATCCTCCACTGCTCGCCCTCTCTTCGCTCTGTAACTCTCACTCGCTCTGCCTCGTCTTCCTCAGAGCTCGTCCATTGTGACAGTACAGGCTCTTCCTCTCGATGCTGCTGCCGGGCCTGACAGGGAGAGAGCTGCTCACGTGCTCAGTGAGACTGGAAGAGAGGAGGATAAAACGAAAAAAAAAAAAAAAAAGATAGGAACAGTGAATGAGAAAGTGAGGCTTGCTTTGAGATGTAAAAGGAGGAAAAGGGCGGGAAGTTAAAAGAATTAGACATGAGGATGAAAAGGGGGGGAAAAGCAGCGAGAGAAAGGATGGGATAGGAAAGGTTAGTCTCTGAGAGACATGGTGGGAGGAAATGGGAGAGCTATGGTAAGACTGAGTGAAAAGACGACTGATTAAGAAAACGAGATGAAGAAGAGCGCAGAGAACGTGCAGTCAGGGATGTGGGGATATGAAACATCCTCGGGCAATATTCCTCTGCTTCAGCTCTCTCACGGAGAAAAGACAAAAACTTGGCTTTTATGCAGTAAACTTTGCTACGCTGTAGACAGGGCTTAGCAGCGAGTGCAGCACGATACGGATGATGATGAATACAAATGTTAACTGCCCTTTGACTGCAAAACAAGGAAATTTTGGCAAGGGATAATTAACTTTTACTTGTTGGATGTAATGTTCTTTTTTTTTTGACAAGGGCATCTCGGCAACCAGTGTCAGTGTCAGAGAGGTTGAGTGAAATGGACTTGACCGACTGACACAACTTATGCTTGGCATTCGAACTCCTGAATTTCCTCTTTACCACAATATGAGCATGTATAAACCACTGGCAAGTCAACACTTCCAGGTCCAAGGCCATGCTTCTGTGGTTTGAATATCCTAGAATCGCTTTCACAAGTGGGTGTAAAGCAGAGCTTGGTATGGATGGGATGTAGGTGCTGTACTGGAGAGGTTTGGTTTAACAGTTTCTGAGCAAAAATCCAAGGCTTTTGAGTCACACACAGTTTGCAGTATATCTGCATAGCCACAAGCCATTTTCAGATTTAAAATCCATTATTCTCCATGTCTTATTAAAGTTATTGTGTTTTAGCAAGAAGTCTACCCTTAATACTGAGCCTCCACACTTAATGTATCCACACACCGAGCCTCTGGGAGCAGATCTAGACTAAGCTCCTCAGGCTAAGCATCTTCCACATTTCAAGTATATCTTCGTCATAAAATATCGTCATAAAAATCACCTACTGCTCAGTAACTTTTCAGTATGCTGTTTCACTTTTCCTGCATATAAACAAAAATAACAGATAATTGCTCAAAAATATAGAACTGCTGAGTAAATAATATAATGAAGCACATCAAATCAGTTGGCTATAAAAAATGGTGAAGCAATCCATATGTAATGATCGGCTACTTGCGCTCTCCTTTATGAGCACCCGCTACTTCACGTTTGGGTCTACGTGGATAAGAAACAACTCATGAAACAAGGTAATTATAAATAATTAATTTAAATGATTCATAAATGTAGTATCTCCAAGCTAGTTGTATAGTAAATAATCATTAACTTTATAATCCTGCACTGGGAGTTGCCAGGGAAGTGTTCCGGAATAAAACATCTCTATTTGGCAGTGTCTTTTTTGTTTCTCCGTGTCTACAAAAAACTAAAGTCTCTAAAGGTTTTGAAGGGAATCTTCCAAGGCTGTGAGACATAATTTAACGATCTATCTGTTATCTGTACCTACTAATTCCTATTCAGGGTCACAGGGATCTGCTGGAGTCTGTTCCAGCCCTGTTAGGGGTGAACAGTTGATATGACAGACATGTCTTTGGACTGTGGGAGGAAACCGGAAAACCCGGAGAAAATGCAAAGGATTCAAACCAGGAACCCTCCTGCTGTGAGGCAACTGTGCTAACCCCCAAGCGCTTTTATTTAACTTCTAAAAGAGTTTCTAAAAGAACATAATGCAACACAATGCACAGATACTTTATATAAATAACTCAACCAACAAATAGTCTGGAATGTTAAATCAATATGCAATTGATACTTGAGAAAGTTCGTAGAAATAGACCGGATGATTTGAAGATCACTGATCAATCAGCATTCAAAAATCAAACCATAACCTTCATCCTTGCATCGTAACTGGTGAGAAGAAGGCAGAAGAAACAGCGTCACAGCTTTGCACTGTATGAACCTATTTAGCTTTTGTAACATTTTTCAAAAAACAGTAGCCTATTAGGTCCACCTGGTATATCTAACGAAGTCATCATAATGAATAATTTTCATTAAAATTGTTTTACTGGATAAAGCTTTTAGACACCTTGGTTTGTGTGCAGGATTCCAGAAGACATTTTTTAAAGTTTTAAGCCCTTTATTATCACTTTATTTGTGATTTTACAGGTCCTATACTACACTTAATTAGTACTCACTTAATGATTAGATTTTTCTTGTAGTTTTGTTATGGAAAATGTCCAACTTTGACCTCAGCATCACCTGCCGTCTATAACAAGAATGCAACCAAGAGTGAAAGTCCGCGAAGCTGTGTTGTCCATCGGGAACATTGACAAAGCTCCCAGAACTGTTTGGTCTGAATGAGGCTATGAAGGAACCTTGCAACACTGAGCAACTTTCATCTGAATTAATGACTTTCAGTCTTGTGAGAAGGAAACTCTCAGTAGGCCTTGAAACAGGATTTAGCCAACAGTCAATCAGCAGACAAGCAAACATGCAAAATAATTTGTTTAAAATCCTCTCCATGTCGATTATCACTTGTGGAATTTTAAGGGCTTATTTTTTTTTGTCTAAAAGATCACACTTCAGGGTATAAGTGTTTGTGATTGTGCATAGGACTTTTATAGAGGTGTGTGGGTGCAATTGAAGCATTATAACTGTTGTAGAAGAGCAAGGTCTGTTTATTTAGGCAATGAATGATCCTGCTGCACGGTGTTTTAATGTGAAGTAGGTCATCAAAAACTGGATGAGGGATGATTCAATAAGCATCCAGAATACGGACACCAGGTCAGATTTATTAATAGAGTGATGTGTTTGGATTACTAACAATATTATACACTAATGGTTACCTGTTTTAGTTTCCATCACATTAAACAATCACAGAGAAATATTCAGCAACAAAGGTTGGAAGAGAATTAAAGTAATGTGCGTCGTATGTGATGGTCTGCTTAGCCACCCGATAATAACCCGTTGGAACTCCTGTGGGTGATTTTGTATTAAACAGCATCATCAAAACAGCCAAGCAGAGCTTGCTTTTGGAAGAACCGTGTGTCCTCCACAGTAGAGTTTCAGAGACTTGAACTGAATCTGACTCGTTTAATCAATGCTAGGACGCATTGACGTTGCCATGGCAGTCTCGTAGAGCAGATGAGCAGTTTGTTGGTATTCTTTTTGACTTGCTACTCATTTCTGGACCACACACACACACACACACACACACACACACACACAGTTAGGTAAATTATTACTGAAGGTTTCATTTTATTGTTTCAGTGGTTACTCAGTCCACTGTTAATTAATATTATTAAGTATCAAACCCAAATGAAAAGCTCAGTATGTGTTGGTTTTGCTTTTTATTTCTTACCCTGGATTCTCTGCTCTACTGTTGCCGTCTTCCTCTGTTTGTTTACTTCTGTCCTATGGGTCTTTAATTTGAACAATTTTTTCAATGTGCGTTTCTTATTTTTTTTTCTTCCTTTTCTTGTATTTTTTCCCTCATTTCTGTATGCCCATATTAGTTTCATGTTTTTTGTTCACTAATGAGTCCTCCGTGTATTTACAGTCCTGTTTCTAGACGCTGCGTCTGTTATCTGTATCCTTGCATCTTCATGGATACTCCAGCCCTCTTCAGTCATCTCACGTTTCGCCACCTGCTTTGTTATTCCCAGCATGCAGCATTAAAGTTTACTTTTATTTCGCTTTGCCCGTCTGCCGGCCTAACTTCATAACCTGCATGCGTGTCCTCTAAAATCCTGTTCAAAGAGAGCAACATTGTCTTTCCTCAGAGTAAATCTTACTTTTGAGAAGGGCCCTGGAGTATTAATCTGTATTTAAACCAGGCCATTATTTAATCATCTCTGAGAACTTGACACCTCGTGGTTCTGGACACTCAGATACATTCCAGGTCTGAATTATAGTGAAACTGGAGAATAACTGGTTTCAAACAATTGATTTGAACCTTTTCTCCTCTATGCACTTATTGCACTCCTGCTATTTGCGATGAAAAACCTAATTGTATGTTGGAGCGGTTGTGTCTGTCTGAAAGGAATTTAAATATTTTTGGCTTCTTAGATTCAGGTAGAACATCTATTTTGGCCTTTTTTTGTTGTGGACATTCATCAGGAACTCATGAGCCTCCTGATACTCAAACAATCAGAAACTACTTAAGACAGCATCATCTCATTTACAGGAGGTAGTATTACTCGTGACATTTTTCTTTATTGTTCTAAAGTAATTACAAACTTTTTAAGGTATGAGGTGTGCATCTCTAATATAGAAGTACTACAGATAAAGCATAATAATGGTTTTTAGATTACCTCTTCTCTCATTGTACAAATACACACATCACGTAAACGGGTTAAGTCCCGCAAACATTTGCATTTATAAGGATGAGAGCTGGACAATGCGCCTACAATTAAGGCCAAAACACATAAGGATAATGTATGTGCAGTACATCCATCCATTTTCCATAGCAGTTTTAATTATTTGCAGGGTCGTGGAGGTATGTCAGAGCCTATCCCGGCTCATTATAGGCAATAGGCAGGGGTACAACCTGGACAGGTCGCCGGTCCATCACGGGGCCACATACAAAGGCAAACGAATAACAACGCTCACACTCACGCCCACGGCAATTTAGAATAACGATTTAACCTTGCATGTTTTTGGACTGTGGGAAAAAGCCGGAGTACCCGGAGGGAACCCACGCAAGTACATGCAAACTCCACACAGAAAGACTCCCGCACGGGAATTGAATCAGGAACCATCATTCATAAGCTATTGTGGTCCAGATGCAGCAAAAAAAGGCCCAAATCATGACATGGTCTCTATCGTATCCTACAGATGGGATCAGGTTCTGAAATTTTTGTGCAAAAGTAATAATTGTTATTGAAAGTAAAGTGTTCTGGTCTGGTCTAAGGCATTTTCAAAACAACTGCTTTTGGTTTTTCTACGTAGAAACAACAAAACAAAGACTTTACAGGCACACCAATGATGTTCAGTGTTACCTTGATGGTGGACCTGTGGATGTCAACAGCATCCAGCAAGAACGGCCTTCATTTATACTGTAAAAACTAATTTCTAAAAATGTTGAACAGCCTCTTTAATAAAAATTGTATTTTAGACTATTTTGCTAGTTTTAACAATTCTAGCCGAGAAAAATTTTCTCACCCTATTGGCAAATATATTTTTGCATAAAGTACAGTATGACAATTTTGAATAAATTCATGGAATGTTAAGCTTATTTCTGGTAGGGCTGTTTTTGTAGTGTACGATGAACGATGAATGATGCAGTGTATCAATTAATTAATAAATGCAACAGTGTCTTCTTGTCAACTGAAAGAGATTCAAATACATTTAATTCTCAATAAAGTAAAATGATATTCTCTCAGTTGTTTAACTGGGTTTCCTTCATCTATTGTTTAGCTAAAGAAATAGATGTTATTTGTGGGGAAAATATGGAAAACATTGAAGGGTTCACAGATATTCAGGTTTTAATGTATGCATAATGTTTTTGTTAATCTTACGGAGTCAAGAAAATTGGTCTGTTTTCAAGCTTACATCACAACACAGAAGTATTTATTTAGAACAGATAAGACATTTTAATTAGTTCCAACATGGAAATGATTGAGCATAATATGATAGTGTGCTGCTTTAGAACTCACCCAGGGTCGTCAATTGTGGAGATTCCTAAGTCATCCATCACTTGAGTATTATTACTAGGAAGACTACATTTTTTTTCTCTCAGACGTCTTTAAAGGGCACCAAGTTTAATCTGTAGTAATGACACTTGGGTTAGGACACTGCAATAGATTTACAAACAGGTTTGTGTTTGGCACTGTTGGAGAGATGTCATCTGAGCAAGCAGGAAAGACTGTCACTTAGATCAAAACTCCTTGAGATCCTGAGATTTTACACAACAAAATCAGCAGGTGGTGATGATGTTTTCACGCTGACCTGGACCTAAAGCAGGGTAACCTGCTGGAACAGGCTGAGGTTGATTGGAGTAAAATGGTCTTGTGATAAGCTTTGCCTGTACCAAGAGGACCCAATAGTGTGATGCAGAGAAGAGGAGTATTTAAAATACATTGAATACACCTCTTTTTCTATATTTAAATATGAGAACAGAATACACACATACAATATCTTGAAGCAAGTGATGTTCAAAGGTTTTTTTTTTAAATTTGGCCCTGTTTGATCCCACAGTCACGGTCTGAATCCTAACACTAACCTAGCCAGCCACTCCCTTGGGAAAATTCCCTGTTGTGACATGGGGTCTGGTTCCCCTGCAATTCATGGCCATTTCCACCGGTATGGAACATAACAGACCAATCACAGCAGGAGAGGGGTAGGCCTAACTTATACAAGAGCATCCAAGAGCCACCATTTAAAGTAACCAAGAGGCAGTTGCCACATGCTTTTGTTTTTATGATTGGTTGGACATTTCCAACCAATGTGTGAATCTGTTGGTACCGCCCACTGGAAATCAAAGTCACATCCAGAGGGATTGGACAAATTCTTTGTATGAAAGAGGAATAGAGTTAGACTGGCCTGCAAGGCTACTGGGTCTCTGGTCAAGAGTGTATTTATGTGCGATTGCCACAGAAAATCCAGGTTTCTTTTCTTCAAAAAGTCCACACACGGACACCCGCTCGTCCTCGTTGGATTACCTCCTGTCAGTACCTTGACTGGACCGCAGGTCCATCCGGACTCGGACCTAGCTGAGATGCCTGATTCACGTGATCACACATGATCACAAAAGTCTCAACCACCTTCCACAAACACAGTAATATACAGTACCAAAAAGGGTGCAAATATGTTTGTTTTTTTTTTATCTGAAAAGTATTTGAAAGTGAAAGCGCAGCTTGCCTGTTCTGTCTGTGACAGTTGGAAACAGTAAACCAAATTAGAACAGTAAAGCGTAAAGAAACACCAACGTGAGCAGGTGTTGTGGCTGTCGTAGCAGCTAAAAGCAGATCTGAAATCAGAAGTCACAGGAGAATACTGATGAAGTACCTTTTTGCTTTTGCAGCATTTCACTTTATGTTTCCATTGTCCTGATTTGCACTGAAATAACACAGCGAAGAAACAATGTTTCAGTCTTTTGGGTTTCAATTTCCTGTTTTAATCAGTCTGGCAGGTTACTCCTGGCAAAAAGAGATTCCTGTTTTCTGAACAAGAGTTTATTGACTTTTGAACAAAGGCTGGAAAACAGCCAAAGGACCCTTAAACCAGACAAAAGAAAGTGATATATCTGACTCAAATAATAAAAAGTTGGGTAAACTATATTCATGAAATAAGTCAAAC
This sequence comes from Xenentodon cancila, assembly GCA_014839995.1. NCBI lineage: Eukaryota > Metazoa > Chordata > Actinopteri > Beloniformes > Belonidae > Xenentodon > Xenentodon cancila. The sequence goes on along the minus strand of CM026219.1, from coordinate 13,114,886 downwards.
CCTGCCGTAAGAGACAGTAAAGTGCATGTCTAGTGGAACAAAGCGGTGTTACAAGATGCCCCAGGCCATCCCCACTTATTAGCACAGTTTTGCTGATCTTGTGGTCAGAGGAGGTACTGCAACATAAGTAACGCTGCAGTTTTTTTTTGGTGATTTTTAAAGTGTGGATCATTTTATATAAAAGTCCTGCAACAACAGTAAAATAATTCATAGAGTGTATAATATTGTGTCTCATCTACATAAAGCATGATTGACAGAGGCAAGTATTTGCTTTAGAGAGAAGACTTCACTTTCATGTCTCATCCAAGAGCAGTTTCACTTTATACTGTCATACCACTGCACTGGCAGGTTCATACCTTTAACTAAGTTTGTTTAAAAGTTACTTTTTAAAGCTCCATTTCCACAGGTGAATTGCATGTGTTCTCAACAGTTCATTTGCACAGTGCGCTATATAACAATGTTTTTTTTTTTTTTTTTTTTTTAATAACAAAAGGCAGTTACCTAAAGAGACATATTAAGGTCCAGGGGCCAATTTTTGTAGGGGATATGGATTATTTGACTAACACAATGCATGCTTTTTTTTTTTCAAAGAGATTATTATTCTACTACAATCTCCCCAGAGACTTTCTTCAGTAATGAATGGAATCTAAGGTTTTTACAAAACACATTAGGCTGTGATATTGAACATAGCAGTGAACACAAAAAATGCAAATATGGGCTGTTCACACTTTGCCTAAGGAGAATTTACCCATTGCTTAGAAAAATAAAGTAACAGCTAAGGGTTCCTGTTCAGTTGTTTTACATGGCTTATCATCTTTTTGGCTATCTCTCAATATTTATCTCAAAATGTTTCCAGTTTTCACAGTGTTCCGTAATTTAAATGAGAAAATAAAGGCGATGGTGGACATCAGTACAAAACGTGGATCTTTCACGACCAGAGTAGATGCAGTGAAAACGTGTCCTAATCCATCTGGAGGCATCGGCGGGCATCGGTGCTACTTATCCTACAGCAGGCTCCAGGTTTTGGCATGTGATGGCGCTACTCATCCTGCAGAAACCAAGTGCTTCAGGTTTCAGCAGTTCTGGAGCACTTTCAAGTTATAACATGAGTCTAGAGGTTAGACTGTGGAGCTTACTATACATCAGGAAGCTGAGGAGACGAAAGGAAAGGATGGGTCATGCAGAAAATGCACCAAATGTATGCAGCAAAGTAAACGAGACAAGTTAATTCGCTCACTACATTTCATGTTATGAATGGAAAGTTGTACAAAATGGCACATCTTTGGTCCAGATATTACAAGAATCACTAGCTCTCACTTGTCTTCCAACTCCAGAACCTACTGTCTTCTCAGGTGACCCTTTGATGTCCACAGAGTGAAGCAGAAAAGAATATATCAAGTTGAGAGAATTCAGTGATTTCCTCGAAACATTTAGTAACGCCCTGCCACATATAAAGGGTCTACAGGTTCTGAATGACTGCGAGGAAAACAAGAAAATGTAGGTTAAACTTCCTGATTGGGTAACATCCAGGTAGAATTGTTACATCACAGAGCAACTGGATCGAGGCTGTGACTATCCAAGCTTTCACGAGTTTGCTTTATTCGTCTCTAAAGAGGCATGCATAGCATGCAATCCAGTGTCAGGCTGTAAAGCACTTTGCAGAGACACCAATAAGAGAAATGAAGCAAACAGATCAAAAGTATAAGTAGCACAGATCAAAAGCAAACACATTTGCCACAAATGTGAAGGCCCCAGTTCCATGAAGCTCTACGACCAAATTAGATCTTGAAGAAATCAAGTTGATGATACTGAAAAACCTAAGAAAAGGAACACACCATTGCAAAACACAAACTTAGGTAGGTGTAATTGCTGTGGAGAAAACCACTCTATACATAAATGCAAAAGATCTGTTAAAAGATCAAAGATTTAAGGACTGTAGAAACAGACCTGCATATGCAGAAAGAGTCACTCAACTGCATTGCATGAAGACCGTTCCCCATTGGAACCAATGCAAGCCGGCCACGCCTCAAGAGGCCTCGATGTGATTGGTCTCATGAACTCAAATTGGCTCTCTGGTCCCAGGTTTCTGTTGGAGAGAGATAGCCAATTGAACATCAGAACTGTTGGTGGGAGATCCATAGGTGAGGACTACCCTGGTAGTGAAAACTGAGGCTGCAAGGAAATTTGATATTCAAGGATGCCTGTCGCGGTTCTCAAGTTGGATCACAGCTGTCAATGTCATTGCTCTAAAAGGCTGGCTAAAAGGATCAAGACCACCAAGCCTTTAAATGTGTTAGAGAGAAGGCAAGCTGCACTAACTATTGTAAGACTAACACAAGTTACTTTTCAAAAGGAATTGAACATTTTAAGCCAGAAACTTGGAGTGCTGCCTTGCAATCACCAACTCTATCAGCTTGACCCATTTCTCACGCCAAATCATTTGGTCACCAGGAACTTCTGCATTCCACTTCATCCAGGAGGATCTATATGTCAGAAAATGCTGGAGAAGGGTCCAATATTTGTCTAAACAATTTTGGCATAGATGGAGAAAAGAGTATCTGTCAAACATTTCCTTTTCGTCAGCGATGGCATGCACCAGGGCGTAACGTGGTTGTGGGTGATCTCATGATCATAAAAGAGTAGGACTTTCCTCGCAATGAGTGGAAGCTTGTTGGGTCATTGAACCACATGAGTATGACGATGGAGTCGTATGAAAAGTGACAGTGCAGATGGGAGATGGAAAGTTAGGAAGAAAAGGGTGAACACCTCCACCAGTCAGCCATCATTCAAAGACCCATCCAGAAATTAGTGGTTCTAGTATAGAGTAGCATAAAAGGTTAAGTTATTGATTACATGCCTCCTTTTAAGAAAAGGTGGTCATTATACTACAGTTCGTTTATAACTGGCAATTCTCTTTTTCTGTTGGTTGAGATGTACATCCTGTTACTAATTTATGTTGCAACCAATTATATGTTAATTTACAAATGTCAGAAAACAGTACAGTACTTAAAAATTAGCATTGATATTTATGAAGCGTGTATGTTTATTTATCATCTTTAATTGTGATAATCAAAGGTAATTTGGTGGAAGTGTAGCTGTCGCTCTTAATGTTGCTGTATAGGTTACCATGACAACACCGGAAGTCGGCATGTGCAGTCGTTACATTTTAATTCTGACTGGGTTCGTTTTTATTTATATGCATTTATAATAAACCTTCTGCACTGAAATTTAGTTCACTTGCCAAACGTGCTTTAAAAATGTTTAACTTTAAAATGTTTATGAACAATTGCTTCTGCCTTAAGTGATGGGAACCGGAGGTTGTAGGCTCGAATGAAAAAGAGGGAAAGACAAACGGATGAGGATATAAACGGTGGAATTTTATATTTCTAAACTTTGTCTACTGCTGGTTTATAAGCTGTACATGGTAAATATTCTGTTTAACTTTTTTGAAAACTTGTAATCTAGCATTGAAGAAGTAACTATTATTGTTAGAATATGTGGTTAAGTTATTATTGAAACATTTTATATGGTTCTAATTTTCCAGGTGTTCCATAATTTAAACAAGAAAATAAAGGATGCCTTCTCAATGTTCCTAAAGCTCTGCAACAGCCAAGAAATAACTCAGCGAATTACTCACACAGTAAAAACCTTAGGCCTTTTTTTTTTGTTTGTTTGTTTTATACAGGAAGCTCCTTTCCACAAAATACTCATTACTAATTTTAAATATAAAGCATATTTTTCCACGGGAGTGTTATGTTTCCTGTTAATATAAAAATGCCTGACTCCTCCTAGACTCCAGCAGGCGTTTTTGGAAAGGGGCATTTATGATGCACCGACTGTGCCCTTGACTGGCTTCATGAGGTGTGAAGTCACAGCGGTCAGCTTACACAGGAAAGGTTTGGTATGGAAGAATGCAAGAATGCTGAATCAGCTCCAAGCCTAGTAATGTAGTTTTCAGTCACTTTTTAACCCTTACATCGCTTTTGTCTCGTAGCCTGTCGACTTAAAACTGAAGTGGATAGTTAAAAGGAGCAGTAAAAGGGTCAAGCCTGGACAGCCCTGGGGAAATCTCCACCCGGAAAACTAAAATCTGCCTTTTCTTTTTCTTTTAATACCATTATTGGAGCACTTGACCAGATTTCAGCATTGCAGCGTTTTTGTTGTTTTAGCATGTGATAGCTCTTAATAGTTCTAGAAAAAGTTCCTTATTCTGTATTTTTACCAGTTAACTATCAAATATACAGTAAAGCACCCTACCATAACGTTTCCACTGCCATGCTTTACGTGTGCGGTACATATCCTCTAAAAATGTATAACGGACACCTGAAATCCACTTCCAGTTAAGGTTTACGTGTCTCTTTTTCAGAGTACCATTTAAAAATATAAAATATTATTTAATAACATTATTTAATAACCCTGTTATCTAATAATGACGCCTGCTGGATTCCATTGACTAGTTTGAGCTGAAATACGCTGCTACTGTGACTGCAGCTGTGCACGTCACACTTTAAAACAGCAGTGTATCTGACTAGGTCAGACCTCAAACAACTGTGTAGTACAGACGCCCTGTACTTCAGAAATAGTTATGAAATTTGGAGCAATGTATCTCAAAGTGATGCAGAAAAACTAGTCGCAAGGTTATTATTTATTAGGTTTGCAGAAAAAATAAATGAAACGCTTCAACTGAACTAAAAGTCTGCTATACAAGTGTTATTAAAATTAGTCAGGGAGCTTAAATTTCTGCCATTTTAGGGTCTCGTCATACTTCTGTAAATCCCTTTAGAGTTTAAAATTTGAAAGAAATATATTAAACCCCAAATCATAATACTTACACCACCATCCTTCACGGTAGGTTCTTCTCCTGCTTTTGTGCCCATCAAATATGTCTTCTTGTACTGTTACCAACTACGTATTGTTTATTTTTTTGTCCAAAAGCATAGTTTTTTTGTTTATTAAGACAAATTGTTTTTCCCCAGTGCTTTTTAATTGCCTTGGAGAGAAAAAAAAAAGGCTTTTTCTTGGAATTCCTTCCATGCAACTGAAATCTGTGTTGAAATGTCTGATTATAACGTCCAGTCTCGGGCTAAGTTCACTGTGATGGTCAGTTCTGGGGAAAATGTCAGTTGCTTGAAATCAACTCCAACTCAACTTCATGACTGGAGAGACTAAATACTTGCCAGTTGGAGCTCTTTTTAAATATCTTGCCAAACTCAGATACAACCACAACCTATTAGAGAAGACCTTAGAGAGCTCAGCAGAACTGGGCACGATAGTTCCACTCATATAGATAGTAAAAGGAACAATATAATGTGGAAGGTTTAAATATAACTGCTTACAACTGACCCTTCCATCAGGAGGTTCTAATTACTGGCACATAATCTGGAAGTCCTGATTCTGATTTTATGGATTCAAAGATCCAATAAATGTAAGAGTTTACTTAAGTTTTTTTTATGCGACTGCTCTGAAGTTGTATGTATTCAAATTGCATTTTCATTTTTACCCAAACCAACAATGTGATGTAAATAACTTTATTAACCAGATTATTTGATTTTCAGAGTGATGTTTTCATTCACAAAGCTTTATTCATTTTGAAACCAAATACAAATAAAGGTGGACTAGGTGATGACTGTGAGAACAAGATGGATTTTGACTGTATTTCGAAACAAATTAAAAACACAAAGGGCCAAAGTATGTTATCAGTTTAACGCTGAAACCCTAAAACCCCTGAGTTACAGTTATACATAAAAAGCAACAGCATTGCTGCCCGTCACATTTGGAAGGAATGACATCCACCGTTGCAAACAGACTGAAAGCATCGGTTGCTTCAGAAGTTTAGGAAAGTTAGACTTTTCCAACATTGGCACAAAGGTCAGGCAATCAAACTGCAGCTCGTCAGCCCACCGGTGGCCAATTAAATATGTGACAGTGGTGTGGGACAAAGCACTCGACTTTCTTCTGTACGTAGTGGGAAGAAGTTTCACTGGTTCTTCATTGATATGACAAAAACATCAGCAAGGGGCAATTTAAAGGGTCAAACACACCCACCGTCAAGCTATGATGCTATGTGTGCTCATTTCCCCTAAAAGTAAAATAATTGACCTTGTTTTTTTTTGTTTTTTTTTTGCTGTTGTTGTTGTTTGTTTTACAATGCTTAAGCCTTCACAGATAACAGGTGTTTGTCCTTATTTATAATAAAGATACAAAAACAATTTCACACAATAAAATGAAAAATGCGTCCTCAAAGATCGCATGTAACTGAAACTAACAAGATTTAATTTAACCCGCATCAATGAACACAACATAATATATGACAAATAAGAAACAGTGAGGCTGAATGTTCTCATTTATTTCCAATTAAAATCAGTCCCTTTTTTTTCTACCATAATTAAGCAACCTGAGATCACTTGAAAAGAAAATGATTGCAGGTGGAGTTTGGCTGGAAAATTCTGACGCACACTTTTTAATTAGCAATAAATTGCATCCCTGTATTGCTTACTCAATGCAAGAAGAAAATATGGATAGTATTTGAAAATGTTATAATTACCTAAGTGAGTGAGCAGCACTTGGGGCATAGCAGATTCATCTGGATTCAATTAAAGGCAACTGTCTAAAACAGTCTCATTACATTCTATTTATTTATAAAGGTCATTCAGTTATGAGCCAAACTTTCAAAATGAATATTTTTCTGCAATTTATATCAAATTGAACTAATTTCAATCGGAGATTCAAAAGTCCCTGAAGCTGCATGGGTATGTTGATGACACCACCGTGGGTACAGGAGCACAACAGCATGCATCAAGGCCTGAGACGTGAACATGAACACCCAGCTGGTGCGAAAACAGGCTCGAGTACAAATGTCTGCAGCTCAGACCCTTCTAGGCTGACAGATGAAGTATGTCTTCCTTCTCTGACGCTGCAGATAACCCTGCAGCCTGACCTCCAGGAACATCCGTTTGTAGAACATTGTGTTAGCGATCCTCCTGGGATCCGAGTCTGGAGCTAATAGGTACAGATATCCATTTTCTTCCCTGTCCGCACTTTCTCCCTCTTCCCGGTGCACTGCAAAAAATGTCCATATAAAATGGATCGGCACATAGAAATTACTGGCTGAGGCTCCTGGAGTGTACGGTGATACCAAGTCCAACACTGCAGCAGCAACAAAAATGTTTTCATTCTTAAATGTACCAGCAAGTTACACTATATATATATATATATATATATATATATATATATATATATAAATTGTTGCATCATATCAGCAAATTCTCCAACTATATATATGGAGGAAAATTATGTGCACTTTTATTTGTCTTAATATCAGTAATGGAAAAATGTTGGGCCTGTATGGCCACAGTCTGTGATAGTCTGTTCATCATTTTATACTTAAATAATTGAGAGCATGTGTTGTCAGTGCTGAAAGATTAGTTCTGCCATGATAAATGGCATGCTTAGGCAACAAGAACTAAAGCAACAAGCAGTGTGTATTACTGTCTTTCACAGTTAACTGAGGTAATAAATCACTGTAAAGGCAACATTTTTCTAAAATATTTATATTTATGGCGTTTCTTTTGTGGAAAATCTATCAGATTTCATTGTTTACCAATTTATACACTGATGAGGGCTAAAGGTAACAAGATGACAGAACTTGGCACAAAAGATGAGCTCCTGCTGGAGGGGGTATTATTCGTCTAATGGCTAAGATTAAATGTATTTTTATGGCATGTTTAAAATCAATAAGGCAATAAAAGGCAATAAGATATTTTAAAACGGTAAAAACCAGCCGTGCATTATCTATACTCGCTTGTTCCAATTCATCGTTACTGGGATCTATTGGAGCCTATCCCAGCTAATAAAAACATCACTATTTAAAAAAAAAAAAAAGAATAAAAATATTGCTTCCAGATGTAAACAATCTTACTGAGTGTCAGCGAGGAGAATCGAGGTGTTGAGAAGCGATATGAATATGACAGCTGTTTGAGCCATGAGTACGTGGATGGTGACTACCGCAAACGCTCCATCACCTGGGGGCTTTAATATGGACCTAGGAACATCGAGGAACAAATGTCTGGTTGATCGCAGAGCTCTTATGGGTGAAATCCGATGAGGAACACGATGCCAATGCATTTAAACCTTTAAAAGTCAGCAGTAGAAATCTTAAAATCTGTTTGTAAACAGAAAGAGAGCCTGCCAAGGGATGGTGAGAACAGTTATATCATCGCATTTGCAAGTCCCGCAGAGAAGACTGATCTAAACCGACATAGAAGTTCAGTGTATTAATCTAATCTGATCAAAGGATGATTAAAGTTATAGTTCTTTGAAGGGAGACTAGCTAGAGCAACGACACATGCAACTATGAACGGGGCCTGTATCATAGTCGATGTTTATGCTACTTTATTGTTTACGTTGCAGTTACACCACCACACACTAGGTGGCGGTTGAGGTTCTTTTCTGCAGTGCTGAACCTCTTTTCATCAAACTCCTTAATGTAGCATAGGCATGGCAACAGCGCATATAAAGCACATCTTATGGGAGCCGGAGCTGCCAAATGTTGAGCAATAGTAACATCATAAGTCGCCAGTGCTGATGCGCGGTCTAAACGCATCCCATGACAGATTCTGATCCCATCACTTAAGACATATTTGAAGATGACCTAAAACACTTGTGTCCACATTTTCTACACAGTTTGATTGTGAAAATGTACTGGTATGGATTGAGGGACCGAATACTAAACTTAAGCCATCAGTTCAGGTGATAATGTCTTTGACTGTTAGTGTGAATGACTGCAATAAAGCTCTTTGCCATTCAGCTTGTTCTGTGCGTTTGTGGCAGATTTTTCCTTGATACTGCATATCCATTGGTGACTGAAGGTTGTGGAAGAAAAAAGGTTTGTGGCAGCTCTTGTTTTTCTTGTTTGTGGCTTTTTCCTCTTCTTTCTCTTTTCTGTGAGTTATGTCTAGTTATTTTAAGCTGCTTCCTTTGGTGATTGAAAATACTACATTTGGAAGTAAAAATGACATATTTACTTATTTACTCAGATCCAGTCGGATTACACATTTGGGTACACATTTGTGTGACAGGTATAGACACACATGCTAAGCACTGGGCCACGTGTGATTGGATCTCTCTGGATGAATTTTCATAAAAGGTCTGAAGGGGCAAATGGAGTCAAAGGACCAACACAACTAACTGAACTGGAAAGCAGATTAGGCTCCCAAACCAAATTACATTCATTTTATTTTCATTTTGGTTAAAACAACTTGGCTCCATCCATATTTTAAAGTCACTGTGATTGTTTAATAAAGGTTGCAGTGAGTGTTTTGCTATTTAAAATACACCTGGATATAGTTGACAAAACAATGAAAAAAAAAAACATATACAATGAAAATATCTTAAGGCCCACACTAATGCCTTGTGGCATCCCACAAGTGAGAGGAAGCTGCAGAAAAGGATATTTTAACGATGTGTACATGTTAGGTGTGACTTGAACCAGTTTAAAGACTGTTATTTTGATATACTGTTTGTATTGATAACAAAGTCTTATGATATACTGCATCTACGGCTGCAGGCGAATCTGAAAGCACTAGCATGGACCCCCCTCAGCTGTGAAAAACGTTGGTTTACCCCAGTTTGCCTCTCACATACCTAATCAGTCACATCAAATGCTTCATATTTATTTTGCTGCAAGGCAATGTGGGCGGTCATTGACAGACTTCTGCCACCTGGCCTCAGAGGGAAGCACTTTACATCACCAATAAGAAAAAAATGATGCAAACTCATATATGTGTGTTTTTCTACTTATAGTGTTGTTGTTGTTTTTCTTTGTTGTTGTTTTTTTTCTTTTTTTTTTTTACAATAAACATTTCAAAGCCATTGTGTTTGTCACTTTAAACACAGTTTCAGGGCTCTCCAGTTGATATTTTTTGCAGTGTTCTTTACCTCCAACAGAAGACATAGACCAGAGCAGGTTTGTGGGATATGACTGACGGCTTCTATCCACCAACCAGAGCAGGGATGCTGCGAGCACCTCGCCTGCTTCTCTGACGCCATTGGCTGTCCTCCCGAGACTCGGGGTTTGTGCTGATATTAATGACTGCTGTGGAGACACCGGCGCATCTCTGTGGTCCGCCTGACGCTCGATCGAGGGAAGAGATGCGCCCCGACCAGCCGTTGTGAAGACGGGAAGGGAAGGGAAGAGAAGGGCACGGGGGGGAACACATGAATCTGCCTCTGGACTTTTTTTTTTCTTTCTTTTTGCTTTCCCTTCATACAGAAGCCCATGTATGTGGAGGAGAACTGATTTTTCATCAGCTGCGTGAAACGACCACACATTGTTGACTGGCTTTTTTTTTATGTTGACGGGGCGCTCTCCCCTAACTAAAGCAGCGCACTTGATGGGAATAAAACAAAGATATGCTGCTTCATTTGCAACGACGATCAAATCTGGTAAGTTTGCTCAGCTTACTCTTGAATATCTGCTATTTCATCCACATCTCCCGGTTGCGCATTTTCCAAGTTGAGGGAAAAACGCATACGTTCATGGCATAGTCGTATTAACGAACCACATAGATACTCGTTTATTAAATGCAAAAGCTATGATGTGTGTTTTCTGAGCGAATCGGGGAAAAACATTTGCGGAATATTTTAGAACTGCTGGACCGGCCTCGAACCCTCGCTAGACGTGGAGACGCGCTTTTGCGGAGCTGCTCAGGATGCGCCTCCACCAGGAGGAGATTAGAGCCCGTGTTCGCGCAAACTAGTCAAATTAACTCTAGGCGACCGAGGAGACCGCGCACGGGCGTGCGCGTGCCGTATGAGGGACTGGCAGTTTTCGTGTCCTCGGGTCCTGCCTGGTGAGCGCGCACCAGACACGTCTCGAAGAAATCCACAGAATGGTGGCCACCCCGCTCCCCAACTCCCCTCCCCTCCCTGCACTATTAAACCTTCCTGTTGCAAACGAAGAAGTCAGAGCTTTTACGCAATTAATCGCTACGAAGCAGTCATCTCTTCACCTGTTTGTGCCCCCCCCCCCTCTCCTACACATCCCGGAGATCCAGCCGGATTCACTTAATCCCTTAACTAAATCTGATTTCTGTTACCCCTCAAAGCCTTTTCCCTCAGTCTAAACTCCTGAGCCACAGAGCAGATGTATTTCTCCTGAATATTTCAATGGCACCCAAGCAGATAATGGCTGAAGGGGCTGTGGAATCTGATTGCTGTAATCTTCTGTGCAGGCGTGTTCTGCCTGCGTTTTCCCGCCCGCTTGTTCCCAGCAGTTGATACAATAGGTTTTTGGCCTCCTCAGTGCAAATGACTCACCCTGAAGCAGCTGCTTCTATATGGAACCCAAAGTTGAATGCCACATGAGAGCTATCGTGCCCTCACCACACACACACACACGCACACACACTGGGATTTGTATTGCATCCACTTTATTGGATTACCTGCTGGTCAAGCCAACATGTGGCGGTCCGTTTTTTTTTTCAACAAATGATTCCTTCAAGCAAACATTCATGACCACTGAACAGCAACGGCTCAGATTCCGTTCCAAAATATCATGTCAAACTCTTTCAGAAGCCTACAACCTATTAAATACTCATGAACCATGTTATGGTTCCCCTCTCGTTGGCGATAAAAACAGTAGAGCAATGCAGTAATGGGTTACTTCATTAATTTTACCACATTTGTTCAAAGCAAATCAATATTACACGATCACAACAAGTCATACGCTTTCTGTGAGTGGCTTTGCGAATTGCCTATTGATCTGTGTGTGAAAGAAACAGAGCTGGGGTGGAAAAGGTATTGTGCCTGCAGTGGCTTTTGTGGAGGCTTTGAGAGCATGACAGGCAGCACAGTGTGGGTGTTCCATATTAATTTCCCTATAGGCAGAGGGCAGCAGGTTCCAGTGGGGCAAGAGGATGTGTGGGTGCCAAACATCAATTTTGGTTGGACGTGGAGCTCGGAAAGCCTTCCCTATAGCCTACAATAACTACCAGATACCCCCCCTCTTCATAGTGATGGTAACGAGATGCCCAAGGATTTTCCAAGGTTTCTGAGTGAAACTCATGTAAACACATCCAGAAGACTGCTGCAGGGGATCAGCGTGTTCAGCCAAACATAGGCTCTATGATAGCATCCTGTTCCCAGACAAACACAGGGACCCATTAAAAAGGAATAAGCGGGCTCTTGGGGGAGGGTTGTTTTTCCATGTTTGTGTTGCATCTAGTGGATGGACATTGTCTGACCCAATGTATTTGAAAAGATGCAGACAGAGAAAGATATCAGCCAAAAAAAAAACAAAAAAAAAAAAATAGCAGAGGATCAAAACATGCTTTGATGGCAACATCCCTGACATTTTGTCGTTTTCAGTCCATATCAAAGGTCAGAACAGGACGTGATGCTGCTTTTGTATCCAGTGACATTTGCTTTTTTTTTTTTTTTTTTTTGCATTTTGGGTTTTAGGAATTACACTTGTACACATTTGTGGAGTGAGTGGGCGCTCAATTTTAGGTGTGTTGATGCACTGCAGTTTCAGCAAAACTACAAAAAAAAAAAAAAAAAAAAAAGACATGCAAAAGCAAAATAGGTAAATGAAACGCATGCAGAGACAAAAAACATATGGTTACGATAAAATCAAAGCTATTATCCCCTTATGAAGCTGCTGTTGTGTAGATTCATATCAGAGCTGGACATGATGGAGACATATGCCCATATTGCAGCTTCAAACATGGGCAGAGGAGGAGGAGGACATCTAAAGGGCCACTGCTGTGCTGTCCATCTGTTCTGCATTACCACTGATACATACAGTATAAGACATCAGCAGACTAATGAAAGGGCTGGTGAGGCTATAGGAGTTGTCAGGTACTCATGAAGCTGCTCTGACTGATGCACAAGTATTTGCATACAGTTACATCCACACGGAGGGTGTGCGTGCTCGTAAAATTTGGAGAAAAACATGCAAAAAAAAACAAAAAAAACAAGCTGTTGTATTAAGTCATAACTGCTTCCAATCACTTTACTTCCTAACCTCTGAGCAGACACAGCCACAGTGCTGCTTGGAAGCACCGTATCTTTCATCTGTTTTTGCCGAGGAAGAATTGCCGAAAATGAAAACAGAAAGAGAAAGGCCATATAAAACCCCATGAAATCATAATAAACAGGGCCAAGCTCGCGTTAAATGCATTTCACTGGCATATAATGATTGATTCTGTCTGCCTTAGGAACTTATTCCCTCCAGGCTTGTGGCCCCTTGACCAGCCATATTTTATTCATATAAATATAGATAGCGGTGCATCTTAGAGGCAGCACACATGCCACATTTGCACCTGCAGATTCAATTTGGCTCTGACTTTGAGGGATATGCCGCTGGCTCACATTCCCTCTGCCTGTCATCCCCTCCTCACACCTCGCTCTTTCATTCCAGCTAGCAGCTATACATGAAACATTATGCAGATTTTTGTCAAGAGTGAGTCCGATTACGTTGAGGGAGAAATGAGCGTTGGAATGTTCGCTACGCCTTTGACCTTATCAGTTGCAGCCTTAAGCTGGATACCTTGGCTTAATTTTAATGGATGCAGCACTACGCAAATTAGACAAGGGGACCTGTGCTGTGCTCTTTCACTGTGTGCTGTGTTAAGCATGCATTATGCGAATGAGCGGCTGCGTGTTTCTTTTTTTTTTTTCTTTTCGCATGTCGGTTAAATAGTGTCCGTGTGTTTGTGTCTGCAGATGCATGGATCTTTTTATGTATTTGCATATGCTGCTGTCTGCCGTGCGCGCGTGAGGCAGGTGGGTGTGCAATGGCGTTCAATAGTGAAGCATGTGTGTTCTCCCTCACTCAGCCCAAGGGCACGTCTTATCCAGAAAAGAGCTTAAAAAAAAAAAAAAAAAAAAAAAAAAAACAGAGACCGGGTTCCTGTGGTTAATTTGGAGCATTGATTTTACATTAACAGCCGACGTGCCACTGATTCATGACCATACAAGTGCAGATGTAAGGTTTCCATCAGCTCCCACATGGATGCACACAGACTCAGACACACAAACATACAGCAAGTTGATTATGCATACCCACATAGAAGGTTCCTTTAATGGACTTTCCATTACCTTGGAGGAAGTATAATAGCAAATCAATGAGGTGAAGGGCAGAGGGAGGGACAGTTGAGCCTTCCAGTGGCCTCCACCCAATATGGAGCTTAACTAGAATTTATATGAAGCCAGATTTCCCTTCGAACATGTCACAGATCAGTGCAAGATTTAGTGACATCTAGCTGCAAAGTTGGAGATTACAACTAACTGAAAATCTGCTGCACTGTGGAGGCTGCAAATACAAATACACAACGTATCTGTACAGAGGAAATGTTTGGTTTGTCTACTGTATAAACAAAGTGCTGCCACATGGTGGAAGCAGCTATATGTGAAGCTGTTCCTTGCTGCCGTCTCATGTATGAAGAGAAACGGCAACAGAACTGAACCAGTACCATCAATGTCAGATATTACGGCATTCTACTCTGAATCTTCTCATTTTCCTTCAGCTGTGGGTTAAAAACCACCTAAAATAATTTTTTATATGCTCAAGTATAGATCTGTCAAAGACTAAAACCATTATAAGCCTACACTAATGCAGTACGATACAAATCGCAGGCAGTCTCGTGGAACAGAACTGGTTTGTAAGTGGCGACTGACTATGTCTCAATTCAGATTTCTCTGTGCAGTCAAAGAGCATTGGTTGCTCTCAGCATCAGTTACTGTCAGCATCAAATGCGCCTGGTGTGTCAAAGGACATCTTGTGCCTGTCTCAAAGATGGTTCGCAAAAAAGAATGGGCCAACAGCAGCGGCAGGTTGGCGTATGAGATGCGTCTCGGTTGCATCACAACTCAGCTTTTTGTTCTCTGCGTTTCAGAGGTGATGGCTTTGGGTGCTTTTCGTTTCTTTTCTTTGACTTAGCTTTTTGAATTGGTGGGTAAAAATGATGATGATATATGATTATGAGCATTAGTTTGAAGACTGGCAGTAACGTTGTGGTAATGAAGAATTCCTATAGAAATCCAAACAGCACTACTTTGGCATGCACAGGGGTTCATACATGTAGGATCATGTTATGCACATAGCAGCTATCAGTCCATGGGTAATAATTTGTGTTTCTAATGAAAACAGAACTGGAGAAAACATTAGACACATTGCCTTGTTTGTTAAAAGTAATTAATACAAGCATGGTTATTAGTAGATATAGGAAAATGAGAAAGACTGGACATTGCGTTATGGGGGTGAACGGTACTGAGAAGAAAATAAGTCAGACAGCAAACAAACAACTAAAGGGGACCTGCATGTGCAGGGAAACAAAGAAAAACCCACATTCTCCATACCCCATTGGCTTTGTGGGTCATGATGCTAATAGTGAACATAAAACGAAATGTTCGCCGTCAGGGCTTTAACAGTTGGGAGATATGTGGGAAAGCAGGATGAAAAGAGCCAGGTTTCTAAAAAGAGATGAGGCATTTGTATTATCATGAGAAAAAAAAAAAACGAACAAGCAAGGGAAAAGGGAGAAAAAACCAAAGAGTCTCAGCAAGAAAGGGGGGACTTGAAGAAAGCTTTTCAAGGCTTATTACCAGTGGATCAAAATTCCCAGTGAACCATCTCTACAATACACAGGCTATCCGTTTGAGAGTAGGCAATTCGGCTTTGCCCTACTTTCCACTTATGCCTGACCTTTATGTCTTCCACCCAGTTTTACCACAGTGATTGTAATGTCTCAGCAGATGCGATACTGCTTTGTTACCACTTAAACTGTGCAGGCCTCATAATCAGCTCCCTGCGGGCCAGAGCGCTTCCCACAAAAACCTCCATCTCACAAATGTTCTTATCCATGCCTCTTATTACTAAGATCTTACATTGTGTATAATAAATTATTTTATTTTCACATGAGTGGAAGGTCAACGTCTTCTCGACACGGGGCAATGATGAGTACCCAACCTGCACGAAAGTAATCACCTCTATGTCGCCGCTTCACTAAACCCTCATCCGAGTCCTGCGAAGCGAGGGAGAGGATTTATAACTCATTTCAATAAACAGCACAGAACAAACAGTTCTGCCTGGCTGTTAGGCTGCCCAGACGACTTGAGTCAGGCTTCTCTGAATTAGAACAGCAGAGTCACCAGGATCAACACTTTCAGCTCCAACTGCGCACACTCATTAATTTAAAGTGGTCATATCTCACTGGTCTCATCAAACTCTATTTGCACCATTACTGCCCGAAACAACCCCAGTGGTAGCGTAATGGAGGTGGCCTGGTGGGAAAGCAGGCGAGGGGTTGCCAAGATGTGAATGGAAAAGCTTTTCACCTTGACAGTGGGTGAACTCTTTAAATGTAGCCTCGGTCCAATAATGCTAATGCCATTTTAAGATGAAGGCAAGCTCCAAGCTGTATAAAATTTACACAATACATTTTAAATGTATGCATTAAAACTTATGACATAACCCGATTCATATTAAAAAAGAAGAAAAAGTGGGTAACAACATCTCAGCCTTAGTTTTTTTATCTGTGATCCAAAGACGGACGTTTCTGAAAAGCCTCGCCATTGGACTATGTGAATAAATATTATACATCCCATATTTTAATAGTAGTGTAAGGTCACTCCAAATAAGAAAAAGAAAGAAATCTCCTTGTATTCATCAAAACAATTGATCTGAGACCTGCATTTGTTCTTCTGTGTTTCTCCTATTTGCACAAAATGGAACCTGCGGAGGGAAATAATGCCAAGAAAGGTTTTATGCCTTGCCGGTGTGGATAATATTGACAAGAAAGAAAAATATATTAAACCATGCCGTATGTGAAGAGTGTGACTCTGTTCCACTTATGGAATTAGTAGTGGCAAGCAAGTCTGTGTGGAGTAATGGGATGGCAACGCTCTTTATAACTGTTACATGATACAAGCCACATTTCAATCAGTTGGTTTTATTGTTTTTGGTACTTTGGACTCAGTGAGTAATTTTCAAGTGTTTTAGTAAAACAAAAAAAAAAAACAAAAAAAAAAAAACCGACCAAAACTGATTCATGCTATTGTATCTACTTGGTAATACGATAGTCAGCAACGGCTCTAAAGCCACTGACAGCTGAAGTGAATACCCTTGATCGCCTTGTTACAAAACCGTGTTCTGCTGGGAAACGACGTGTTCTTACCACATACCACCCCTTTAAATGTTTGTGCAGGCAAAGAACACCCCTTACCCACTTCCTTCCAAGACAACTGCCCTCACAGACAGCAGCAGCCTTTTCCCAAGAGAGCAATGACACCCACAATGAATACTGCTCCTGGATAAGACGAGAAGGTCAAGGCTATGACCTGGTCTCAAAACTCCTGAGGTCCAAATCTTATTCAGCATGCGCCGAATGAGGCCAGCCCCCGCAGCTTTCAGCTTGATTTCCCGCAGGACATCCATAGAGGGCTTGTCTTCATACCCTGATCACTTGAACCTGCTTTAGTAGCATTAAGGGACCTGCACTATATTAGACGGGTGCTTTAATTACTCAACCTGATTGGTTTGTGTTTGAGAAGTTAACCTGTAAAAAGTCATGTATTTCTCTGGAGTTGGCTGTTGCCAGAGCTGAACTTGTAATGGTAGTAATGGGATCTGGCGGTCTGGTTAACAAACATTGCCGTCTTTCACACAGTTAAGGGGTGCTTTGTAACGAGCCAGATACAAGCTTTTCGTTTGCTGTAATGTTCATAGGAAGGATTAACAGTGGGCAAAGTAAAAAAACCCCACGGGCAAGACTGTCAGCCTTCTACGGTAATGGAGCTTCTTTGGAGTCCATGGCTCCAATAATTGCCCCCCCTCCATCCTGCCTCCCTGCCTCTGACACCTGGGAACCCATGTTAGCTCCATGAGTGAACACCTTAGCCTGACCTATAAAAGGCTCCCTCAGCAAATGTCACAGCTTAGGCTTAATGTGTTACTGCAGGTGGAGATTAGGCTCCAGGATATCCCATATCCAGCTCTCTGCATTGCATTTCCAGGTGCTGATTATGGATCTGTGGATTCACGATGACCTGAAGCATTTCTGTGCACATATACCAAGCATGCCGCTTTAGATTCAATATCTCCATCCATGTAAACCCAATTCCTTGCTTGCACAGCGAGGAATTATAGGAATAATAACAAAATACACCCCAATACTTTCTTTTCTTTGTTGTGAAAGCCTTTTTGTGCTCCAGTCTTTGACTGGATTTTGGGTAATTGATCTGCTTCACAGCCTTTCTAAGACAGATATTTCCTGCCACGACAGCATTCTAAATGCCACCAGAGGTTAATACACCAATACTGATACTAAGACAAGTTCCTCCCCTGCAAGTCATTATGTCTTCCAGATCTCTCCACACTTCCACCCCTTTTTACTCTGTCTTTTTTTTTTTTTTTTAAATAAAGATTTTTTGTGACTCTACAGGCCTTTATTTTGAAAGTGGCTAGACAGGTAACTTGAGTAGCGAGTGAGGGAAGAACATACGCAGTAAGGAGCCACCGGCGGGATTGAAACCTGCGTGGCCTGCACGAGGGCGATAACTCCTGTATATGGTCCACCCCCTCAACCAACTGACCTATCCGGGGCCCCTTGCTCTACTAATAAGTTTGTACAAGTGGTGTGTGGACTCGATAGTCCCTGCAGCCATGACGTATAGCCTCTACAATATAGACCACGTCTTTCCTGAGGTGTGCAAAATGCAGTCCTACAATATCAGATGATTTGGAGAGTCCACTTGAATTAGTAAATGTGTGCTTAAGTAATGTACATCCGCCTCCGGTGTATGAAAATGTTGCAACTTAACAGTCCAAAAAGCCTTTTAAATAGAAGATGTGTAGCTGTAAGAGTTTCTAGAGGTTCGGTAGATTTTCTCACCATACTTGTAAACCGTACAACCATCCTGCCTCAGTTGTCATTACTCCACACACTTTTATTAGGTAACTCAGTCGATGATGGTGACACCACTCTGGTCGGATGGGAAACCTGCCCGAAGTCTCAGTGGAGTGACCACATTGTCACAGAAGATGTCACTCCTGATTGAATCAGTGTCCTCCTGAGCCATCCCCTCACAAAGACTTCAGTTGACTTGCAGGAAACTGCAAATGAACCCCTACAGTCGAAGGGGACACGGGTGAATAGGGCACCATATTTAGCTAATAAATATCACAGTTAGTCAAATATCAAATGTATCAAATATGATAGATGATAAATCTCAAATCATATATAACACTTAATGTGAGTTGTCGCTCACATTAAGACAAGTGAAAATGTGGTGTATGTAAATGCAACAAGTAAAATGAACTATGTATGACCATCACAAGTGGGGACTCTGAACTGTGACCTCTGACATTCACGTCCTTAGACATGCAACTGTGACACAAACAACAAGAATCAAGAATAAATGCCAACCACAACATAAATTGATGCACAGATTTTACAAGACACCACCCGGACCGGAGTCAGAAGCTACTTTGACTGATTTTACTGATGGTAGGACTGAGAAATCATGACATCAAGATGATATTTTTCTAAAAGTAATCAATTATTCTTTCAAATTAAATTGGAACTGATATTTTAACATGAAAATAGAAAAAACGCCATTGTGCTGCTTTTAGGCTAGACTGTAAAAATGCATTTAATTTTATGGAAAAACCAGACATTTCTGGCGAATTACACGTGAGTATCACCGCAAAAAATTTTTCAGCTCATTACGTAAACCTAGACCTTTATTTTTATAACAAGTCGGCAGAAACGTCACACAAGTTAGGGATTGTCTCTATCTTCAATCTGGAAATCTTCAAGAGTTAAAAGTTGTAAAGAGAAGTAAAAATCAGAAATTGGTTCCATGTCAGAACCAGTTCTACATTTCATGAAGATTTTGAACCATACACCTCTAAAGGTATTGTTTATCAGTGGTGGTGGGTGCTGAAAATATAAATAGCAAATTAATAACCCGACATGAGACGTAAGACATTTCATTTTACATGCAACGATGCTGTGACAGACTCACAGCAGATATTTCTGAAGTGGAGATATAACAGCAACCTGCTGAGGCGTTACGTAACCAGCCTGTTGGCAGTGTTGTTTTGGGGGGGTTTTAGACAGTAAAGCTGTTGCATGTTGAGGCTAAAAAACTATGTAGGCGTATTTATTTCCTCATTGACACTCTGGAATTGATAAGAGAATCAATGAAGCGCCAGATCGATACATAGAATCCATAGTAGAATCAATAGTAGCATCAGTATCAATAAAATCATATAAATAACCATCCCTGCACCTGTATATGTATTTCAGATATTTTCATTGCACACGTTTAAGGCATGACACATTTCTACAATTACACAGTTACAAAGCTGCTATTTTGTCTGTTTCTATAAATTAATTTTTCTTCCAGTGACTTCTTAATTATCAGCTAAATAATGTGCATCAGCGTGACAACGAAACTGAACCGGTCATATCCATTTCTTAAATCTAAATTGTCATGAAGCGCATGTTGGATTAAGGTTTATTGAAATTTTTCCACGTTAATAAGCATTAAATATGTTTTCCACTTCATATGCCACATTGTCCTTTAAAGCTTCCCGAATCCCATTCTCAATTGTTAACAGCATGGGGACGCCAGCGTTAACATTAGACAAACCAAATGCAATTTCTTTCTCAATCTGTCCCCATTTCTAAACCTCTTTAGCGGCCAAGATGTCATCCTAATATCCGTCCTTAAGCCTCGCCAATATCTGATGGTGGAATATTTCATGCAATGTGCTGCAAAAATAGGGCAGCACTGTCTGTTTTTCCGCACCACTGCTGCCCATTTAGAAACGTTTATTTTCACAGTGCGTTGAAGTCTCAGGGGCAAACTGCGGATCACATTATAAAAAAAAAAAAAAAGAAAAAAAAAAGAAAAGAAAATCAATCCGAAAATGTCCTCGGTGACATGATTACAGTAAAGTCATCTGTAAAACAAATAACGGCACTCCCTGGTAGAGCCACCTGCAGTGAATGCACAATGCAGCACAGCATTAACAATTAGCCAGACCGCATTACACTGCTGGTAATTGTGATTACAAAGAAGAAAAGCCAAGGCAAGCACAGGTGAGACCCAAACGCTGTCGGCTGAATTACGGAGTCTGAGCTGTGCTTCCAGAGAGCGGATCAACCGCATAACCCGCACTGAGGAGCCAGTGCAGAGGGAGAGAGGCTAAACCCTGTTTATCAGAATGCTCTGGGTGTAGCAGCCTATTAAGGTGCCAGGTGTTTTTGAAAAACAATACCCCCCACACACCCACCGCCATCTTTCTCTCCACGTGCTTCCATGCCTGCTTTCCCTATCCAAGCCACTCTCCGGCCCCTGCTGGAGAAGAGGTTGAGGAATGAAGCCTCCGCTCGGCTCCTCCAGCGGGGGCAAACCGCCGCGTTCCTGCTGCCTTCAGAAGTTCTCCTTCACTTATTTATTTATTTGTTCCACTCCTCCCCTGTGGCCACTGAGGTGGAAACAGCACGGATGATGAAATGAAATCATTTCTCTCTTTTCTCGCTCTCACTTCTCACAGCCGCCGTCGCACTTCTTCCCCTTGATTCTTTCCATTTCATCCCCCGACTCTGTTTTGACTGTTCCCCACGATGTGGCGCCTGATCTTTCAGGCCCAAAAATATCACAAGCACCATCCAACCCATCTGCTCAGTAAGAGGCAGCCACATACGACAAATTACATGCTACACTTCAACTGTGGAGTACAAGAGACACATGAATAAAAAAAGAAAAAAAGAAAATGTGTGACTGACATGGAAAAGGATGCACCATACTTTTATTTGTAATAAACCACAGACGTTTTCCCAAAAGCAGTTTCATGCCCTATTAGCAATTGCGGGAATAGATTCCATATTTCCAAAAGTAGCACAAAATCTTGATACAATTAAAGAAAGACAATCAAAATAGGCGGTTTTGTTTACCCGTTTCTCTGTGTATTTACTCTGAAATGTACTGAATCTCATTACAGGGCTAAGAACAATAAATAATGACAAATGGACTTCAAATTCCCAGAAAACAAGAATGACTGTCATTGTGGTTCCTTAATGGTTTTTCAATTAATGTCTTTGAAATAAATATAAAATACCAGAAATATTGAGTTTTTTTACTTTCTGTGGCTGAGAAATACAGGAAGCAATTTCACCAGATTCTCACCAGATGACTCAAATGCCTCTATTTGGAAACTCTCTTGAGAAACTAATCTTTCGAGAAAAAATTGGGGTTGTTGGGGATTGCATCTGCATAGGTAAAAATACTTCAAGAAGCCAGCTTGAGACAAGTAAAAGGCTCCGCTGTCATTTCTAATAGATGTACACACTGACTCACCTCTCCACGTCAACATTTCGTAAATCTCAATTAAAATATGTTACATCAGTGATTTAGAAATGTTCAACTTTTATCTTAGTAATAAAGAAGCATAAAATTGTTGCATTTGATGTTTTACAGGTCAAAAGCAATGTTCCCACGGTGGCAGTCCCAAATCCAGATAAATTATGAAGGTTGCGTCAGGAACGGGATCTGACATAAAAAGAAAATACAAATCCTAAATCAATACTCAAGGCATGATGATCTGAAACTTAAAAAGGGAAACGTGGAAGAAGGAGAACATGTTTGAGTTGATTAAAATAAGGTGTCCTTCAGTGTGCCAACAAAATCGAACAGATGATGCTCACATGCTCCAGAATATTCTACTTTTATTTTAAGAAAAATGGACATCACCACTGTGACATCACATCCGTTGGGAGGGGACCCTGGCACTCACCTGTCACTGAAAACAGATAAATAATGTATAACTGAAAGACGAGCTTTGGGGACTAAAACAGCCTGTAAACATATTTATTTCTGCCGAGACGCTGGGCTAACCAAGTTAGAGGTCTACAGGGATTCACCTTAAAGATGCTTTTCAAGTGCAAGAACCTTTTACAGGATCCAGTGAATTTTGGATTGCCATTTCCTTGACTACCCTCTATTTCCAGGTCAGGAGAAAAAGTCCCCACTCAAAATGACCTCGCCATTTTCAGGGTGGGGGTGGGGGTGCTTGTCTGAACAGCTCTGATTATGGTATTCAGAGTGTCTTAGTTCCACGCTTTCTGTCTCATTCGTCTCAGATTTACTCTTCACAAAAACTCATAAACCTGTTTGTTTTACTATAGAAATCATTGTCACAATATTCCATCTTTTTTCAATCAGCTGGGAGGATGCCGTGTGAGGAATGGGCAGCAATATTCCAAAGAATTTGGGAATTAACGAGCAGAAGAATTAATCAAAACAACTAGATTTTAAACTCTGATTGCTACATTCTCAGATACACTTTAAAAATGGAAAGAAAAACAAGATAATTTTGCATAAATAGCCAAAATTGGCATTCACATTGAGGGAGCGCACCTCATACGTTCACTGTACTGTCCACAAACTGCGGTCAGTGCTGCAGCACGCCATCGGAACAAGTAGACATCGCAAACGTACTCTGTCTGTACTTGGGATCTCAGTAGAACTGCAAAAGATCCAGGGTTGATCCAGGACCGAATGAATTTTAGCTATCCGAAAAAGGATATAAAAAGTGTGCTGGGCATTTCAGTTCCAGATCAGATTGGTTGAAATGCACTGAAAGAGGCTGTGGCAGGTATTTCCACAATGGCCTCATTTTTATTTTTTGAAGGGAAGCAGCTAGGCATATATCAAAAAGCCAGTCTGGTAACCTTAACAACAAGAGTGATGTGAAGAATTAGTTCGAGCCTTGAACTTCTCACTCTGATGAGCTCAGCTGCGAAACAGTTTCAAAGAGTGCAAAAGTTGAAGGAATGCTTTCCACACAGTCCAATAAATGATTAAACAAATGATTTATGTTAAAATGTAAGTCTCAATTTGATTTGATGGAGTTTTTGGTTAGAAATAAAAAATGTTGTCTAGCTAGTTTCTATTGATAAAAAAAACACCCGAAGTAACTTTGGACTCCCTATTCAGTCTCTTTACGTCGCCACGTCCCACATCAACAATGATAAAAATAATTTACAGAACTACTGTTGACACCATGGCCGAGGTGACAAAGAGACCCAAGAAAGTAATGACAAAAGAGAAAATGGGAGACTGACGGAGCCAAAGGCAAAACAAAATTAAATCTTATAGATATCCTGACATTTATGGGGCTGTGAGTATCTTCAAAGCACTTAACCTCCACTCCTGTAAGAGCTGCTGGGCTAGTGCAACAATTCCTTTGTACTTTTTTGAGATAACCGACATTCTTGTGATGCAAATAATTCACAAAGAAAATTGTTAAATAGTAGTAAATGAGAAAACAAGAGAATTAATGTCAGACAGCGAATGTGAAAGCTCTGACTTCATCACCTAATTTACTTAAA
The DNA here is from genome assembly GCA_014839995.1 of Xenentodon cancila. NCBI lineage: Eukaryota > Metazoa > Chordata > Actinopteri > Beloniformes > Belonidae > Xenentodon > Xenentodon cancila. Next base: position 13,090,482 of record CM026219.1, on the reverse strand, counting down.
AACAACATGACTATTGGAAAACAGATTTATTTTTTGCAGAAATATCACTGCATAACTCCATTACATGACTGTGAATTCTGTGAATCCTCTAAAAAAACAGGTGCATACTGCATTTGGGTCAAACGCTTCGTTTGCATGTGCAGCCCAACTGTCTCATGTCGTGTGTGAATAGATGCCCATTTACTTGTTGCTATAGTTACTGACATATTTCATTGTCTTCAGCCAGCTTCGTCTAAAGGCTGTTGCTTAAGCCCAAGGATGTGTGCCATTTAAGAATCTTAATAAAGCTTTCTCTTTAGCTAATAAGAGACTCAAACTGCTTACGTCAGAATTCAATGCCATTTTATCAGCGCAAATGTGGGACAACTGTGATATGAGGTCTAGAAGGTCAAGCAGATGTACAGTAAATACGCAATAAATACTTTCTCTGTCTTGAAGAGAGCATGAATTAAGGTCAACATGCAGCAATGTGTCTAAAACTAATCTCAATATGCCTAAAACCTTTTATCATGAGGTTCTCTAACCACCTCTCTGGTTGTGTGATACTCACAATGCTTCTTTCTCTCGTGTTTGTCTTACACAGGTAGGAATGGACTGGGCTGTGGACTCTGGAAGCTAATGAAGACAATCACGAAGGACATTTTTGTTTAAGAAGACAAACAAGCTTTTTATGGATAAGAAAAGTGCTTAATAGTAGCACTTAAGGTATAATATTAGTCCCTCGATTTTCTTTCCCTCACCCTTGCTTTTTATTTTTTTGTCTCTGCCTGATTGCAATCTTGCCCCCAAAACCCTCAAACCTGGAACCACATTGAGTGATTGGCCATTACTGTCAAGGGCATCCACACAGGAAGACAAAAAACACCCGTGGGAGCCCTGTGGTGGTGGTTGGCGGGTGCGGTGGTGGTGGAAAAGGCGGTGAGTCAGTCGCCTTTGCAGCTGCTGCAGATGAATCATTATCTGTGAACTTAACAGTCGAGACCCATTCATCTACAAAAGACCAATTTCTTATAGAAAGGAATCGGTCCAATATGAAGGACGTGTCATTTATGGATTGTCTCTTTGTTGGCTTGGCCATGGCCTCTTTTGTTGTGGCCACCGAGGTGAGGCCTTTTTGCCCAAAGCTCTGCGTATGTGAAATCAGACCTTGGTTTTCACCAAGTTCAGCATACATGGAGGTTCAGACAGTTGACTGTAATGACCTGGGACTGTTTAGCCTGCCAGAAAGATTTCCACTGGACACACAAGTACTATTACTGCAAACAAACAACATTGTCAAGATCGACAGACCATTGGATTACTTGATGAACATCACAGAGATTGATTTATCGCAAAACAACATATCTTCTATTAATGACATCCATTTGGGCAATCTTTCTCAGCTGATATCTCTTCATATGGAGGAGAACGGGATAAAACAACTGCCTGAGCAGTGTCTGGCAGATATGGCTACCCTTCAGGAGCTCTACATGAATCACAACCTCATCTCATGCATCTCTCCATTGGCTTTCCAGGGCCTCAGCAACCTTGTGCGACTCCACCTCAACTCCAACAAGCTGAAAGTTATTAAAAGAGAGTGGTTTGAACCCATGCCAAATCTGGAGATCCTCATGATTGGTGAAAATCCAGTTCTTTCGATTGATGAAATAAACTTCAAACCTCTAAGAAACCTCCGCAGTCTTGTTCTTACCAGAATGAACCTGTCTCAACTTCCTGACAATGCACTGGGTGGTCTTGACAACTTAGAGAGCATCTCTTTCTATGATAATATTTTCCCTGAGGTGCCACATTCTGCCCTGAGAAATGTAAAAAATCTTAAGTTTTTGGATCTTAATAAAAACCCCATTTCCAGGATACAGAGAGGAGACTTTGTGGATATGCTCCATTTGAAAGAGTTGGGGATCAATAGCATGCCTGAGCTAGTTTCTATTGACAGCTTTGCCCTTAATAACCTCCCAGAACTGACCAAAATAGAAGCCACCAACAATCCAAAGCTCTCCTATATTCATCCTAACGCTTTCTACAAGCTACCACGGCTCGAAACCCTTATGCTGAATGGCAATGCTCTCAGCGCCCTCCACAGGATTACCGTTGAATCTCTCCCAAATCTCAGAGAGGTCAGCATGCATAGCAACCCCATCCGGTGCGATTGTGTAGTCCGCTGGATGAACATGAATAAAACCAACATTCGCTTCATGGAGCCTGATTCGCTGTACTGCGTGGAGCCTCCGGAGTACGAGGGCCAGCATGTTCGTCAGGTACACTTCCGGGAGATGATGGAGATTTGTCTGCCACTGATATCGCCCGAGAGCATGCCAGGGCACATTAAAGCAGAGAACGGGAGCTCTGTGTCACTTCATTGCCGAGCCTTTGGAGAACCAGAGCCTGACATCTATTGGATCACTCCATCTGGCACCAGAATCCTGCCTAACACCGTTTCTGACAAGTTCTACATGCACCCAGAGGGGACATTTGACATCTATGATATAACTGAAAGCGAAGCTGGCGTTTACACCTGTGTTGCCCATAATCTGGTCGGAGCAGATCTTAAATCTGTTTCAGTGGAGGTGAACGGATATTTTCCCCAACCCATAAATGGGTCTCTGAATGTCGCAGTCAACTCAGTGGGGACAAACTCCATTCTTGTTTCTTGGAAAGCCACTCCTGGCACATTGGCCCCGAGCATTAAGTGGTACACTATGTCAGATGCTAACCATCCTACTATGGCATTTACCACCCGGGTTCCCTCAGATGTCCAGGTCTACAACCTCACTCATCTTAGTCCTGCCACTCAGTACAAAGTGTGTGTGGAGATCCGCAGCATTCACTGCAACCATGACAACAAATGCGTCAATGTCACCACTAAGGGATTAAAGCTGACAGCCAAGGACACAGAAAAATGGGATGCAGCAGTAATCACAGTCTTTGGAGTACTCTTGGCTGTGATTTCGGTGGCCTGCCTGTTTATTTATGTGTCTCTGAGGAACCACCACATTTATGGGGATATAAGGAAAGGCGACTCCAAAGCTTTGCTGACACCAGTGGAAGCTACTGGTATGCACTCTTCTTTCTTTACAAAGCTGTGGGTTTCGGGTAAGGGACTGCCGAGTGGAGTGGAAGTTAAAGCCACAGTTATAAATGTATCGGACAATACTCTTTAAGAAGCCCAGCTGTGTAGAACACCTCACTCCAATGACAGTTAATGGACAAGGCCATAAGCTGGGGTGAGATATGTTGTACTGTTTTCAAAAGGCATACACATTGCTAATCCCCAGCTCAGATACACTGGAAAAACTATGATTGGGACTGGGAGGGAATACTTTGAACTAGACTCCGTGTCATCCCAGTTGAAGCGGCGGCTTTGTAAACATCAAACCAAGCTTACATCAACAGGAAGGGGTATTTACTGCAATCAGATATACTTCAGTACCACTCATCCCAAAATGCAGGCAGAGAAAAGGAAGTGAAGAAGATGATGTTGGTCAGCTCTCTTGTAATTGACTGTTAAATGTGTTCAGAGTTGTGGAACTGTCCGTGTGGTCCCAAGCAATACCGTCTGTGCTTTGTCAAACATCCATAGACGAGTTAGAGAAACAGTAATAACACCTGTCTATTATGGGAAAGGAGATTTAGTAGAGTAGACAAATAACAGTTACTATGGTGTAAGCCTTTTGATGAACTATACGCCCCTTTTTTCTATTTAAAAATGAATTCTTGATTTTTCTTGGAAATCTTGTTATATATTCTATTATGTTGGTGTAATGACAAATCCTCTGTATGTGAACAGTTTAAATGGGTTTTAAATTGCAGCGAGGAGCAGACTACTTTTGATTACAGCATTACATTCAGCTTAATGAAATTCAGCTACAAAATGGGCATCTAGAGAGGAGATTTGCAAAATGGCTGTTTATGCTTTGTAGTTCTAATTGCAACGGTGTCTGGGAAGAAACGTGGATACATTCGACTAAAACTAATATAATAGGTTGATTAAAACTGAGGCGAGTGATGCGTTGTCTCTTGATGAAGTGGTTTGTTATACCTTGGTAAGTGCCTACAACAAGAACTACGTGAAATAAGCAGAAGAGGAACTGAGGGATTTGACAGCAAAACACGGTCACGTCATCATCGCAGAATCACAAGCTATACTTCATATTAATATGTTTAGTGGAAATACTTTCTCAGTATTTTTAGCATACATATTTTAAGAAAACTTTTGTTATTGCTTTGGGTGTAAAGTTAAAAAGCCATTTTTATATTAACTGTATTACATGTGATCAATGGGCACAACAGACTAATTAAGAAAAGCGCTAAGAAAAAAATAAATGTCATTGTTTCTTTTACAAATGATTGTCCACCTTTTGTCGTTTGTTGTGTTTTTATATAAAACACACGCTTTTTGTCATCTACGGTCGTGTGTCATGACTTCTGTACGGCATTTCAACTGCCATGTTGTAAATAAACAAAACAGTGCTAATGACGACAGCAGCGCAGAACAGAAAACTCTTAAGTCTGAACACGGGCGAAAAGTCAAGGGACTTGAGCTGAGCTGTCATCTTAACCCTGGAAAGAAGAAGAGGATCACACACCAAAGGAAGGGAGCTCATTAGCCGCCTCATTAGGAACATGTTTGTCCTTCAGCCGGTCTGAATGTTGTCGCTGCGCTACGGCTACAGCTGCTGCAGCTCACGCTCAGACAGGGACACAGCGTCCCTTTGACACCGAGATGAAGTACAGTCCAGGAAAAAGTCACGCGGAGCTGGATGGAGCAGGGTCTGAGCTTCAGGACCTGCATTTTATTTGTCTTACTGAATTATCCAGCACACTGAACAATTCACATGAGAAAGCCAAGCATGATGAATGGCTGTCAGAAGCGGAGTGACATGGCGGATTTATCAACTCGAGCCGAACGCTCATGCATCAGGCCAGCCTTCAGCGCAACGGACAGAGGCTTTTAGAGCTGGGCCATCTGTCAAAGACAAAGGGAGTTAATATATGACAGGCCGTGCTCGTCAGGTAATGCTCGGGTCAAAGTTAGTTTCTCTTTTGCAAACACATATGCACAAACAAGTTCACTGGAGTTAAACATCCACATTCAAAGATAAAGAAAAAGGTTTATAGAAATTAAATGACACAAAGAGACTCAGGAGACCAGGAGTGCTTTCTCACTCTCTTTTGTTAGTTTCCTCTGCTCTGAATCACTTTTCAACATGGTTTGGTTCCTTTTCACACAGAGCAGAGTGCATCACTTCAAATCCAGTGTTAGGTAAGTTACTTCCAAAATGTTACATATTGAATATTTTGCAAATTGTTTGCATTACTACTTTCACCAAAGTATGACTAGGCATTTTTAAAATGCAGTGCAGGTCAATATTATATTCAGAGGAGGGTGCTGTGGTTCAAATGATGACTGAGCAGATGCGCATGGCTAAGAACAACACGATGTGTTGGTCTGTTAAGATTACAAAAGTAACTGTTTTATAATCAGTTATCTTAAAGCAGTTTGCCTATGATTGATTGCAGACACAGGGTCATACATTAAAGAATCCGACAGTGACTCTGTCATGTGACTAGATTCTTAAACCACATTTTATCACTTTATCAAAACACAGATGGGAAATGAGGCATAATCGCATGGATATGGCTGGCCAAGGCTTTTCACCTTCCTCACCGCACCCTCACCTTCCTCACCGCACCCTCACCCAATGGCTTATTCTTGCAATGTCCACGACTCCAAATATCCCCTGGCAGCTGCAGATCAGCAATGGGCCTGAGACGCTTCAGCAAGAGTCTTTGAGGAGTCTTTGAGTTGTTCACACATAAGGATCTAGTTCCAACCCCAAACAGCAGCCTTGTGTAGATTTTCCACCAGTACATCAAGGAGCTCTGCCACTAGCAGATCTGGTCCAAAAAATTATCTGGTATAAAAGAGCCTTTAAGAACTGGGACAAATGTTTTATCTATTTAACCCTTTTATATCTCAACCATCAAATTCCAGCACGATGAAGTAATGCTTGTTTGTTTATGGTGCTGGAATGTCTCGCGGCTTTGGTGAATTCTTAAATAAGCAAAATACTTCAGGTTAAGATAAACTGTAATATGCGTTAGTGAGATTGTAGATTGGTATCAAAACTTTGCTAGAACTGTGTTATATTCTTGCATTCAGCAAAACGTTGTTCTTTTCTGTAACAGCGCTACTTACTCCCATCCCCAGTTCACTCCCACTCGATAACATCCTTGCTGCTTCTCGGTCAGGTGTCTTTGCTGCAATATCAACATTTTAAGACGTGAGGAAGATCCTGTGTTGTGGAGTATGTACCAATACCCTGCGATGTGTTGAGCCCACGTGGATTAGTCATACAAACATTTCCTTTGTTTTGCTTGTATTTATCACTCTCACTCAATATTTCGGTTACGGCTGGAAAGAACATTTTATTACACTGAATTAATACACAGTAGCATAAAAAGTACAGGACTTAATGAGCTTTATTCAAGCAAAACTGTAAAACTATGTGATTTAACAAAAATCATCACTTATTTCAGTGCCTCAAACCTTTTTTTTTTTTCTTTTTTTTTTGTTTGCTTCAGCATCCGTTCTCACAAGGTGGGCCGTGATTCAAACTGAGACCACTTCTTTCTCAGGGTCACAGTACGATTGTTTTGCACCGCTACTGAGTGCAGGAAAGTTAACTGCAGCCTGTGAGTGACGGCAGCCTGAAAAAACTCGGACTCTCCCTCACACACATACACACACCGAAACTAAATCAAGCCACTGTTCATGCTCAGAGGTGCCGCAGCTTCAGGGTTTTCCAGTGCACGCTCAGAGGAACACAACATGACAGCCAGCAAAGACATTAAATTAGCTCACCTGCCCACATGTTCTTTTAGATTAAAGCAGCTCAGCGATATTAACCATACTGTTCTCGTTTCATTATTGTCGTTTACCTCCACAGCTCATGATTTTATTACTCCACATACATAGCTGAATGAGCCGAGCGTTATCCCGATTCTCATCTTTCCCGCTGTCTGTCCCAATCTCATGCATTTCCATGATCTCTTTGTTTTCTCTCGGCCTCTTTTTACCGGTAGCTGTTGTCACTCCTCCTCTGACAGGCACATGAGTGTGGTGAGACAGATGGCCCTCTTTCTTCTGCATTTATACATTCAAAGCCCCCTATATGAGGGCAAAAAAAAAAAACAACAAAAAAACCCCTCCGGATTTAACTTAAATCCCACATGAAAAGAACAAGGGAGCCGTCACGAGTTAATCCACAGTGAGGATAGAGAAATGATTCTCGCTGAATCTTCAAATATTTCAAATATTAAAACCACCTTGTTCTATTCAAAAAAAAAAAAAAATGCCATGTGCACTGAAGCAGATATTAAAGCGTTCTCTGTAAAGGCGTATAGATGAGTGCTCCTGCTGCTGGTTATGTATTCATTTTAATTTAGTGAGGATCATTGTCACGCAACCTGGAATTTTATTGTAAAGTCCAAAAGTTGAACACTGTGTTTGTTCATTTCATTTTCAACATGTGGCAACCGAGTCTAGCAAGTATTTTGTCTTTAATTAACAAATGTGAATTTCTGAGCCTGTTTAAATCTTGTGGCATTATTCACTTTAGTTATGTCTGCTCTTAAATTAATATGCATAGAAGAGCTTCATGATTCATTTCCGGTGGGAAGTATGCAAGTATTAAGGTACTGCTCAAACATTTTCTATTTAATAGTTCCCAAAGTAGCTCCTTTCAATTCCAGTTTTATTCAGACATCTGCCTCAATAATTGTTTTTCTCTTTCTATTCTTTGAAAGCTGTGAAGAAGTATTCAATTTACACCTCTATCGGAGGTTCTGAGATAATAAAAAAAAAAAAAAAATATATATATATATATATATATATATAGTTACAGCTCGACACAAGGCTACAGGAAGCCTCTTATGTCCCATTTGCACAGGCGTTTTTATATGTTTGAATTATCAGGTTATTAAAATTACAAACTTCCACGCAGGTCAGCCAGCGCACCTACAGCCAGCCTCGTTCCGCTGAAAATGTCAACATGCATTTACAATCCTGCCGCTAACACACATATTTAATGCCAAAGCTGGCTTTTAAGAGGCCTTTATGGGCAGCTATTGAGGGTATAACAAAGAATAACAAAGCACTGATTGCTTTCATGACAGAATAAAAATGGATTTAACTTGAAAGTCATGTCGAGCACTTTTTTCCCTATCATGGTGACCTTTTATTAATTAAAACGACAGTTTTGCTGCGGTAGACTAAATTGTTTTGTGTCTCACAGTCTTGTTGATGTTTTTACACTGAAGGTGATGTGAATGCCATCGACAAATTAATTTTTCACACGCGCATACACGCGGAGCCATTTCAGACAGAACGGGGCTCTTTGCATCATTATTCAGAAAGTGAATTTACAGAAAAGCGCAAATAGAAGCTTGCAGTAGATTTGGTGAGAGTCGTCAGAGGAAATAGTTTAAAGCGATTCACGTGTGTGTTTCGACCTACTCCCTTCCCTTCCCTTCCAGCATGTCCCTTCTAAAAATTGATGTGCTTTTACCTCCCGTCTGCATTGAATTGCAATTACTGTTAAAGCAGAGCAGCGTGCAAACATCAACACACAAACAAATTCTGGCTGTCAGGCGCAAACCCTGTCGTGAAAAGGCGTCACTTTCCAGAAAATGGAGAAAAAGAAAAAAGAAAATTTTCTTCAAGTAATTCAGCACTGTATTATTAAAGTTTATGAGGTTAGACAATGTCATTGCAGTTTGTCTTAGCTACGCTGTGTGAGGTATGAGATTATACCAAGAGATGATAAAATTGACTTGCAAAATTCTGTCAAAAGCTCTTGTTGATGTTCTTTAGACATTAAATATTTGTGGAAGTCCTTTCACAGACTTCAGAAATTGCAAATAAAACTGAATAATGGAACAAAAGAAAATGAACAAGGCAAAATACAGATATGCAGAGTTGTGTAAAAGTCTGAGGCAGCCGCTTGTCTTGTTGTTTCAAAGTTTTAATGAGCATATTTGTTTTTCAGTCTCTTCATTAGATATAAACAGGATGTGCAGTGAAAATATTAACGGTAGACTGATTCATAGGTTTGTCAATTAATCGGTTGGCTGATTACGGGCCATTTTGTAATAATGGGGATCATCTATGACAAAAATCTGTATCAGTCAACGTCAAGATGACATGAACAAGGATGAAACCACACAATGTTCAGGACAAAATGACTCCATATATATATATATATATATATATATATATATATATATATATATATATATATATATATATATATATATATATATATACACAGACACACACACACACACACACACACACACACACACATATATATATATATATACACACACATACATATATATATATATATATATATATATATATATATATATATATATATATATATATATATATATATATATATATATGTGTTAACAATGTCTTATGAAAAATTCCATGACGATCCTGAAAGCTGGTTGTCATATACATTATTTATATGGAATTGATACTGGTAATGGTGCGGACCGACATTGGCAATAACAATTCACATCAAATGCATAGGATCTGCATTCAAACCCTTGTTAACTGATTATTTAGTCCTTAATTGATCCACTTATGGTACTTATTATTTACAATATAGTGTTGGTATTATCGTTACATATTTCACAACTAAATAAATAAACTTTTTCAGATATTAGGATGTTGAGAATGCTGTCTTCTGGAGTTTTCTTTATATTTGGAATTTTTGGTGGAATTTCCCTTTTCCAGAGCTTGAGAAGTAAACGTGGAAGTTGAGTGCACAGTTGAGTGTACATGAGTGAAGCAAAGATTTTCTTTTGCACCTGCTGGTGGTTCGTAAGGATTTTTATTATGCCTCCAAGATCTCTTGGCTTAGTGTTTACAGGTTGTTTTTTTTTTTTTCGAAGGGCCAACAGCAGAGCAAATATCTATTTTCTTTACATCACTTTACCATGGGCTGATTTTATAAGCGCAGCCCACAACACTTCTGGATTTGTAGAAAAACTAAAGCTAAATGTCAGCGCTTTTCCAATGCTAGAGGCTCCTGAGTTTAACCCAAGAGAGGTAAGTAAACTGTCTCTGTTGTCTTGGCAACTGCCCTGCATGTCCATTTTCATTGCAAACATCATGTGAACGCAGGTTTCAAGCTAGCAGGAAAAAAATCGAATCAATTCAATACAATCTCATATCAACACCAAGATGCCCTTTATTTGCGCAGAGAATAGAGTCAACTTTTTAAGCAGTTTGCATCATTAGCTTTTCAGTTGTCATGGCTTGCGGATCTTTTCTGACTCATTTAGCGTTTTACAGCACTTACCACCCGTTCACAAGCTGTTGCCCACTACTGAGCCTCCAGGAGCTCGACCAATCAGAAAGCACGAGTTAAACTCTGTTTGTTTTCATGAAGCGTCTTTTCTTGAAATGTTCTCAGCTGGTTTAAAATTATTACAGGAGTTATGCTGGATGCACAGCTACTCTGAAGGTACCAGATATTAAAATTAGATAGCTGATAATAAGTACAGCATAGTGATTTGCATTTTACAACCTCCAAAAACAGTATATATATATTTTTCCTTTTAGCAGATCATTTAATTCTAATAGCTCTGCAAACTAAAGGTATGTCAACATGAGTTACCTGTCATATTGATAAATGTGCAACCATAATTTAAGCAGAAGCTGCTTTAAAGTGAAAAAAAAGGAAAAAAAAGCTGAATTGAATACTGAAATGTAATGACTCCACAGAGCTTTTTCACTAATTGGAAGACTCTTTCTCAACCATATGATTGGTTTACTGGGCTACTGATTGATGAGTGTCTCCCTTTGTCCTGCTGCAGTTTCCTCTTTGTGTGGTCTCGCCGTCTGTGTCTGGGCCGGATCGATCCAGGAACTAATGAGTGATTCACATGCATGTCCTCACATTAATGATGGATTGGTTTGGATGAAAAGGAAAGGGAGCATGTTCATAAACAAAGATGTTCGGACTTAGAGGAACATATTTTTTTCCTAAGTAGTTTTTATAAAGCAATTTATGCCTTAAGGCACAGACACAGCGCCTCTCCCACCACATTCATTAGCATTACAGAGGACATCAATATTTACAGTAGCCCTTATTATTCATCCGCAAACATTACAGTTCTGTTGTGAAATGGTAGAAGAGCTACCTACAGTTATAGTCCCTGTGCAAGTAAGGACTTTCTGTCTGTGCATTTACGTATGTTTCATTTGGATTCACTTATCAGAACTGCAGTTTTCGTACTCCATTATGCAGATGGAAGGTTTGAAGGGAAGTTTGGGTAATCGTTTTTCATGCGAGTTACTACAGAGCTTTGAAGTGCAGCCGACCAGTTTCCATGAATTTGTAATTTAAGTAATGAATACCTACAGAAGAGCTATTTGCCAAAGCATATATAAAAGCCAATTTACTCTCTTGTAATTATGCACTGGCCAAATTGATAGAGCGGCTGCACCAGATGTCACTATATTTCATGTAACCACAATAGCATTTATGGAGAGGAGATGGACATGATGGAGATATCTGAAACTTTAACCTTAATGGGTTTAAATGTTGTGGGGGGTTTTTTTCCATTCATTTCTGCATTTAGTTTACAATAGAGAAAGATTCAGCAAAATGCTTCTTTCTTGTGATACACAACCTCTTTTGTCTCAACCCGCCGAAAAGAGAAGGAATATTTCTCTTCCAGCATAGCCCTAAATTGCAGCATTCAGACTGCAGAAACAGAAGGAAAAGAAAACAAAAGCATAATTACGTTTTTTTGATCTTAACAGCGGAAGGTTAGGGAATGGCATAAAAACAAAAAATGCCAATGATGATGAGGTGCAGTCAAAAAATGTGCATGGAAGCAAAGCTTTGTTTTTAAGATTGCTGGTTTTGTGCTTCTGTTGAGGAGTAAGTGAGGTGTCAACACAGGTTGACAGCAATGAACGCAAAAATAAAACAAGAAACACAGTTAAAGTGAACAAAGCACATTAAAATTTGCTGTGCCAGTGTGTTTGCTTCTAACAAAACCTTTATCTCATCTGTCTCCTGGATTAGTTTTCAACATGGCTTGATTTATTCTCATATAACTCGGTTCTTTTTAGTGCAGTTAAAGGTTTGATTTATTAAACCTGACTGAATTCATTTTTGAATAATGAGCCTTATATGGGTCAGCTAATGATTAGCTAGAAATGCCTGTTTTACGTCTGTACAGGAAAGCTTTCTTGGTGGCGAAACTCGCACCATAACAGTCTGAAGGTTTATTCAACTAATCTATTAAATACTGAAAAGATGTCACTGAATTAACAGTCTTACAATTAGATTTGGGAAATTAACACTCCCTACATTAGGCATAGCAAATGGCTTTTTAGACAGCACTTATTTAATGATTTTCTGTCATTTATGACTGACAATCTAATGTTCATACCACATTAATCAAACCCGTCCATTGTCTCAAATACAGTCATTGCACATATCTTCAATACCTCCATATTTAAAGCCACTCTACAGAGCAATACCATGTATGACCAGCTGGGGGCGTATATATTTGCTGTGTTGATAAAAGAGCCACTAAATGTTCTGCTATTGAGTGAGGACGGTCCAGCATGCCTTGTAATACAATTTTGTTCCACTAGCAATTTGTTGTGTTTCATTACAGGGTCTGACACAAAAACTTTCTTAAAAGTCGTACTGCTACACAGAGTGGCCTGAAACAGGAACAGGATATAGTGAAAATATTTTCAAAATAAATCATGACTAAGTTGTATTACCATGGTTATCTTGAGCTTATAGAACTTAAGCCATTGAAAATGTGCAACTTGATAATCCTCTACAGAAACCACTAGAAGGGAAAAACTGAAAGACGTTGCTTTGTTATGTTGAAAAGAATATGCCAACTGTTGTGTTCATGGGAGCCACTGCATATGAAATATCTAAACGGTGTCCATATCTAACCCTGGCTAAGAAGTTCTGATTTATAATTGCATACAAACATTTTTAATACCTAAACTCAACCAGAACCTGGATATACCATTGCTATAAATGGTTTGTGTCACCAAGATAGCCAACAAAATGGAATCCGCCCACTGGTGTTTTGGAAAAAGAAGGGGTTTCAGTTATAACCTTGATTATTTTCTAATCTTTGACAAGTAATTTTTATCTGTAAACCCAACCGGGTAATGTGGAACTCCAGTTAAGACTGTTATTAAGATATTTGTGTAGACTTACACTTAATTCATAGAGATGGAATATCTCCTACCGTAATGTGGTTTGTCTGGAATTGAGGACTTGAGGAAACTGAAAGTGCCTATGACCTAAATAAAGTGGCTCTGTGATTTTCCTCATGGCAGTGATGGCAGTTTTGGGTGGATAGAGGCATAGATTTTGTTAGAAATGTTCATGGCTTATGGGAACCATTTAACCTAGGAACACCAGTGTCTAGAAAGGCAACTACGACGGCTAAAGTGCAGCACTGTGTTTTAAACCAAGCATGTTTCAAATTACTATTCATACCTGTGCAAGCTGACTGAGTGGAAAGCATATTTATACATGTGATACTCATCACTTTTGCCTTATGCCCAAGTCTCAGTGCTGATGAAGCGAGAGGAAGGAAGAGACAGCACGTTCTCCTGCTGCTTGTCAGCGTTGTTTACGCCAACATTTTAAACCTGCTCCCAAAATGAACACACAAATGGCTCCAGTCTACTATCAATCATCCCCCCAACCCCCTGGTATGTGTGGATGGCAGCTCTGTGTGATTCCATACACATTGGAGCTGCATGCAGCTTGAAATAAGGTTATACAAAAACAACCGTATTCCTTCAGTTCATTACACGCTTCCCTGGAAACTAGAACAACAGTAACCAAGGCTATATATTTGATCTTCATTATCTTTTTGATAAATTTCCTTTACTCTCACTTCCCTTTCTCACTGCTGATATTTGTGTTTTCCTTTCTCATCTTCTCATCTCCAGATAAGACAAATTTCCTAGTGTTGATTATTTCATAGCAAAGCAAAAGGACTGCTTTATATTGATGATGTTTGTGTTTTTCTTAAATTATCTGTCTAGGTTATTTGCTGAAATGAAAGGAGTGGGTAATAACAGACTCGCAATCTGCCTTCCCCCATAATGTACACACCCACAATAATGTTTCCACTGACTGAAAGCTGTTCATCTATGAAAGAAAAGAAACTTAGTGACCTATTAAATTATATTATCTTAATTGTGGAATTAGCAGCAGTCTGTGGAATACCATGTCATTCATTATTGTCCCTATCACAAATTATTTTCTTCGGAGGGAATGTGAAAACATTCGACTCTCAATAGGAAATGAAAAGCTCTCTGATGGTTTTTTGTGAGGATTCACAGCTGCATTTTTTTTGAGATCTGCAGAGAAAACTGTGTGAAGAAAATATCTGAAAAATAAATGAGTAAGACTAAAAGCCCTCTATTTATGTACTCTCTGTGTGACTAGCTGTAAAGATTTGCGCCATTTATTGGTCCTGTCAAAAGAGAAAGCTATTCACTCTGCTCTGAAGTGCGTCCAAAAGAACATGGGTGCTAACGAGGGCCTGGTTCATTTCTCATAGTCCTGCAGGCCATTAGCAGGAGAGACTCGACTCTAGATAACTATTCTAGGGAAACAGTATTACTGTCTTTATTGGCTTTCCCTTTGGAGCTGGGAAACACCGGTCGCCAACTCTTCTCCAACGTCTTCCAAAGGAGGGTGTAAAGACCAAATACCATAGTTTGCAATTTTGATAAAGGTTTAGAAAGGTGATATAATGTGAGAGGAATCGGAATCAAAGGGAATCAAAGTTAATGAGGGACATTCAATAGACGACGAAAGAAGGGGGCCTTCAGCCCCCTGTACGCGAGCTCTGTTAACTTGGGGTTTTGATAAACAGCCAAAGGACTCTTATACAGGTTGTCATGATGGCATTAGAACCAATTTTCCTTAGATTAATTAAGATCATGAAGGGTTTCATCACTTCTTTTTGCGGATGATTAAGTCCTGCTGGCGCCCTCAAACCAAGACCTTCTGCTCTCACTGGAACAGTTCACAGATAAGTGTGAAATGGTGGGGATGGGAATCAGCACCTTGAAAATCTGAGACCTTGGTTCTCAGCTGGAAAATGATGGAATGTCCTCTCTGGGTTGGAAGTGTAGAGGTGGCTGAAGTGGAGGACTTTAAGCGAGAGAATGGGTGAGGGAACACTGGAGCAGGAGCCCCCCTGTGGAGGCATTTCAGGCATGTCCAACCAGGAGGAAGACACTCTGTAGAGATTACATCTCTCGGCTGGCCTGGGAACACCTAAGCATTTCCCGGGAATGGCTGGTGGAGGTGGCTGGGGAGAAGGAGGTCTGGGTCTCCCAGCTAATGCTGCTTTCACAAGCAACATAAACTCAGACAAGTGGTCGATAATGGATGGAAGAATGGATAAATCATCAAAGGAAAGAAATATCACACTGCATTGTGGATTTGAAATGTTTTGCTCGTCACACATACAGATGGCTGATTTCCTGTCTCCTCTCCCGTCTTGTTCATGCAGCGTACTTTCATAGTTCAATCGTCCAAAGTGGAAATTGCTTATAATGTGTGATACCGAAAACAAGCAGACTCCAGAGGGACCAGCGACGGTCTCGTCAACCAACTTACCGAGCTAACAAACAGATCTGAGTGATATTTGTTGATGCTTGGAGACATGTGGCTCCCTGCAGCACAACAAAGGGACATTCATTCTATATTTATGCCAACACTGAAGTGTCAGAAATATTGATGACCTTGGGCAGAAATAAGCCTGCTTGTCAAAATAGAAGAGCGCAAATGCAGGGTTTTGCTTTTCATCAAGAACAAGTGCTCGCAGCTTCTCATCAAGTAATGAGAAATTGTGTCTGAACAAGCACAAAGCCCTGACACACTGGATCATTGTCAGTCTAAATTTAAACTAAGCACATCTGTCACTTTGTCTCACTGATGCAAAAAAAAAAAAAAAAAAAAAAAATGCCTCCAACGCTATGGAAGTTAGTTGCTTAATTGAAGCGAGACGAGTTGTTTTCTGTTATTGCCAATGGGGAATTTCAATAAACACTTAAAGTTGATGTTTTTAACTGCCATCCATGTAGAGGCAGCCAAATCGTTTGGAGGCTGACACACCCTATTTTGTTTATGTGTGCAAATTGAAATAGAGAGCACTAATCCAAATTTAGTTTTCACAAGCCCTGACTTGTAAGTAACAGATAAAGCCATTGATTCCTCTCTTGGATCGATTCCTTTATTTCCTCAACTCAAAGTTCACCATCAAACTCTTAACCGCAAACAGCCAGGCCAGGCGGAGAAAACAATCAAAAAATAACAACGAAAAACATCAGCGCTCAGAAAAGACAATGGCAATTGATCAGGCGTTCGGCAAGAGAGGTGGCATCTCTCCCATCAGATTCATTAGTTTCCCAGCCGCTCTGACATTTCCATTTGCACAGTCCAATTGACAAAATAAAATACCCGTTCGGCTCTCATCCCTCAGCTCCACAGTGGGTAATCATTCCTCCACTGCACTGCTCAGCCCCTCCATCCTCAACCGACACCTCATCATGACCAAGTGTAAAACATTTACAGAACGCCTGACTTTTTTGTTGTTGTTGTTGCTGTTGTTTTTTGCAGAAGTGTTGGACGAGCAAGCCACTGAGTATCCCTTCAATATGGGGGTCACCTCTACAAGTCATCTCAGGGAAGGGCACCCTTCAGCCTTTCATCTTCTTCTCATCACCACCTGTCTTGGCTCTTTCTCTCTCCATTTCCCTCTCTTGCTCTTCCTGCATAGCTTAACAAGTGCAGCCTTCTCCCAGGATCACCGTCAGCAGGCTATTGACTGGTCTCACACTCGCGGGGAGTCTCTCAGCCATCCATTACATTCAGAAGCAACTTTTTGACTCCTCCACGTAAGGGGTCATAGAGGCCCTTTTCAAAAGAGACTTGGAATGGAGGTAAATTATACAAATTGAGTGGCAGGAAGGAAGGGAGCTTGGCTGAGCCTTGGCTGCTCCATGAACCGCGATGACCTCAGGTTTTTTTTAATGATGTCTTCCCAAGCCAGAAGGAGACATATTGGATGATTATACTGCAGATCAGGGAAATATCTCTCAGACACTCAGACCACAATCTATCTCTCTACTGAATTTCACTTTCCTGTCCAATCTCCTCTTTTTTTTTCCTTCTCCCACGACTCCAGCATACATCCATTGACTTTTCTCTGTCTAAACATTTATCATCCTTCTCTTCAACCTCCGCAGAACTCCACCTATTTGGAGCAGCGGCAACATGCTGAGAGACTTTGGTCAAATCTGATGACGCTTCCGTCAAACGGGTGGCATTTAATCAATTGAAATCTTATTTTGTGAATGAGCAGAGAGGAAGTTGTTTTTTTCATGAGCTGCTCTATAATGGAATAACGCAGCCAGAAGGCCAGGACCCTCATCACAGAGAACTCCATAGATTGAGATGATCGAGTTGCTCCAGGATTAATTTTGAAAACTGCCTACACTGGCTGGCAGGCTGTCTCCCCCTGTAACTCACTTCAGATTGTGTAAGAACAAATAAAAATGTCAGATAAAAACACAAAGTGGAATAACGAAAAGGTCATACACAATTGACTCTTACTTAATTTGCATTTAGAAGATTTACTAGGTTGTCATTTTCTGTGGTGGCGTCAATAAACAGAAATAGTCTGAAGTGTTTCCTTTCTTGTCTTACGTTTTTTGGTTGGTTGGTTTGATCAAATAAGTGAGATTGAAAACATTTTTTCAAGATAGACACAGCCATGAGGTTAATATAAAGTTAGATTTCATTGGAAAAGATAACAAAAGGAGAGAGAGAGAAATTGGGGATTGATTCTGCCTTAGACTGGTGTTGCAACCAACGTCTCTCCTGTGAAGTGGGCATGCGCTCCAATTCACAGCCGTTTCCAATGGTACAGAATTTATTGAACCATTTGCAATAGGTCTGAAGTGGCCATAAAGCGATGACTTATACAAGAGTGTTCAAGAGCCGCTATTTAAAGCAACCAAGATGGCTGCAGAATTATAAATAACACCTTGAAACAACAAGTTTTTACCGCTGTTCTTATTACACTGCACACCATTTTAGTATCTTTTACCGATACCAGTCTGGTTGTTGCTCTGCCTATGTCACATGCTTTGTTTCTGCGACTGGTCGTATGCCTATCCAGTCTATTGTCTATTGTTACTGAACCTGGATAATAAAGTCAAATCCAGAACAACAAGACTAATTCTTTGTATCAATGATGGAAATAAATAGGATGACTGGCAGGCTGACTAATAGCTTCAACTTTTTACTGGATGAAGACAAAACTTATTCAATCAATTACCTGGAAATTATTGAACTAAATTGAAGATGAAAAGAGGATGTCCTTAACAACAACCAGCATGAAATTCCCAATGGACTACCTGCGGAGGAGGACAGCTGAAGGTTTTGCCATGGCCCTCACAGTCCCTCACTACAAACATAATTACAAATCTGAGGACTGACCTCTGAGGGGTTGAACTGTAAGACTTGTGACAGTGTTTACAAGATGTGACACTGAACAAAGGTCAAATTGATCAAGCACCTTTTTTTATTTTTTTAACTTTGCGCTTTACACATTGTAGTGTTTTATAACTCAGTGCATCTCAATATACACATTCTCACCAACATTTATTATACATGTTTTTAAAGTACTCCCTGTATACAACTTCTAATGTGAATATCAGGGTTCAGACACTTTTTCCCAGGTCCAATTCAAGCACTCCTCATGTCCATTTTCACACTTTACTAGCACTTTATTTAAGCTGATGTGCATTTATAAACTAATATTTTGATCATGTTCAAATTGTATTTCATTGTAAATAACCCAAATGGTGTTTTCTAATACCAATACAGTAAGATGGAAGGAAAATACATATGTTTTGTATTTTGAAATGTACCTTTTGTCTATAAATAGACTTCACTCACAACCGCTTACAAACACTCTCAAATTGAGGGAAAAAAAGTAGCAATTCTGCACATTTACACATGATCTTATGTATGTGGAAAACTAAACAACAAATGGAAAGTCATCATTTGTACTAACGACACAAATTCTGTCTCGCTGAATATTCCAGAATCAGACTAACTTTCTATCCAGCCTGCTTCAAAGCCCTATATGAATGTAATACATTAACATGATTATTAGTCTTATGATCATTTATTTTGTTATGATCCAAAAAAGAGTAACCTTGCTAAACATCACTGGCAAAGATGCAACACTCATACATAATGTGAACACATGTCTTCTGATTCAGTAGTTTCTCCGACAACTGTCTTGGCATGAGAGCTTTATTACTTAAACCCGCCGGTATTCCCACAGAAACTAACAACTTTAGAAAAAATTCAAAAAAAAAAAAAATAAACAATCAAACAGTCATATAACCTCTGAATGCAAAAGTGAGTGATGAAAGTAAACAAATTAAAAAAAAAGAAGTGGAAAAAAAATCTTTCTACACTTTTCTATTTTATATGTCGTTACTGAAACAACATCTGAAATGAGTTGCTGTGCATGGAAATTGCTTAGTTGACGCGGGGGGCTGGGCTGGTCACGGGCATCTCAGTGGTGTTCTGTTTTGAGTCAGCTCAAGCAGTACTCATTTCAGCCTAAAGGTCCATTAATGCTGTCCGTTTGAAACGGACACGGAGACGGACGGAGCCTCCTGTCTGTATCCTGCATTGATTTTGTCCGTCTTTCAGTACGGAGCCTTGATGGATTGCGACTCAATCATTAATTAAACATGAGAAAACGAAACAGAAGGAAAATGAAGCCGCTCAGCCTCAGTCGCAGGTGTTCTGTGCGGTCCACCTGATGAGGTGGTTCACAGTGAAGCAGTCAGTCATTCTGGTGGACATCCGGAAATACTGAGATGTTTCATCATCAGTTTGGGTCATTTAAATAAAAGAATTCGACATTTATGTACTGACTTTGGTTCAGTGGTCTCATACAACATTACCATTCACATTCTATAATTTGTTTATAGAAAAGATTTTTTACCTAAATTAACAGTGAACACTTGCTGCTTGTTAGTAGGCGATTGACAGTGACGGAAACAATGTTTAGAACGGATAGATGTATAAATGTACGAAAGTGGAGTATAAATGGACCTGAAGTCAGTCGCGAGGCAAGCTGCTCACAGGTTACGGAGCAACTGGTTAGTCAACTTGAAAGGGAAATTGTGTGAGGCAAAAGTCACTCGACCAGAGCACCAAACTGCTGTGAGAGGTAGAAGCTGGATGAGGTAGAAGCAGTCCTCCCATTGGCCCTGGTTAACAGCCGTCAACAAGGCAAAACTTAGGAAAAATAAGCATTGGCCCCTGAATCCTTTCAAACCAACCTGGAACTAATTACAGCAGTCTTTTCGTGCAGTTAACAGCGCAATTAAGCCACATTATCTTAAAACAAAATAGCACCCAGTGGTCCTTCAACAAACTGCAGTTTTCTTAACTTCCTGATTGGAGTCAGGTTAGTAAAATTAATATACAGTAGCTCCTTGTTGTCCACCCACTCCAAAAATCTGCTAAGGCTAACCTTTTACGTGAATCGAGATGCATGCTCTGCCAATATGAAAAGCTGCTATGACTATTTATGGCAAATGAAAGTCAACCCTGGTCATCGCACTGTAATATTAGTAGGCCTAATATAATGTATTAACCAGGGCATACAGCTGCATATCTGGTAGCTACTTCACTATCTGCCTATGCCATGAATAATGACTCTTCCCTGGATGTCAGAATTTTAAGAATTTTCATGTGATTTAACCAAAGAGGAACAGTATTAAAAAGAAGAACTGTGTCAAGTACATAGGTTATAGGTCTGCACACCTACTCAAAAGGCTAATTACAGGGGAAACCCCCGAGTGGAAGTGCTGAGGTCCAGCTTCACTGCAGTTTTGTTCCTCTCAGCTCTACCTCAAGTTTAACCAAAGACAATTTGGATTCATTGACACATTGGATTGACCTTCACCCTCCTTGCTTGCTATACCTAGTTATCCTGTTGTGTAAATATTGGCTTCATTGGTGGCAGGGCATACTAATGAGAGTTGCATAGTTTAAATCTGATGGTAATTAAGATCCACAATTGGGCATTGACTGAAATATTTCATTTCTGTGTGTTTGACTTCATATCCACGTATTTTGGTTTGGTGAAAATCAACGTTATGGTCTTTAATGCGGTTTTATAACATTGGGTAGACATAGAAAAGTATTTCTACCCCATATAAAGTATTTCTCACAAATGCTACTCGCGAGGATGCTGGAGATGCAAGACTGCAGGATATGAGCTTTGCATCAAATCTGCCATCTGACAAAGCAAACAGTCTGAGCCTGTGAAAGCCTCCACAACAGATACTGGTGTGTGATGGTCAGGTGTCATGCACAGACAAACACAAACCTCCTCACAGAGGCAGAGAGATAGAGGCAATACGTTTTACCTTCATACACAGAGCATTCCTAGAGTTAATATAGAAAAACTAATATATAGAATCTTATACATACACATCAACCCCGTCAAATAAAGATAACATTTATACACCATAGTTTATCTTTATGCAGTACACCAGAGAGGGAAGAAATGCATTGCAACAGAAAGAAGTGATGAAAAACATCTTCATCTGGAACTGAAAAACCTGCTCTAAAGATACAACACCAGTGAACAGACAAGACAACACACGCAGTTAGAGAACTATTCATAAAAATAACGGAAAAAACATCATAATACCTGTAAATGTAGAGAAACTGTGTCAATGTAGATTTAAAAAAAAAAGTGTTTCTGAAGACACAAAAAAAGAGATGAACAAGAAAGCAACATGCTGGATTTTAGTGGTTTGAATTGGCAAGCTAATAACTGAAAGAAATATCTGACTGGTTTTGTAACGTTCAAATCAAGCAATCGCTGGTCTTATTACATGTTCTCATGCAAAGTCAAGTCAGTTTTAATAACTAGTGTACTTGCATAAAATGTAATATGGCCGAATCAAACCGTTTCCAGAACTCAAATTGGCTAAAAATATTTTTTTTACTGTAGATTAAAAAGGTCAGGTCCATATCTAGTAGAATTGGGAGTAAACCAGAATAACTTCAACAGTGACCGGTACATTAAAACAAACAAAACAAACAAACAAAAAAGGTCCTTCCATACTTTTATTATTGTCTTCATTTTACTGGTCTGGTATTTGCGATCCTTTTACCTCTGAGAGGATTTTAAAATTATTTAACCAATGTAAAGTATGAACTCCACCCTCCTTTGAGCTGGAATAAAGTCTTATGCCCAACAGAGCTGAAACCTTTTAGTTGCAATATCATCTGACTTGACCCATTTCAAAAAGTTAAAAAAAAAAAAATGTTACTTAAAACCTTTTGTATCTGGCAGAAACTAGACATAGTGTCTACTGAAAATGCTGGATAAAGCATGACTTAAAAAAGGTTAAAAAAGATTCATACTAGACTTCAACACACTTTCTGGGAAACGTGCCCATTATATTCCCCCATTTGGTTAAAACAAACAATCTGATTTCCGTTTTTCTCCATTTTACATCCACACATTACTCGATTTTTCCTATAGAATTGTATTTACAGTAGGATACGTTGCTTTTCTCTGCAGTTACTTATTTGCATATTATAACAGGTCATATTGTGAAATGTTCTCATGTATAACAAGGAAGCACCATGTTCTCTGTTTTGTCACCTATGACAGAACAGTAGCTTCCCAGTGAGGTTTGATGCTGTTAACTGACATGTAAGTAATGACTCCTGACTACTGTCAGCTTACTTTCATCTCACTCTTTATGGAACTACAAGTATTTTAGTCCAAAAAAAAAAATAAACTTATCAGGGAAAAACGACATGATCTATAACCTATTCTCCTGCCATCGCCCTTGACCAAGGAACTAAAGTTGGAGTGGATCCCCAGGGAATGAATCGTCCAAAAGCAAAGGACAAGTTTCCCCAGTGGAATTAAGGAAGAACTTGACATGCAAGAAGACCTTAAATGCCACCTTCAGCCACACACTAACGCAATCACACAGAGGCTGACGCGAAGTTAACTGATGGTGAGGATGATGCCATGACACTTGGCAGGTCACGCACACAGATGGTGGGCACCTAGCGATTTCATTGGCTCGCTGCGGCACTTTAGATTTGGATCTGAAGGCTGACATTTGTGCTGTGTCCTGAGGAATCACAAGATAAGAGGGAAAGGGGGAGGGAAAAAAAATCAGGCCCCACAGATCAACACAACAGATGTTCTCACCTCCTCCATCACTGCCATGACAACTGAAACCAAGTGTGGAGAAAAGTTGGTGAAAGTTTCGACTTGACTGACGACAGCACCGTAGCTACTCTGGTTTTTTTGTTGTTGTTTTTTTTTTTTATCTTTACAGAGTTTGTTGAATTCTGAGACTCAATTTGGCAGCACTCAGGCTCAACAGGAACCTTTCACACAGGCAGAAACCCACCTCATAAACACCAAACCTTTACACTGTTCTCACTCTCTCCGGATCTTTTAATGTATCAGGAGAAGATAAGTAAATATGTGCATGACTTTATCTACGAAACTGTGCCCTCTTTTCACTGATGTGATGTGCCACAGAAGGAATGCTTAAAGTGTGCGTATTTTGCAGAGACAGCACATACAGTAAAAAAGAGAGACAAGGCTTGGCTATGATAGGAATAGCAATGACCTTTGTAGTATTGATTTTGGACAGGGTTGCTCTGCGACAGGCACTGGCTTTAAAGATATCTCTCAGCGGTGGTGAAATTTGTGCCCTATTTTGGTATACGGACCTTCCTTGAACGGAAATACACATTATGCCCCAAATGGGCTGTGCACTCACATGCAACATAAGTGTAAATGAGTAAGACACCATGTGTGTGTGTGAACTATATGTTGTGTAATACAGTATAAACGTAGCAAAATATTCATGACCCCATTTTACCATTCATCCATCCATCCGTCCATGCATCAACTACTCCTAATACAGTTTCCAGATGTCATCTCTGCTTAGACTCTCTCTTCAGTATGTCCTTGATCTGATTCAAGGACATACTGGGGAGGTGGGTTACCTGTAGTCTTTAGCAATACTCAAATACCTAAACTCCTCCACTTGAGGCAGTACCTCACACTTGACCCTAAGAGGGCATTCCACCCTTTTTTAACTGAGAACCATGTTCTCAGATTTGGAGTTGCTTATTCTCATTCCCGTCACTTCACACTTGGCTTCGAACCTCTTCAGTTCACAGCCAAGTGTAAAGCAGTGATTAAAAAAAAAAAAAAAAATAAAGATTAAAATGTTGTGGAAAAATGTCCTCTAGACTAAACTAAAAAAAGACAGACAAAAGAAAGACTTGACTCTGATAAGGACTGAATGTGATTTATTTCCATTGCACGCATGGGATCACAGCTTCACAGCAAGGCAGAGGACAGAAAAGTGACCAACAAGATGATATTGGTGTGAGTAATTTTGACATTAAGACGAAGAGGTCACAGCAAGTTCTGGAAAAGTACCAAGATTACACTATCTGACTGCCTCCTAACATGGCCTTGTAAATGTGAAAAAACATATCATCTCCTCTCAGGCTGGAGCCTGCATCTTGCTTATCACCAGTTCTGTCAGGTCATGGAGACCCATAATTGTCTAGCATTATATTAACCACATAATATCTAGTAACTCACTCACAAAACCACTGACACCCCTGAACTGGCTTCTCCTAGAAATTTTGTCAAACGTTATGGACAGAATTGGTAGAATAAGCAGAGTCCAATTTTCACCTCAAAAGAGTCTGACTTACCACCTGAAATGTTAAAGGAACAATGTGTAAAATTGTTGATTAAAATATTCCAAAGTAACATAGAATAGCAACAGAATGAGAAGAAATAAATGCAGCCATGTCACAAAAATGATGATATGCATTTGACTGCTGAGCTATCTACTGAGTTAGTGTGGTAACTAACTAGATTTGGTTTGTCCAGTCTCGTGATACCAGTT
This sequence comes from Xenentodon cancila, assembly GCA_014839995.1. Taxonomy (NCBI): domain Eukaryota; kingdom Metazoa; phylum Chordata; class Actinopteri; order Beloniformes; family Belonidae; genus Xenentodon; species Xenentodon cancila. The sequence goes on along the minus strand of CM026219.1, from coordinate 13,065,362 downwards.
TCTACCATGTGTGGAAGTAGTGAGCAACAATGTGGTAACAGTAAAACATGACACAAAGAAGTTGCACGGTTTGTAGGAGGACTTAAACTTGTTGTCAGTCTATTTAGGATAGGTAAAAAGGAATAGCAAGGATATCTAAAGCACTCTGGAAAAGAACTTTGCAACCACCACAACCATCCGGTGCAAGGAAAAAGCCTTATTCGGATGCAGAAATAAAAACAAATAAAAACAGCACTAAAACCAGAGTAAATATCTGCAGCTCTTTCACCTGTTGAAGACAGCTCATCAACAGCACGCAAAATTAAATTTGACGCTGAACTTGCAAGTAAGTAAATCACTGCTGATTTAAACATTTTTGATGGTTGAGTACTTCAAGTTGGTTTTAGAATTGATGGTTACAGAAGAAAAGTGTAACTGAGAAAAACAACTGCACTCTCGGTTAGATATTTTGATGTTTTGGTCACAGATTCTGTGATTTGATTCTCATATTTTAGGTTTTGATGATCAGATTTTGGGTTCTGAGTAGCAATACATTTGGCTGAGAATTGACATCATAAAATCGAAGATGAGAGAGTCTGCGTTTTCTTCTTTCATATGCGAGGGTAGACCAACTCACTTTGCACAGCTATACTGCTCCCGTTTTGGTTGGAGTGTGGAGTATGAATTTAATTTTTGGCTTCACCAACCAAAGTCACACTGCTTATAGAAGGACTGCATGGCCTATAGCAACAGACCTGGTTGATTGCCTTTTTTTTCATTAATTTTAATCAACAATACTTTCTTAATCCTCCAATGGAAATTAGATAATGCTGAGGTGCAAATGCTTAGTAAGCTATCTAATAATTATCTGATAATGATAATAATAATTAGATATCAGGAGTGATTTGATAAACTCCCAAACTCCTTATTGGGTGATCGTATGATGTGCAGGAATAACCAGGACTTCAGTCTTAGAGAAGTTCATTTGAAAGTGGTGTTCCTTCATCCATTTGGATACAGTGGAGAGGTAAACGGTGCTTTGTGCAGAGATCCTGGGGTCATCTGGCAGGAATGATAGGTAAAGTTGTGGATCATCTGCATAGCAGTGTTATGAGAAGCCAAGTCTGGTGATGAGGTGATGTATATAGCACCTCTTCAGGCTTCATCTCCACATATGGCATGATGGTTACAGAAAGCAAGGGTGACCTGGCTGCAACTGAATTTCTAAATACCTTTGATCGAAAGTCACACATTTATTAAGGTCGACTTCCAAAGTCAGCCACAGTGTGCGCACACGACTGAGCTTTTGCTTGCAAGACATTATTTGTCTGTATCTGAAAGAAAAAACAATCCACAAGCAGTTGGGCATGGGTAAGGCTTGAAAGCCGCTTTTGCTGTACTCATTGGGAGTTTTCCTACTTCTCTGAGACCAAGGTAGGATGAGAAAGAAAGGAAATCAGTTAGCAAACTTAAATTAGCACGCTAGACAGAGGTTGGGTGATGTTGCTTGTTAGTGGACTGAACAAACAGCAAGCAGAACCTCATATGACACCCAAGGACAGGACTTCACCTTTGAATAAACACATTTTCACATGGAGTCCTGCAAATCAGGTTACGTCAAAAAAAAGAAAAAAAAAAGACTGAATAAGTTGAGACTGTACAGTATTATATACTCCCTCAGAAAAGCAGGGCCTTTGTCTGCTGTAGCTTTCTCATTGACCTTGAGGGGCATGTTCAAAGAATTTTTTTCAGATTAGCTTGCAATCCCCTAGTGATGTGGTGTAACTGACTAAAAAGGAAATCCTATTGTTCTTCCTTAATTTGGGCTTCGACTATCAACCAGACTCTCTTCTCCGGCCCGTATGCATAGATCTTACCAGGGCGTCTGAGGAATCCGATTTCTTTGTAATTGGAGCACACCAGCCGGTCCCCTTCACTGAAAGAAGGAACCACCACATCAGTCTGATGCCACAGCCCCTGCTTAAACATTCCACAGTTAGTTATGTTTTTATTGTATTATTATGTTTGGTATCTTTTTCTCGGCTTATGTTGCACTATATGGCAGATTTCTCTTTAACCTTTTAATGGATTTATATACACATCTTGCCATCCTGCTACCCAGCCAAGATTTTACCCATTTAACCAAGCATGTGTCAGTCTGTCCATGCCTATCAACAAAATCAACTCATCTACACAGTTTACTATCCACTTGTCTGGCTTACACAAAGGCAACTCGATACAGAGAAGCACAAGACATAATGACAATTCTAGGAGTAAAGAAAAGAAAACCCAATGAGACAACCCAGAAACATTTCAGTACAAATTAAGAGTCAATAAAACCCATTACTGCGCTGTGATTTCGCTGCTGTAGTGATCACTATCAGCCCCAGCACTTATATTATTAATAGTGAACACAAACAGTACTATTTTGATTTAACTTCTCAATGACCCAAATAGAAGATTTGTAAAACAGCTGAGCCATAAATAAAGTAAAATGGGTAACGATTGGAGAATATGCTACTCAATGTGGTGTCTTTTGAAATAAATTTAATGTGCGAGCAAGAAATCAAGAGAATAGAGGGAGAGGATGGAAAAAAAAGAGTTCTTTAATAGGATTTTCAGATGACTAACTAAAGATCCCAGGCGCTTGGCTGCTAATTAGTTTGATTCAGCAACCATGCTTTAAGCACTCTGGCTTGTTGTTTTCCTATTATTATTGTGCATCTTGTGTTGGCGTCCACTCTTTCAGGCTCTGATTAGTGTGCCATTTGAAGAGAGGAACAGCAGAAGCAGGCCCACCCTTGAGTCACAAGAAAGCATCGTTGTTTTCCTTCCTCCATGGTATGGAAGGGTTTCAGAAACCAGAGTAGCTTGAAATTAACTTCACTGTAACACTGAAGAAAAAAGTGAACTCACATAAAGGGAGTAAACACAGAACAGGATTTGCCAGCGGAGTCTTCATTCCAGCAGGATGTTGCAGTGCACTCTCATCATGCAGGGCACTTTCTAAACAGACACACTATCCTCAAGATAGACTTGTAGCAGGGATGAAACAGTATTATCCAATTTAAAAAAGAAAGGAAAGATTAAAGCAATCTTTTACCTTAAAATCTGGAAACTGAAGGCTCAATAGAACTGATGGATTCTTTCTCACTTGAACTCCAGAGGAAGCTGGTATTGGTTAAGTACTCCCATCTGGCACTCTGGTATATAATAATCTTCACTGAGGTAAATAACTACAATGCGTCATGAGTTTCACGGTGACAAAAGATGCAACACTCACAGCAAGAATTCAATTTGTGACTTTACTTTGAGTATAAACATACATGTATAAACTGTAACAGTGTTACAGTATGTGCGTCGAGGGATAATACATATCACCAGTATGTAAAAAGAAATGCAATACAGATATATTTTTTTCAGTTTTGAGTTTATCCAAGTTATGTTTAGTTCAGTTTTCTTGATTAACGTTTTAGCCATAGTGCACCAGTCCGTTTTCTGATTTGAATTCAACAAAGGAGCAAGATTAATTGGAATTTCTTTAAATGACCACTTAGACATGGCTTCAAATTTCAGCAAATCACTATTGACTCCCATGATAAAAAGTCCAACTTTACAGCAGAAACAAATATATTTACAGCCTAGTTCAAGAAACAGTTAACTGATCTAATCCGTAGAGATTTCATAAATTATGCCCAATCTATGCAGGTTTGCTTTCTACACCGATGATCATGCAACAGATCAGATAAACACTTCCAACTGTAGCAATCAGCTCCCACACTTCAAAAGCTTTTGAAGTTCATGTCAGTTCATGTCTGATTTAAAGCACAGTAAAAAGAGAATAAATGTATGGTATAAATGTAATCAGATGTAAAATATAAAAAGTGATCGGTGAAACCACAAATTTGTAAACATATTTTCAAATGAACAGTGAAAAACCAACTTGCTACTCAAGTAAAGAAATTGTGCTGGGTCTGGTAAATTTATAATAATTTGTACAAGTATTGTAAATCCTCAGACCTAGGTCCCTTCACGTTTGAGGAAGAGATAATTAAATAAGACTTTTAAAATATTTAAAGCACTTGCTGTTTGCAGTAAAAAAAACCCATTCATGAAATACTTTTGTAGCCTTTAATGCGTAAATAATCCAAACCCCTGCTGAGAACGATGATGACCCTGAAATTACTGTAGGATTTTCTCAGCTAAGAAGATACCAGATAGAGATAACAGATACCAGTTTAATCAATAGCTGACTGGCTGAAAAGACCCCCCCCCCCCCCATGTTGATGTGGTCTATCCATTTTCTTTACCCACTTTTAATCTTTCACAGGGGTGGGATCCCTTCTCAGCAGTCATTGCACAAAAGACAGTATACTTTAGTTAAGTTCTTGGTCCTTTAAAGAATGGAACAACAAAGAAAACACACCATTTACATTGACACAGATAATTCATAATCACTGTCTCACTCAGAAAAGATACTTAGGCTAGAATGAAGAAAATCTTTGCTGTAAAATTACATTGCTAACCATCACACCACTGAGCTCTCCAAAATGACATCAATTCATCCAGTAACTTCTGCTTGTCCAAGTTTGGGTTGCAGGTGGAGCAGCTTAAGGAAAGAGGCTCAGGTCCCCCCTGTCCCATCCTCTTGCTTCTCTTCTTCAGGGAGAATACCAAGATGTTCCCAATAAAGCTGATTGATGTAATCCATTCAGCGTGTTCTCAGTCTCCCCAGTCCAGCCACCAGGCAGAGGAAACTCATTTTTGGTGCTTCCATCTGCAATCTCATTCTTTCGGCGCACAGGTAATGACCATAGGTGAGTGTATGAATGTAGCCTCACCAGTAAACATATAGCCTTTCCTATTGGCTCAACTCTCTCTTCACCACAATAGGTTGATACATTACTGCAGTGGGCTCATCAATCCATTTGTCATTCTTCAGTCCTCCTTTAATCAACTTTGAGTGCTCAAATGATTCTAGACGCTATGTTGTTGGGGGAATCTGCCCATGGTAGGCTCTTCCATGGCAAACTGGTCTTGGGGGACAGGCCAGACCAAGAGTGATTCCAACTAATATGATGATGCAGAAAAGTCAGTGTATCTCGCTTGGACATGGGTTACCACGGTCCCACCCTAGAGCCTACCCTGGGTGAGGTGATCTTTTGAGAACACCTGGTGCCCAGGCCTTCACTCATGGTTGAAGGAAAGACATGGCTCTTCCCACCTGTGGGTCAAATGAGTTGGTAGCTATGTGGGAGGGGAGTACCTGCCTGCATGGGCCTTCGATGCTACCTGTCCATTGACATTCAGCAACAGAAACTGAAAAAAAAATTGTTTAGCAATGTAGCCACTTTTAGATACCCTGGGAATTTTGTTAACCATCCCATACATGTGGTCAGTTAGTCATCCCTTCCACTGTATGTACAGAGGTTTTACCCAAAAAAGTGAAGTGGTGATGTGTTGTTTTAAAGTACACTATACTGCAAAGTGAACTCAGGGATATTGCTGAGTTCTATGCACAATTATCACTGAGTGACCCTTTCATAATTCATAATATTTTCAGGCATAGTTATGACAGCATTAAAGCTGTAATTACCATAATGTGCTGCAGCTATAGCTCATGCTTCATACTCAGCTTATTGAAACACCATAACCATTTAAAAAACCCAAGAATTAGACAGTTTGAGCCCATGTATATAGTAAAGCTATTCAGTAGGATAATTCTAAGTAGTTTGCTTGCATTTCTCAATTTGACAATTTTTCACTTGATTATTGATTGTGTAGCTTTTGGATAGGTTGGGTGCTGGTACAAGTTTTTACTCTTCTGCTGACTTTCAAATTTCAGTTCCTTCAGCAATGCTCTTGCAGAGAGGAGAAAAAAAGAAATGCTGGGTTAGCATCGCAGCACAATGACAACACTTTAACCACTGTCAGGCACCACTATTAGATCCAAGCCCATCTTAAGCAGAAAGAAGCTATTACTGTTGAAATGGAATTCTGATGATTTGGCAATCAGATAAAATCCAAGCTCTGTATGTTTCCTGAAATGATGAGTCACTGTAAAATATGTAAAGTATGAACCTTACTGGTGAAGTAGTGACATTTAAAACCAAATTCAGGAAAGAGCTGCTGCCTCTGCATATGTTTTCAATATTCTGCAGAAGTGGACTGGGGCTAAAAACAGATGTGCCACCTGCCCAGGAAATGGAAATCAAAGAGCTAGCAAAATATCACAAAGCTTACAATTTGTCTCAATCACAACAAAAAAATTCATAGGGAAAGCTATCATCTGCCTTTCCTGCCTTCATACGCTGTTTTGAGGCACCTATAGTCGCGGCTAATGACTGAAATTGTCAAGAAAGATGATTACTGAGTGCTAATTCATGAATGAATTTAGTCAGGGTTTTTTTTTTTTTTTTTTCCTCCGGTGTGTTGTAACTTGTTTTCTTTCTCAGGATGTAGCATGCAGCACAGCCGAGGCAGATGTTTCACAGATCAGCAGGTGACAGCAACTATAGGAGAGCTTTTCCCACTGAGAGTCAATAAGATATGATGACAAACAACACAGAAAACCATGAGCAATTTGACTGATTACAATTGTTTCAGAGAATTACAAGCTGAGGAGCTGTAATTAGTATCGCTAATATTTTCACTAGTCCCAATTTGTTGCACCAGAGAATGCTACGCTCAGGCTAACAAACAAATTGGTTTTTAGCTACCAACACAACCTTTGTTGGATCATTTTCAGCATCCCAGGTAGCAATTTATAAATCATTTTCATTCGCAGCCCTGCCCCCCTATTGTTTACCCTGTTTTACCTTCTCCCCTCCCAACGACCCCTCCTCATCAATTGGTCTGTCTCTTGCTCATCTTCCCTCACCACTCTGCAGTCATATCGCTTTGACCTGACCATCCATCTTCTTCCCTCCACCTCCATCGTTGCGTCAGTGCTGCGTTGGACCTTGATCTGCCTGACAGTTTTTTATTTCCAGCTTAAAAATGTTTGCTCTGGCGTCGTAGAGAACTTCTCGAGGTCTACTATGCTTTTTTTCGGTTATATTTTATTGGGGGTGATATATCTGAACACAACTGTGGACAGCTTTGCAATCCTTTGAACCTCACATCAAAGGATGACAAAATGGTGGGCAGTCCGAGGCAATTTGATTGCTGAAATGAACTGCAGCCATCAGATGAGGGCTATAATTTATCTGAAATTCAGAACAGTTGTTGAAAAAGCCCGTTTACCCATAACTACTTAAAATATTTTCAAATAAACAGAGTGACCTGTTCTGATTTTAAGGAGAAGCTTTCTCCACACCACATTAGTGTGTTGTCAAGTCGTCCCACTTATCAGTTGCAGCCTGAACTGCTGGATCCTGACTTTAATGGGTTTAAACTTGCCGTACGCATGCGATTGAAAACCTTATTTGATGTCTCTACAAAAGTGTTCGTTCACTTTCTGGAAAGGTAACTAAACTTTGCACAACAAATCAATTTATAGCTCACATAAACAGCCCTTGAATAATTTAATTAGTAAGTCAAATATATAAGTATATAAGTCAAATATACCATGTTCCAAGAAATATTATTTACTGGTTGATGCAAAAGACAAAAGTAATGTTAAATGTTGAGTATATCAATTCAATTCCATCAACAACCAATTAAAAATGTTATCAATTGCGTATGAGTCCAAAATGACCTTAAACACAGCTTTAAGACTATGTGCTTTCACTTACTCTCTGCTGTCTACACCCGTTTATAAAATGATTTCTGTAGATCACCAACTAACCATGTATCAGTCACATGTACATGGAAGTCTTAGTTCTGCTGCTGACAGATAGTTATATTTATAAATCTTGTCTTTTGTACCTTTGACGATGTGTCTGTCTCTTCTCTCTCTGTTCTTCATTCTCTCTTTCTGATCTCCCTTTTCCTGCTGTACCTGGATGGCCTTCGGCAGGAGGGTACCGCCTTTCGATCCAGGTCCTGCTGATGGCGTCTTCCCTTATATAGAAGAGTTTTTTTCTTGCCACTATTTGGCTTAAGGTTTTTCTTCCACTAGGGGAGTTTTTACCTGCCGTTGTTTATGTAATAATTGCTTGGGGGTCATGTTCTGGGTCTCTGTAATGCATTGTAATAAACACTATATAAATAAAAATAACTAAATTGAATTGAAGTATATGAGTATAATATATTAAACCTTTCTTGACAGTAGCACTGATGTTTCAAACTACAACTACATTTGACAAAAATGGACTGCTGGGTCTCAGGAGGTTAAGTGAAATGTTAAATGATTACCTTTAAATAAAGTTATACTAGTAAAGTTCATAAACATCTTATCTGGCTGATGTACTTTTCCATTTTCATAAAGCAAGCGAGAGTGACAACAGGCTGCTCACTGACCGAATCACTGAATGAATGCACATAGATGACAGCCGGCACAGCTTCGTCCTCACCAGGTGCTGTTATGATAATGACAAGCTTACATCAGTTCTTCATTCTGACTCCCACAGGACACATGTATGCACACATGCTATTACACACTGAAATTATTTCTACCTCCTGGTGTTTCACTAGGTGGTAAACATGGTGAAAGAAAAGGTTGACATTTCAAAGTTTGCATTGGTGCACCTAATTAAACAATTTAGTCAGACTTGATCAAAAGTGACTAAAATGAATTGATTGTCACAACATAATCAAATCAGACCCGCCCACCTTCTTCAAACCACACCTGAGGCCTTCAGCTCTCATACAACAGTGCTGTTGCAACACTCAACACTGGGTTCCTGTGCCATAATTCCTCATGCCATTCACAACCAATCAAATTTTCCCCTGGTAGCCAGCGTGCTTTGAAAAAGTCCCTCTCCCATGGAAGTGTGCTAAGTTACACGTATCCCAACTTTTGGTGGAAGCAAGGGACATCAATGGGGAGAATGGTGCCAACATGTATGTGTTAATGAGGGGTTAGTATTTTGTAAAAATACTGACACCTATTTACAGATTTGTAGCCTTAATCTATTTTGTTGGCATATCCAATCAGAATCTGATCATCCTGAGTACACCACTTACATTCAAAGTTGCAAGTGATCAGATACAATCTCTGTCCTCGCCCACATTTCCTAATCCATGCGGTTGCTGTGGTAACCTACATGCATAGAACTGATGCAAACAAACCGAAATGGAGGGTGATGAACTGGATACTATCATAAATGGTCATGCTCTGGTACAAATGTCTTGATGTAAGAAAGCACTAGAGACAGAGGAGGCTACAGTGTACTGCTTTATTTTGCATCCGTGCATGGTATACTATTTTCATGAAAAGGCGGAAAACCCATTTGAGTGATCAGACCATTCAGACAGGAATGTGTATGATTGGAATAATTATCAAAAGAAAGGGTTTAAGCCTAATCTTTAAGATAGAGAGGGTGTTTCCTTCCCAAACATTAATTGGGAGCTTGTTCTTCAAGAGAAGAGCCTGAAGGTTCTGCGTCCCATTCTACTATTGAAAACTACAGGAACCAAGTGTGAGGTATAGCCACATAGTTTAAAACAGAAAAAAAAAACAAAAAAAAAACTTGTGAACATATCACCACATCCTATCATACTTTTCCATTCCCTCTCTGCAGTGTATTTGATTATTAATAAACAGAGATTCCCCAAAACACAGGAGGTTCTTCCTGAAACAGTAAAAGTTATACACATTTCCGCACCCCATCACTCCTTGCTCTTTCTACAGCAACCCTCTCCACGCTAAGAGTCACATATTTGAAAGTAGAGTAAACCTGGGTAAACAATTCTTAACTCAGCACTGATCATTTCCTCACAAGAGATCAGCCTTTTGTGCACCCATCAATCCCCACAAAACTGCAGAATGAAGAAATGGATCCCATCTCTAGCAGAAAAAAACAAAGCGATTTTCCTTCATCTTGACAATGCTGCTTTGTGTCTCTGTTGTCTAAAGAGGACGAGTCACTGCCAGCGAACAACAGATTATCAAGGCCTCTTGAGCTACCAGAAACCGCTTCCTTCTGAGGAAATCTTACTCTCTGATCACCACCGAGAGTGATTTTGTGCAATAGGCTTTTGTGTCTGGATATTTTGTTGTTTTTCTTTTTTTATTTAGATTAATTTATCTATATAATCAGTTCAACATGATATTTTTTGTGGTGTAGTCTATACACATACAGTTGGACCACAGACGTCTGTTCTTGCTGTGTTAATATTTATCCGCTGGGTTTAGGCGCTGATCTGTTTCTTACACAGTCAAGCAGTCAGTCTGACACCGACCAGTTAAACGTGCCACAGTTGTTGAAGTTGCATTTACATGTAACATCTTTGTGTGGGACATGAATGGGAAAGCTGAGCTTTACTGGTGGCTGAAATGCCTTCAGCCTTACCTGAGCCATGCTCTTCTATTTCCTTTCCACATTTCTCTGCTTTCTTAGCCATTAAGAGGTTTAACTATATATAACTTCTCTGACTGTGCTCTCCACTGGGCTACAATTTTATCTGGTCATGTGTAGGGGCTTAAACGGCCTTTGTGTTTCTATGTGGGGTAGACATTTGGATGTATTGCTGTTTGCAAAGGTCAGTGCTTGTATTCAATCCTGTCCCAACTTTTAAGACTAATATTATTGATGAATTTGAATATTTATCTGTTTCTGGAGAGAAATGACTATAGAAACCTTCCTGCTCCCCAACACAGGTAAACTTACCAAACATCTGACTACATAAAACGCCTTTCAGGTTGGAAAAGAGTATGAAAATGTAACAGAGTTCAAACCACACAAATACAGGTTGCTTAAATGGATGTATTTTCTGTTCCCCATGACACAGCAGCTGTCAAGTTTATTGACTATCTGATAACACTGCGACAGGGGATGCGGTCTTCAATTTGTTATAACTTTGTATCACGTACTGCTTTGCCTTGTCCTACATGCCAGGCATCAGGTTTTGCAAGTTTATTTCTATTAATTTGCGAAAATGCAACTCTTTGTTTCGCTTGTTTTCCTTTCTGTGAACTGTAACTCATTAGCTGCATATGTTCCTGTGAAGATAGCCTCGAAAGCAGTTTGGGATCAATTTAATTGCAATCAAAAATCATGCCCCACACAGCGTCTGCTGGGCATGCCAACTAATCGAAACACCAGAATGCCACATCTTATATTATATTGTTGATGACGAAATTTCAGATGAGCATACCAATCAGTAAGGCAAGAGGAAATGTCTGCAGTGGGGTTGCCGCCAGCTATATCGTTTGGTTTTTTTTTTAAGTGCATACCATGCAGCTAAAGAGGAGGTAATTAAGAGGATACACTGTCTGCATGTTCATAGACTCTTTTATTTTGTCTCTCTGCTGTGTGTGAGTTAGTGTGTATGTGTGTGTGCACATCTGTCCCCAGGGATGTGGGCTGTCTCTTCCTTGTGGGTAATTATGGGTTATGTAAGATGACAGAGGAGCATGGGCACATTAACAGCAAAGGGGCTACCACAGTGACTTACAGCATCTTGATAGAAACACACTCATAGTTACACAAAAGAAAGCACATACACAGACTTGGAGACATTTATTACAGCAGCTCACAGTGGCCTCTCAGTGAATAGATGCTCCATAACATAAAACCTCATCAGTTGTTACCAGCGTGAGACCATTGCATTATGTTAATGTACATAAATGAGCAGAGAATTGTAAAATTAGATGCACAGCATGTATGTTTACCCCTTTCCATTGTGTCAGAAGCACATGCAAACTATATGGGCATGTGCTCGTGTATTGTATTTCTATGCAACTATGCAAGGAAATTCAGCTTGATGTATTGCATTTATGCAACAGCAAATTCACCGCGAACACAATTATGGAACAACAGTGGATGGCTTCTTTACTCTGCTGCAAATGGATCACTGGGGCTATTTTTTACTTTAACAAGGTAAACAGAGCTCCATCCATCCGTTACAGGCGATATTACAGCAACCAAAATTATGTGAGATATTCGCCTGAATATAGGAACTGACTTTGTTGATATGTGTGCACGTGTGTGTGGTGAGACATTTAGCGTAGCATTCCACTGTGATTTCCTTGGTTTAATATTCCTCTGAAGAATATTATCTGAAGAACTGAGGACAAAATATTTAAACCAAGCCTTCAAGAAGATGACTTTTGTCGTGCAATGGAAAGCGTCTTCCTACAGCCTTTTGTTCAGACGATGGGAAAAGTAATGCAAAAGAATTGATTGGTAATTAAATACACTATCAAGGTAAAATATCCACAGCTGCATGGTAAGCATGTCAATACAGTAATTACAGGAGCATAAATCAAAACACAGCTCATGGTTTGGAGGAAAACGAACACACATGCACACACACACACATGCATATATATATATATATATATATATATATATATATATATATATATATATATATATATATGTTTAACAGTTTATCCAGTTCCTCGTATACTCCATGGCTGCAGGCCTGAAATCTAAAAATCCCATCATACTTCAAAGAGAAATAAACCTGGTGAAAAAAAAAAAAATTGGGGGGAGTCAGCCTTATAATTCTACTCTTATTGGGGTCTGTGACGTCACACTAACCAGCAAATCTGATGAGAAATACTCCAACTTAGACAAATGCTTTCAGAATCTAAAAACGTATATATATATATATATATATATATATATATATATATATATATATATATATATATATATATATATATATATATATATATATACTATATATATATACTATATATATATATATATATATATATATATATATATATATATATATATATATATATATATATATATATATATATATAGTTTATGTTTTTATACTATGTCTACTTTGAAATACTACAATTTCCCAGAATGGAGCATTTATCATCACCGACAATCTTTCCGGCTAACGAGCCATCGTCACCATCATAATCAAGAAAAAAAGTGGCAGTTCTGGTCGGGTCTGTCCGTCCCAATTTAAACTTGTATGTAATCTCAGACATGGAAAAAATAAATAAAAAAATTCCCATTTATGGGAGCAGATCAGCCGGATTGTGACTGTTGCTGTTGTGGTTTTATCTCCCTCAGAGATGGAAGCTAGTTGTGAGCGTCGCTGTCAGCTCTCGGTGGGAGTGGAAGTGCTTTTTCGATGAGGCGCTATGATAAAGAGTTTCAAAGCAACCTGCCAGCGCTTTTCTGTCAAGGAAAAAAAAAAAAAAAGGACATACACCCGTGGGGGGTTTTGTGTCGGTGGAGGTAATTGTCAACCAGGTAGCTGCTGCCGTTTTTAGCATTTACGCTAAAGTTAGCTTCAAGGCTTCAGCCGACACGACTCTCACCTCCATGCAAAAAAGAAACACGTGTAGTTAAATGTTAAATAATTGCCCTAGGAATTCACTTTGAATTGTTGAATAAAGAATAATGTTAATGGCAGAGCTGCTGTTTTTATTGTTAGATTACTGACTGGTATATAAAAACAACGAGGAGCATGTCAGGGGTGCGTAAACACGGCTGATTTCACAGGGATAAAATTAATAAAAGATCATATTTCTTCCTGGAAATACATCATTTAGTCTTCCTAGACACATATAAGGGCTTCCAACCCCGTCTAGTGTTTGATCTATCCATTAATAATAAATCAGCCGAGGGAATGATAGGAACCCCTCACAACAAAAACATCTTTTGTTTAAATCTGATATTTTTCTGTCTGATGACTTGGAAACTCAGCTGTTTCATTGGAAAAAAATAGAATCATTTTTCATTTACTATTAAAATGCTGGTAAATAGATATTATATTAAGCAACAGCACGCTGGAAAGGGAAATATGTCAACTCCTTTAGTACAATTTCACTTTCCTTTTTTTCCTCCAGTCTCTAAGCCCCATATAGGTGCCATACAACAGGGTTTAATCCTCCCCCTCTTCTGCCTCTCAGGTTAAAGACTCAGCAGGCAGCCTTGCTGGGAGCCACAGAGCTCCCCGGGCATAAATCACACACCCACACAACTTCCTATCTCGACTCCCCCCTTCATCCTTTTTTTTTTTTTTTTTGACATTCACCCTCTTTTTCTGTCTTTGTCTCCTCATCTCCCCTTCTCGTTTGCTCTTCTGGCTTTACTTCTCTGTTTCTGTTTTCATCATGCTGCCACAACTCCCTCGTTACTGCTCATTCCGTCTCTTTCTCCATTTCCTCAATTTCCCTCTTTTGCTTTGTTTCCGCCGCCGCTTCTCCCTTTGCTCTCCTGCCTCCTCTCGCAAATTTACATCACACTGTCTTTCGACTCAAACTGTGAGTGGATGAGTAGCCACCTGCTGTGTGTAGCACTGGTGTTGCAATTACACTCAGATTATTATTCACTGCTAATAAGAGCTTGAGGCCAAGAGTTCAAAAGGGTGAGACAGAATGGAGAAAGGAAAGCAGAAAGGGAATAAATAAAAATTTGCTCCTGATTGCCGTTTTTATCAGTTTTGAGAATTATCCAGCACTGATTCTGTCCGGTTGCAGTGTGTGTTTGAATGTTGTGAGTGTGTGGTTGGTGTCGGGGAACTCTGTGCGGACATGTAGGACCTTCATTCCAGCTTCACCATCTAATTACTTAAATTGTGCTTACAGGTCTTATTGTACAGTACACTTTCCCTTAGAGAGCTGTAGCCTGTCCTCCTCCATGTCTGCTGCATTAGCAGTAGAAATAAGCACATTAGGCAATTCTTTGCTCCATAATAAGTTCTGCACCTGAGGGATGTTTATGAATTAAAAAAGGAAAAAGAAAAGAAAAGAAAAAAGTCTGGACAGAAAGCAAAACGGCTTTCATCCCAAGACCTTCCGCAGTACTCGTTTTGCTTTCCTTTTCTCTGTTGCGCTTCAATGCTTGCGCCAGGAGAGATGGGTTTTGGCTCCTCTTTCCCTGCCAGCAGGCGTTCTCCGCTGATTGCTGTGTGATTTTACAATTATGAGCACATAGGACAATTCACCTCTCCAGGAAATTGGTTCTCCCAGCTTTGTCGACAATCAAAAGGTCAGATTGCTTGGTCTCTCCAAAACATGGATGCAAAAAAAGAATCCTATGGGATTTGGGGAAGTGTTTACGTGTAAAGCTTGATTTTTATTTTGTATTTTTTAAGTCAGCCTGTGTTTTTTTTTTTTTTTTTTTCGTTTAATATATAATGGGCCTCATTCATGAAACATGAGCAGATTGGATTTGTGGGTAAACTGTTCGCAGAGGGGAGTTTACATGTTTTGGCATTCATCAAAAAATTCTCAGTAGTTCTGAACATTTCGTAGGTACAAATAAAATCTTCTTGTGCCTCTAACCATGCATAAAGTTTATATAAATATGGAGCGCACATAAATATTCCTTGTCATTATCAGACTTTAGAGTGTTAATGCCTAAAATGGACTGAAGGAGATGAAGGACCGCACAACAGAGAACAAAATTTGTAGGGCAATAAACTTCAAATAACCTGCGAATAAGGAAATTAATGTGCTTGCCATTTCATTCCTACTGACTGATGTTTAAAAATCATTGTTAAATGCAATGCGTCTCCTGACTCCTACTGTGCACAGAGAACCTAAACACTGAAGTTAAGTTTATACTTTATGTGTGAAGTTAAGCTTGTGAGTTGATCCTGTTGCTTCAGTGCGATTAAATCCCGACAGATGAAACACTGCTGACTTCTTTTGATAAATGACCTAATATTTAACAAAGGTAAACATGTAGAAACATGACAATAGTTTGATTTATATATATATATATATATATATATATATATATATATATATATATATATATACACACATTCACACACAGATGGCATAGGTATTGTGAGATAATTCTCTCTATGGAAACTTTGTTATACCTCGTTTTTATTTTATTTTACAAATGCTATATTTTGTTAAATACTCGTGGAGAAGTGGACAGTGATTGAACGTTTTCTTTTGAAAAGATCATTTACGGCATTAATGATATTGGGATGCTCATGACAGCCACTTTCAACAAAGAGCTTGATGGATTTTCTTGAGGGAAGATTTAATGATCTTAGATAATGATGAACATAGCAGCTGTTGGCGAAAAATTGACAATCAATGTTGCTGTTGTTTTTACACAACAGTTGCTGAATTGGGTTATATTTTGTACGGTAAGACCACGATATAATGACATGATTTCAGCAAACAATGCTTAACTCATGGCATGAAAGCAGGTTTTTTTTTGGATTCCAATATGTCATTTTTCTTTTTTTTTCCTTCATGCTTCACATTTTCATTTTGTATTATTTTACAAAGTTGGTAGCTGTCTGGGACTTAATTTGTTTCACAATAATCATAATTAAAACGACAAATGAAACCTGGATGAGTGGGTGTGCCGACACATCTAACTGGTACCGTACGTGGTGAGACATTAGTGGTTCAGTGTAAAACAGATCAAAGTTGTAAGATTTCACATTTTTTCCCGTAATTGCAGACAGAAAAAAGTACTTTTCCATGTTGGGAACTTAGGGTACATCTTCAAAATGGGATGAGTGAAACCTAAACTGAGTCTACTACTTCATGTCAAACTGAATTTAAAAATATACATTAAGTATATATCTGATACATCTGATTAAACATATTGATGTGGGATACTTGAGTACTAAACTTGGAAATGATTCTGAAAGGATTCCTACTCTTTAGTCTGTTTTCAACTGAAAGAAAATCCAACTCCACTAGAGGCTGCAGAGAAGACTTCTGCAGTCACATTTATTTTTAATTATAGACAACCTTTGATATTGCAGAAAGAGAACTGCAAATGAAAAATTAAGGAGATTAGAAGCAAAACAAGCATCCTTACTGATATGGTATTTACAATAATTACTACTTACATTATCGAGGACTAGGGTTCATAGATGTGTCATTTAAACCATCTAACAATCACAAATACTTACAAATGTGTGGTTTTCTACTGTAAATTTTGTTTGTTTTGTATGTGTCATCCAAAAACCAAAAATAAAACATTTGACTGATGTTTTCTTAGTGTTGATGTTTGGGTGCTGATACGAAATGGTGCCAGCAAGGAGATGCCACTGGGAACTGAAGAGGCCAGACAAAAGCCACCCAGACACAAATGTATTGTTCCCGTGCTCTTTTTACTACTAAACCATTTTTCAGAAAGGTCCATATGTGGAGAAAGAAGCAGACATGTCTTCATAGATAACCCTTAAATTATCAAGTACTACTCAAGCTTCTTTATCAAAACAGATTTGTGTTTTCAAATGATGTGAAGTAAAAAAATAAATATTGCCCCATGAGAATATCATATCTACTCTTGTAATTACGGGGAACTAAGCCCATGCTGAGAGAAACCGGAGGTTTCTACAATCTGAAGGAACATGTGCTAGGTCTCTATTTTTGCAATGGGACATAATTAACCTTTGTTACACGAGGCGCTCTCAACACATGTCCACAATAAATGAGGTTGAGATGGCAACACTGCGAAAGTAGAAGCTTTGAGTTTATTTGCTTCATAATCGCTGGGCCCTGTAAATGAGACACAAGTGGAGAGCAAGCAGCTGGGCCGTGCACAGGTTAGTTTTTGTGCATGTTCAAAGTCATATGCATTCCCTTTTTTCCCGCTGATAATGTGTGTAGTTTCAGAAAATCACTTGAGCAGGAAAATAGGGCATGTAGGAGGGTTTCTGTCAAGTGTTTCATCTACCTTCAAAGACCCTTGAAAGAAATTTAAAGGGAACAATGGACACATTAAAGGCTCAAATAGTTCAGCTAACCTTCAGCTTTAATTTTCAAAGTTAGTCTTCGAGAATACTATCACCCTCCTGAATGTAAAAACACATGTGCCACAGCTAGAATATGGGACAAAGATGTAAGTTTCATGTGTGCGTCGGTGTGTGAGTGGAGTACAAAATTTGGCGGCGTCTGAATAAAATATTTCCCAGGGGCCTCTCTGCTTGGCGCTTTGCTGGGGGAAAGCCTGGAGCATCTTTTCAATATCACCCCGAGAGAGAAGAAGAGCATTCATGGAGGGATTAAACAAATTTTCACCCCTCTTTTTCTCCTTTTTTGCCACCAAAAGGGAAAGGGCTCAGATGAGTCCCCCTGAGCGAAACGTGGTGTGACCGAAGGTTGGGATGCGACCATGTGAGCAGATGTGTGTGAGCCAAAGTGGTAAACAATAATGCTGGTTTGAATTAACGTGGATCTTAGACATCAGACAAGACTTCAGGAAAAATCTGAAAATGCTTTAAAGGCATAACTCAGTCTGGAAGATGACAGTAAAAATCTATTTCTGATTTTGTCTGTGCTTCAGATGATTCTCCTCCAGTATCATTATCGTGCGAGCTGTTTGCATTAGAAAGATCTATGGTGCTACAGCAGAATGTCAATAATCAGAGAGGAATCCATCAAATATTTTTCTTTCTTCTTTTACCCCCCCCCCCGTTCCTAACCCATCAGAAAATCAGTACAAAGAAAAAAAGAGTTAACAAAAGACATGTTGACAAGATAATATACTCTCAGTTAAAGACGAGGCTACTATACTCCATCTGTGTTTGGGCATTTAAGAACTTTAAAAACTATCTGTGACCACCTTTTGTCCACTTGTGATGTTTCAACTTTTCGGGGGTATTTATTGGAGGGGTGTGGTTGGGAAGAATGGCCTTTCTGATCTGAATCTGAGCAGTGATCTGTAGTTGGACTCCTGTAGTAAAGTAACCGAATAGAGTCAATGTTCCTCTACACCGAGAGGAGCCAGTTCAGGTGATTTGCACATCTGGTTAGAAAGCCTCCGGGATGCGTCCCTAGAGAGATGTTTCGAGTGTGTTCAACTGGTAGAGGGCCCTGAGGCAGACACAGGACATGCTGCAGAGATATGCATCTCTCAGCTGGCCTTGCATGGCCTTGGTGGCATCCTCCTGGAGAAGCTGCAGGAGGCAGCTGGGGAGGGAGGGACTGGGCCTCTCTGCTTGGACTGCTGCCCCTGCAACCTCAACCCTGATAAGTGGAACCTAATGAATAAATGGAGGTACTTATGACAGTGCAAGTTTGACGTAGTGCACAACAGCTGCACAATCAAGAAGGAATTCTGATGGAGAGCTAGGTGAACAGCTACTGAGAATGAGGGACATACAGGAGATACAGCAAATGGCCATAATGCAAAACATCTTCATGAATTTCATCAAAGTTCTAGTCAGTGCAGACAGTCACCTAGACTGGTTCTGCATACCAGTCCAGGATGTTGCAGCTTGTACTGCGTGACAGGCGTTAAACATGGGTGTTCAGTGGTAAAGCAAGTAAAGATGGTGGTTTAGATGTTGAAAGTTGGCTCCTCTATGGCACTTATGCTGAGTAACCGTTGGACTAGTTCCCCATCATAATTCCTGTCCAATGATATAGGTTAAGGGTTAATTTGCAGTCCTGTAAAGAAGTTATGTTAAGACTTATGTGAGGACCTCACCCTCCTGAAACATGCTTCTCCTCTACATTCTGTGTCACCATGGTAACAGAGACAAACCCAGCAGGGAAAACTGGAATCTATTTCATATTGTGCTGCACTTCTGTTAAGGTCAAATTACCCTGCAGGTTAATAAAATATGCTAGAGGCTTCCTCATAAACATTCATATACCTTTTGACAGGGTGAATGTACATCACTGGACCTACTTTATTGGAAGTTACTTATTCCTGCTCTGCCAATGGTACTTATAACTGTGAATGCAATTTTAGCACGAGAAACTGGAATAGAACCAGATAAGAAGCTCAACATTCCTCATGAAATTTATTACACTTAATAATGTAATAATACATTATAGCTGCTAAGTTAAAAAAAGCACACACATTTGTATCAGCCATTTAGTCATGTTCTTCAAATAAATCATTCGCTTGAAGTTTTAAGAGAGTGCATGTTACAACTTCAGCCGTGAAAGTTTTACTTGTAAATTTGCTCTTTTATGCTTTATCCCAAGCTTTTGATATTGTGGATCATGCAATAATGAAGCAAAGATGAATCAGTATCAGGCTATCGGAATGAACTGTGCATTAGTTTTATTTTCTAGATAGAAGCATGTGTGCAGGTAGAAAATATAATTTCAGGACTATTTTGTGTCATCAGGAATGCTGCACCCACTTTGTAACTACCTCTTTTTCCTTTTAGAAATTGCCCTTTTGGTATATTTGGTATACTCTTTGGTAAGTTTTCTTTTACAGATTGGTTTGATTGTGTTCCTTTGGATAAAAGCACCTCCTGACTGCAACGCAGCCAATTTTAGCTGGGAAGGAAACCAATCAATGTCAGGAAACATTGCTTACAGATATGATGTAGTAGGGATGCGGTCCTTACAGACAATCAAGGTCATCTTTTACCTATGTAACTGAACAAAATGTGTAGAAAAAGGACCGTTTCTCCTTACATTTTTGTCCTGTCGCTGCTATCTTGTCATAAATACATAAAAGTTAACTTCTAACAATAGATGAAAAAGGAGGTTCATATTATTTCCATTGAAACACATCAGTATTTTATATTTTTTTAAACAATAAATAAGCAATTATTAAAAACAGACCTGAAGATGATGTCTAAGTACAAATTGCTCTTCATATACATATATATATATATATATATATATATATATATATATATATATATATATATATATATATATACACACACACACACACACACACACACACACACACACACACACACACACACACACACACACACACACACACACAAATACATTACATTCATTGTAACGTTGGTGCAAATATATATTCTGTTGTAACTCAAAACTGATTAACTTTAGAAACAGGTTTACAACCGTTATGATCTAATATTCCCTGAATCAAAATACCTCGACGTTGTTTTTTACGCAGGTGATAGTGTGGTATACTGCACTACTATACCTCCTCACAAACACTTTAAGATTTCTGTAGCAACTGTAATGAAAGAAAACAGAGCATTATAGTGTACCGCTCCCTTTGCATGCAATCAGTATTAAAACTATTCAGTGTAACAGGAGCTGATCTCTTGTATATTTCCATATATATTTTATATAACTAAATGCATCTATGTTTATTATCTGCTGCCACCGCTGCTGAATTTTGAATATCAATGAAATAGAAAGGTAAATTTAAACCGATAATAAAAGTAACAGCGTCCCAGGTTTCAGTGCGTTTCTTTTTTTTTCTGATTAAATGAGTTGCACCAAACAAGTTAAAACAGCATCGCGCATCAAACGTTTGCTAGAAGTGAGTGCAAACAAAAGAGATTAGGAGCTGTTAGAACAAAGTAAGGATTATATATATTTTACCCTCAAATAGTCTCTGCTAAAATAAAAAAAACAAGCACCAAATGGTTTTGGCTTGAAGCTGGAGGCCTGGTCTCTCTAATCAGCACCAAGTGTTGGACGCTGGGCCACTCCCTGTTGTGTGGTTAATTACACAGTGTCGCAAAAGACTGAGTCCGGCTGATGACATGAGCGAGAGGAGGAGGAGGCGATGGGAGGAGGAGGATGAGGAGGCAGGGAGGCAGCAATAATGGTGGCTGTAAAGCCATCAAAGCTCCAGTAAATGTTGACTGAGTGTCCTTGAGATCAGTGGTGGAGGAGAGATGAGTACGCCTCTGTGTGTACACGGCAAACTGTGAGCTCATGTGGGCAGATGTATATAATACAACATACACTTCTAAGTTTATCTGAGAATGTGGGAAAGCTCACGGGTGTGAATCTGACTTATGTGACAGCTTATCATTAATCACAAGAATATATCTACATGGCCCAGTTAATAGCATGCTCACCCAGCTTGCATTGTCTAAAAACATCTTTGATTTAAAGATATAAAGATATATTTATACAACCCCAATTTCAAAAAAGTTGGGCCACTGTGTAAAATGTCATTAAAATTAGAATGCAATGACTTGCAGTATATCTTAAATCAATACTTTATTTCCAGTAAAACATATCAAATGTTTAGAATGAGGAAATGTACCAAAAAAATCTCCTCTTCTTTCAAGAACAGATCATAACTATCTGGAAACTGAGTAGAACAGTTGATAAAGTTTTTGGGTGGGAGGAAACATGTTCTTGTTTGACATAGGATTTCCAACCGGAATCTCCTGATCCTGGGGGGATGGGAGGTCTCCGCTAATGGGACTTCTAATTTACTTTCAGTACTTTCGTGTAAATACAACTCATTTGAACCATTTGGACCAGATTTTTCTTCTCTTTCTTCTTTAGCTGCATTTTTTTTTTTGTCTATGCTGCTGACTGTTTGCGGCGAACAACAAATAACGCACATTACCGCCCCCTCGTGGTCGACTGTTATTTGCTCAGTCAAGGGTTCTCGTGTGGTGCTACAGTATAATGGAGATGTGCCGACTCAAGGGGCAGAGGAGACCTTGGTCCCAGAATCCGCGCTAATGGAAACGCACCATTCTACAGGCACCAAGAGTGCACCCCCCCAAAACATCAGCGATGAAGAATTTTGAAATGAGTACTGAAAACAAGCCCGATGGTCCCTTTCCACCTTAGTTCAGGCATCCATGGTTCCCAAAAAGAATTTCAAAGATGTTTTTTTTTTCTGTCCTCCATTAATCCTCATTTTAAATGAGTTTTGACACAAAGAAAATGGTGGTATTATCTGAAATATGCACACAAAGGATTTGCATAATGTAGTGCTAACCTGCATTTGTAAATGGAAATGGTGAAATGTGATCCAAGTTATTTTCATCAAAACTTGCCACACTGGGTACAGCTGGTCGCCCTCCAACCGGAAGGCTCCTGGCTCTGTGACTTGTCAAAGCATCCGTGGGTGGGACACTGAACCCCACATTTCTCCCATTTCAAAACACTCCGCTAAAGGGTCAGAAGTTGGTCTTTAGGAGTCTGCCTTGGCGACTACTAAAGACTACTAAAGAGACTAAAGAGGAGAAATAGTCAAAATATGTTTCTTTGCCGCCTGAGGGCCCAAAGAACACAGACTTGTGATTTAGGTTTTCGTCATTGTCCCCGGCACACAGATTTCTCCACAGTCTTGGAATTGTTTGATGATATTATATAGTGTAGATAAGATATTCAAGGAAGATTTTTCAGATTTACTAACTACCAGCCTTTTGTTGGCAAGTAGCTTAAATTAAAAAAAATAAGCAAACATCTTTCATAAAATGGTCAAATGTCTCAATTTTTAATATTTGATATGTTTCCTTAATTTGTTGTGAATAAATGATCCGGTTTGATATGTGAAATAGATTATATTTTGTTTTCATTAACAACTTTCAGTGTCCCAACTTCTTGAAAATTGAGGAAATTTCGTTTCTCATCCTCAGCTTTCCATGTTGAATTAAACCTGTACATTAAAGCACAAATCCGGAAACTAATTTCTCCGCTCGCAGTTCGGCACAAGTAAATAACTGATATTTGCATCGAAAACAAAGATGAAATGTGAACAAACAGCAAATATTGAAATACTTCCTCATAGTTGCTCTTACAAGCACACGCACTCCACCACGACGAGCCTGGGGGGGGGGGCTCCAAATATTGTAAACAACTAATCAGGCGGTCGGCACATGTGCGGTAGCAGATAAATGAGCACGAGTGTTCTCACTCTCAGCTGATCACCACCTTGCAACTAACATGAAGTACCCGGCAGGAGTACCTACAGAGAGACCGTGTGTGTGTGTGTGTGTGTGTGTAGTTGGTAACGGGAGTCTGCCTCTCTGTTTATCCCATAATCCGCCCTCCGAGGGAAAGTCTGCTGAACACAGATTGTGCTCTGCATGTAATCTATAAGGGCATCATCGCCAGCATACGCACGGGCAAATAAGCAAACACACTGGGAACGCAGTCGCGCGCGCACAAACATACACAGACGCTTCCGGTGGCCTTCGGTGTGTGTTCATTTATATAATCACTTTGAGGTGTAAAAGACAAAAAAAAAAAAAAAAAACGTTGGTTTAGAATAAGTGTTAAATGTGATGAAATACCTGCTTCCTCTTACACAGCAAGACAAACGCACAGACGCTCATGCAGAATCCTGGGTGGCCTTTAGCAGCATCTGATAATTTCATTCAGCCAATCAGTGCTCATCTGCACGCTGGTTGGGGGTATAATGAGGAGGTTCTTTGAAAACACGTGCCCCCGACAAGGAGTGCACTGCTCAGTTGGATGCACACTCAAAGAATAGGGATAATAAGGGACTTATATGAAATTTGTTCTCTCTACAAAGTGTTTTACGCTCAGAGTTAATGCACAGAAAAACAACAACACAAGGATCGTCATGGAGCTCTGTTATAATCCTGCTCTTACCTAGTTTTCGGCCCATGTTAAAAACGTACATTGTCGTCGTTCTTTCTCTGGTTTAAAAGTTTGTCAACAACAGCTTGAAACAGAAGTTCATCGAAGCCGAGGAGGCTATGGTTAACATAACTATCAATTGAAGAAAGCATGAAGAAAACCTGCATCACAGGTGGGCTGCTATACGTCCATGGGGAAACATAACATCCTGCAAGATTAATACACAGACCCTAATCCTTCAAAGCATGCAGTCTGAGCTGTGTCCACACACACACACACACACACACATATACATACACACACACACACACATGCAATCATGATGATAAGAAAGTGTTTTTGCTCATTAGAGCATCTCTGTCTTCAGGTTGTGCAGCCACATGACAAGCAGGCTGAAAGGAAGCCTTTTTTCCATTCCCCCGTCATCATTTTGGCTTCATCTTTGCTTTCTCAGCCTTAAAAGCTTAAGATGCTTTCCCAAACAGCCTTCAGTTGTCATCCCTACCTTCTTCGCTCTCCTTTGTTTGTCTTTCTGCCTCATCACGCTCCCCTCGCCGTCCTGTCTTGATACATCAACCCTCTGCTTTACAACACATGTACCACCAGAGCAGCCTGTCTTCTCCTCTTTTGTCTGAAGGCTTTTAGCTCCGTCATCACCTGCGGGCCCCTGGGTACCCACAATGGCTCAAACTTTTAAAGACCCCAGTGGTCCCAATTAAACTAAACAGAGAGAACACTAAAAGGAATGCTTTTGCGTCCGCTGTCCATTAGGATGCTTTGTTACCTTGTCAAATGTCAGGGGCAATTTACCCAAAGGGCTTGTTCAAAAAAAAAAAAAAGCCCTTTTCAGCACAAGTCCACAATGCTTTGGGTGGGCCATGCTTTGAGTGGATTGCAAAAACTGCAGACATTTGACGAGGCTTTTAGTGTCTACTGCATCACATCTTTGAGCGGGTATAATTAAAGCCAGTGCTTCATAATCAGTCAGCGTTCCTCTTATACAGCAAAGTGACCATTTGAGAGAAAAGTCATCCCACCATGTATATGTTTGCGCTGTTAACTGCAACTCCAAATGACGTGGTGGTCACGGTTTTTGAAGTACAAAACGGTACAGAAATGTTTAGCAATATCTGGCTTTTTGTCCTTCAACAAAAGCAGGTGTCAGGATAAAAATGCCACAGCCTTTTCCTCTGTCGCAGATGGAGCTTCAAAGAACCAGAGAACATCGTGAGAACATGACTGCGGTTCTCCATCCACCAGCACCCACCTTTGTTTCGTACTTTTAATTGATTATGAGTCAAGCTCATTCAGACTCATGCATCACAAAGTCAACTTTTTGTCATGTGTAATTACCCCATGACAACAAATGCTGCTTCACTGATCAAATTAGGCTGACGCACCTGCTTGGCTGCACCTGCACCTGCTTCCGCTTCAAACGTTGCCAAGTGCTTATACTGTACAATCCCTGTTGGTTTACCGTTGAAGTAAACGTGTAAGAAAAGAGACAAAATAAAAACGCATATTACTTTTGATACCCAGTGGACACACACACACACATACAACAGAAAGAAAACAAATGCACTTTGGGAAATGCTTTGCTTTTAAATCATCTTTTGAATGATCATCTGTTGCCTTCAGCATCTGGTGATCATTTTTGCAACAGCGGTGGCAGCAAACAATCGCAATAATTTGTCCAAAATTCGAGATGTTTTCGTCCATCTTCTTCAAAGCCCAGACTTTCTTTTTCTTTCTTTTAAAGAGAAGTCTCGCAGGATGAGATATGGAGAGTTACGGAGCTGTGGAGGAAGAACTGGGAAAGCTCCGTTCGATGGAAACACAGAACCCACACCCCCCACAGCGGTACGTTTATAGAAAAATCAGAGTTTTGCCTCTGTTTAAAGAAAGCTGTACCCAAAACATCTGGCATTGGAACCACAAGCTCAATCTGGACCTGGACCTGTCCAAACTTTGCTGCGCTGCTCGGACCAACCGTGGCGTTAGACGCTGCCAATGCAGAGATCGACGTCTTCACATGGACTCGAGGAGTAACTTGGAAAACCCCGTCATTCAACACGGCCCGCGACTGAATTCACATGTGCAACCTTAAACTTTGTTGTGTGTAGAACTGTTACAAAAACATCTGGGCTTTCATTTCAAAGCTAACAGTGAAATGTCATCTAGGGATGTTTCTTCTTTGAAAAACCATATCAGTTTCAGGTCCAGTGAAACCGTCTTACACACTACCTTTCTTAC
This sequence comes from Xenentodon cancila, assembly GCA_014839995.1. Lineage (NCBI taxonomy): Eukaryota > Metazoa > Chordata > Actinopteri > Beloniformes > Belonidae > Xenentodon > Xenentodon cancila. Next base: position 13,038,859 of record CM026219.1, on the reverse strand, counting down.
TACCTTAAAGCCGTCAGACAAAACCATCAGAATGAGCAGCTAACCTTCACAATGGAACCGTGATTGCTGAGCAGCATCTGCAGCAGATATCCCCACCCACCACGAACTCCCCAAACAACCAATACAGCCACCTACCTTCAGGCTGTAGATTCAGGACCTTGTGGGTGATGTCAAGCTTCGTGTCTATATCTATCGCAGCCACTGGTGCTTTAGCTCACCTCAAGCGCTCTCTCCCTCTCCTGCCACTGTTTCTGTGTTGTTATTTTTAATACACCTTTGCGCTGTGTATAAACTGCAAAAACAGCCCCTCTAGAAATAAGCCACAATATCAATAAATCTAGTCAAAATTGTCTTTTTTCTATCAAATATGTCTTTGCCAATGGGGTATGAAAAGGTTTCTTTGCTAGAATTGTTAAAACTAGCAATATAGTCTAAAATAGTCGTTTAATTTTCTTTAAACAAGGTGTTTTACTTTCTTAGAAATTAGTTTTTGCAGTGTGAAGAACAATATCTAAACAGTTTTCGTAGTTTTTTTAGTTGTTTAAAAAAAAAAAAAAAGCAAAATAAAATTCTTTTGATATTTAAAACCTTAAAGGAAACTAAACATGTCCAATGTTCATTTCACAAAAGGTGACACTAACACTGGACTGTGCAAGAGCGATCAATTTTCTCAAGTTTGGCATTTAATTTTACCTCAACCAATAAATTGTTTATGTATTATATTCTTAGCTTGTGTGCTTTAGAATAAATGAAAACAAGGAGACTATAGGACAGATGGAGGAAGAGGATATGCACATTTGTGTTTGTCTTAGAGAGCCATACTGCTTTAGGGTTATTGTTTTGTCAAATCGCCTCCCTTCCCCCTGTGCAGCGTTCTGTCAGAGGCAGCTGACCTCTGAGGCCTTTCAGTGTCACCCTGTGTTGTCATTCCTGACTGCTGCAGCCCAGACAATGATGCACTCGCACCGTGGGGGGAAATGATTTACAGCCAAACTCAAGGTCTGCATGACTCAAAGTTGTTTTTTCGCTGCTCCATCAAACCGTGTTCTGCTGGTTCACTCACTGCTTTGATGAAACAATGAAATCTCAGCCAGACAATATGCACCTAAGGACTGAGAAGACAGACATTACATACTTGCTATGAAAGCTGATGCAAATGTGTGGAATGAGTGGAATACTTGGATTCTTGATATGAAATAAATCCCAATTGGATTTTTTGACCCTCCATGACTTAAAAAAAAAAAAAAAAGGAGAAGAAATCATCATAATTATAGTTCATCACACTCCAGTTTGCCATGCTCATTTTAGGCTGTTTAATTGCCCCTGACAAAATCAAATAGGCTTAGTCCCTGAGAGTGTAACTGCACGCATCTTTTCCATAAATCAGGTACATAGAGCTCATGCGAGGTGGCAGTAGCTGTTATATAGGAGCCTTGGCTGGATCGCATGCCTTCATGAGGAAATGGATCTGTCTGAGAGTCCATGAAATAGTGCAGCAACTGCATCACTCTCAGCCCTGCTCCTTTTATTTCATTATTATATTGGAACAAAATGTACCTGTGTGTCTGGGAGCTGCACCTGTTGTCAGTATGGTGCATTACGCAATTCTGAATTTGTGACTTTGGGAGTTTTGACTGCTTTTTACACGCAGTTTTTACACACCTGTTAGTCTCCAACAGCTTCTTTACTAAGAAATATCTAATTGCCTTTAAGAGTTTAATCTCCTAGTTAGCCCTCTCAGACTAAAATACACACCTGCTGCCACAGTGAAACCCTGTTGGTGCATCAACTCTTAACCACTCTGCAGCTGTCTTAGCATTGGGTTTAGCACTGCTGCCTTTAGCTATGCTGTCTTTATTGATCTGAATCTGGCTGTAACCTCATATCAGGCCTTTGCAAACTTTTCTGCTGCATTAAGTCGTGGTCCTAATTGAAGCCTCCCAGAGGCTAACTGGCTCGATTGCTCCGCCATGTCAAAAAGCATCAGTCAGTTAAATGAGGCTGGAAGATGGAGGGCTTATTGCTGCTGCTGCTGCTGCCTGTAGGCTGTGACCTTGCGGTGAAACTGCTCTCGAAATACCTCCTCTGAACTCACTGCTTACAGGAACATCCAAGTTCAATTCTTGATGAGATACCCAGCAACGAGAGTGAGTAGGCGCGTATGCATACATGTGGCTCAGTGGGATAATGTCGACGTGTGCACGGGTTTGTACAGATGTCATAGGCCCTAGGCTATAGTGTGCAATGAATGACAACCGGTCTCAGTGGCTGGTGATGCTGCGGCAAATCCTCCAAGAGTGACCCTGGGCTGATGGGAAGGCACAATTATAGAGAGAGAGAGCAAGAAAATACAGAAATGGGCATTTATATAATATACACACACACACACACATAGTGGAGCAAAAAGGTATTTAGTAAGCCACTGATTGTGCAAGTTCTCCTACTTCAGATGAGAGAGGTCTGTAATTTTCATCATAGGTACATTTCAACTATGAGAGGCAAAATGAGAAAAAGATGCAGGAAAACACATTGTAGGATTTTTAAAGAATTCATTTGTAAATTATTGTGAAAATGTTGTATTTGGTCAACAACAAAAGTTCAACTCAATACTTTGTAACATTATCTTTGTTGGCAATGACAGAGGTCAAACATTTCCTGTAAGTCTTCACCAGGTCTGCAGACACTGTAGCTGGTATTTTGGCCCGTTCCTCCATGCAGATCTTCTCTAGAGCTGTGATGTTTTGAGGCTGTTGCTGGGTAACAGGGACCCTCAACTCCCTCCATGGGGTTGAGGTCCTGGAGACTGCCTAGGCCACTCCAGGACTTTGAAATGATGTTTATGGAGCCACTCCTTCAGTACCCGAGCGGTGTGTTTGGAATCATCGTCATGCTGGAAGACCCAGCCACGTTCCATCTTCAACGCTCTCCCTGATGGAAGGAGGTCTTGGCTTAAAATCTCTTGATACATGGCTCCGTTCATTCTTCCCTAAACATGGATTAGTCGTCCTGTCCCCTTTGCAGAAAACCATCACCAAAGCATGATGTTTCTACCCCCATGCTTCACAGTAAGTTTGGTCTTCTTGGGATTCAACTCAGCATTCTTCTTCCTCCAAACACGACGAGTTGAGTTTTTACCAAAAAGTTCTATTTTGGTTGCACGTGACCACATATTCTCCTAAATCTCTTCTGGATCATCTATATGCTCTCTGGCAAACTTTGGACAGGCCTGGACATGTGCTGGGACCTGGGACTGCAGGATTTGAGTCCCTCTCTAGTGTGTGCATATATATATATATATATATATATGGGTGAGCAAATTCTTTTGAAAATATAGTGTATATTTGAACTTTACAGCTGATGCTTTTGACAAAAAAAAAAAAAGTACCGTTAAAAAAGATACAAGATGCTACTCTACTATAAAGGGCAGAAATTATATGTTTCAGTATGGTAGAAAATTTCCCTCAATTTCCCGAAAGCACCGTAATGCATTTTTTAAGTTGCTGTGTGACCTCAGTCTCAGCAAGGTAACAAAATTAGTGGGTGACTTCAGATAGAATAAGCTATTCACAAACCTCTCAGTGCCGAGTTGAAGTGGAAGACATTATGCAGTCCTTCAAGTACCCAGTTTTTGGGGTTTGTGTAAAAACTCCATTCCTACCATAAAAATCAAAGTAAGGTGATGAGTGTTCTTTATTCCGGTGATCAGAAGAGGCAGCACCATGACTGAAGTTCAGTTGAATAATGCTGTTTTAATCACAAAAGTGAAGTTATATTGTAGTAAGTTAAGCTTCTCAGGAAAAAGGACAAAAAATAAATTAAGATGAAGCCTCAGCAAACAGCATGAACAGAAGCGTACAGCCCAGCAGTTTAAGATCTGGGGTGCAGGGATGCTCCTTCACAGTAATGTATCCAAGATTATTCCCGCTCCACTTCTAGCAGTCTGAAATCTTTTGTCTTCAAACACAGGACATTGGTACTGTCTCCTAATTGGTGCTATAAGTGTGTCCATTTGACTTCATAGGGAGCTCACATTCCTCAGCATGATTAAGGGGGGGGGATTAACTTCCTTTTTGCTTTCCATTTTTCTTCTGCTCTACATCCTTCATTAAAAAAAAATGGTGTTTGCTACGACCTGAAGGCAACTGTGAGGCATTAGGCCTAAACTAACCTGAACTCTATCTTAAAAAACATTCATCTCCCTCCCGGCAAATTGATGTAGTTCACTGAGCATCCATTCCTAAACTTTGGTTACCCATAAGATGGTACATGGAGTTCTTTAGGGGGTCTATTGTGCTTAAAGATGACAGAAAACTTATTGAGTGACCATCCTGATTCACAGACATATCCTCTAATGTTTAAATAAATAAACATCTGTTTTTGCTTTAGTATTTGATAGAGGGAATTTTTTTCAGTATATGAGTGCATTCAGTGTAGATATCCTGCACTCCTTGTTATGTTTGAGTATGGTAGGAAATGTTGCTTAATTTCCCAAAAGCACCTTAATGCATTTTATAAGTTGCTGTGTGACCTCGGTCTCAGCAAGGTAACAAAATTAGTGGGTGACTTCAGATAGAATAAGCTATTCACAAACCTCTCCGTGCTGAATTGAAGTGGTAGACATTAGACACTTCTGCAACATCTAAAGGATTCTGGGAATCTACGGGAATCTACGGGAATCTGCAACGACTACGGGATTCTGATATGACAATATGTACATACATGACATTATAAAAATATAAGATAAGATTAAAAAGTGGTAGTTCTTACACGGGAGTGCCCAAGCATTTTCTCCAAGTTTTAGTATGATGACAATGAAACTCAAGCAGGTTCTGACTGTTAGAAGGTTACGGGATAAAGTTTGCCTTGTTTGTTGTAAAGACAGGAACAGTATATCTCATTCCAAAGGGCAGGACCTGGAAGAAGGTGCTAAGGATTAGAGTTATGATTTTACTTGAATTTTCTCCAGGTCGCTGGTCATGGAGGCACTGCAGGGTTAGGCATTGCTTCTCCCCAGAGCTTAGACTCTAGTTTCATCATCATATGCAGTTTGGTCTTATTCTTTTTTTGAGAACTTCCATACCCAGCCAGGAAAGAAAATCTGAGGATGATTTCTGGGCTTCAGAGAATAGGAGGGCTACATCCATTTGCCACAACCTCCTTAAGAGTTAGTCATTGCTGACACTAGTACATAATCTGATGCTGACTTGCAGAGTCCACTTCCAGCCACCAGAGTGCCATGGCAACGTAGTAATTGCCCCTCGTGAAAATACATAATTTATGCACACATACATAGTTGACGGTGGAATATGTCATGGTGTAATGTGGATGTACGGGACAGCAAGCCCAGTTTAACCTTTGAATATCCATATGAATGCAGAACGCTTTTACTGTAATCCAGTAAAACTGAAAATGTGTGTTGTAGTTTTCCTCGAGAGGATATCGTTCAAAGTAGATTACATATGAACCAGAGAGCACACTCAGTGCAATATCAGGGCACCTCAAAACACTGCTTGTAATAGACCAATGCATATACGTAAAGTATGTTAAATTTGTAGATGTATTATAAAAGTATTTTGTGTGTGTGTGTGTGTCAGTGCAGTTCCTGCCATGTTCAACAGGATAAACCTATGTCAAACCTTCCCTTTGGGAGTTAAACTACATCTCAATAAGTCTGCATGCTAGTAATTTTCCCTTCTTGTCACTTGTGTCAGCAAACATCCGTATAAACAAAAGCAAATATATGTTTACTGTGGTTCGCTAGGGAAAAAAAGAAGTGAGGAAATATTTTATTGAGCATCTGTTGGCACACAGAAGTCTAAAAGGAGTATAATTTAGCCAATTGTATATATTGTTGTTCATCTATGCTTGTTTGGGAGTTAAAAACACATTTTTTAAACAGTTTGGGGTTACGAGTGAGGCATCCTGGGACTACAGGATCTGTGAAATGGCTTAAGTTCTTGCCTTGAATTCAAATAAAAGGTGATCTGATCTTTATCAAAGTCACAACGATAGACAAACTTGATGTGCTAAAGCCGATAGTAATTTCTTCATCCATCACACTTCATCCATCACATAAATAGTGTTGAACAATTCAACTTTTGTCTCAGAAATCCATACATTTTCTCTGTGGTATTGTGAATTCCTAAGAGGCTCTTTGGCAATGTCAACGATAGGGTCACACAGGGAGCAGAAAGCTCAGTTGTCCGGTTTTGCAGCGGTTTGGCGCCGTCTTATGAGTGATTCAAGTCCCAGAGGGAGCGTTTCAAAGCGGACCACTTCCAAGTCCTGCCTCTTTGGCTGGATTTGTGAGATTACGAGTTTACCCAAAGGACTCAAGATAATGTGATAATTGGGTGCCAGTCTGCTAATTTAAACATCTATATCTCACAATGACTTTTTCATTCTAGAAATTTACATATAAAAAGGATGTTTGATGTCAAACAAAATTAGCATTTCAACTTCTAAACGTTCCTCTTAAGTGGTTCAAATATCTTCTAAAATCAAAACATACTCTTCGTGTATTAGTCGGTGCCCATTGGTGCCCCCTCGTGGTGTTTTATTTTGAAAATTCACTGGGTTCTCTATGCCATTCTCATGACTGAAATCCCGTCAAACCAATCTGCTGTGTGTAAATTGAGGTGTTTCACTGGTGGTTGAGCGTCAAAATAGACCTGAAGCGTATTTTTAGCGGAGCAGTGGTGGCAGTCACTTCTGGGACGCTTCTGAACAGCTTCACTGCGCGTGCTGAGTGAGCACTCTTATTGACAAGAATGGCAGTAATTCATGGCGGCGGGTGCAGTGCTGCCGTTCCACTCATGTTGAATGTTTGGCAGACTCATGAACAGAGATGTATCCCAGTTCCAGTGATGTCTTCAAGTCTTCAGGTGGTACTCTTGGGTTTGTCTAAGTCATCTTGGCTGGACTCCAACTTCTAGAAAGAGTACCAACAGTACCAAAGTGTTTCTATTCACAGACCTCTTGAGTACTGATGTCTTCAGAGATCTTTCATATCAGCAGCTGGTTCATACGAACATCAAGTGTAGGATGTTTGGTGTCTTTTATCAAAGTCGCTTAAAAACACACCTCCAAACTCATTTCATTAACTGCACTCCTGGTGTGAAAGTTGCCCTTGCTGAAGTAGTTTATCGTGACACAACAAATTAAAACTTGTTAGAGATTTAAATAAGACATAAGTTTGTGGTGATTTCATAAAGACATTCAGCTAATTTCAGTTGGCCGACAATCACACCCCCCCCCACTGCAAGTTTCCTGTGTCAATCTCACAGGTAAAATTTCTCTTTGATGCTCAAAAATCACAGCTTCACAGTCTTTTCCTGTCACCCTTTTTACTAGAATGGTGGATAGAGATGCCAGAAGGCCCTTTGCTTACACAGCGCTGTTTTCCCTCAAAACGGGTATAGACATGGACCATAAATCACACGAATATTTTTATGCATTGAGCCTATTCAGCTGCTGCTAATGTTTGCTCCCCCTGCTTTCTTTGTAACTCGTTTGAGACGAGCGGCGGCGCATGACAGTGTGTGCGTAATGGGGATTGATAGAACCGGATTGGCAGAGAGAATGAGCTGCGTTTAGTTTGCCTGGAAAGTGCAAGTCCCTCGACTTTGCAGCATTGTGTGATATCCAGATTCTTTAAAAAGAGCAATTACAGGCGAGTCAGATGGAGTTTTTCTGACAAGTCCCACTTAAATCAACCTGTGTTTAAGTGGTTTTGTATATTCTCTAAATCCCAACACCTGACTTCTTCCATCACAATACTTGTTTCTCAAACGGACAACAACGTGTCCATTCCCTGCATGTTTGTTTTATTTCATCAGACAAAGCAATTTGATCCTTAAGGTGTAAATCTCCCAAAGTTGTTCCATTTTCTTCCCTATATTGATTATCTCATCTTGATCATGACCCCTAACGATCTACCTTGCCAGCACAGTGACTGGGGCTGTGGTTGCCTTCACCGCCACCGCGTCTTGACCTTTTGCTGTTGGTCACACTCATATCAGATGTTATCTGATGGCATTACAGAGCCTCAAGCAAGCAAACAAAATCAAAGATTTCTCTGTTTGGTAAACGAAATGCCACCCCCCGCTTTCTCTCTCTCTCTCTCTCCCACAATCCCAGCTCACTTGGTGCACATTGTGATTATTCTGATATGTTAGTTGAGATGTTCATGTATATATGAGATGCAATTGGGCTCAGATCATAGAAAATGGATCAAACCTTTGAGGAAAGATGCAGGTTGTTTTCCTTCTTCAGAGTCAAATTGATGCCACTTTCTTGTTATCTGAGCTCTGCCTTCGAAAAAGACTTGAGCAATAGATGTTTTGCTGCAAAGAAAGATTTAAAAGAAAAATCAGCCTGAAAGCACACCAATTAGCGACTCATATTTCATTTCATCAACTCAAGAACTGAAGTGAAAATATGTTTGAACTTGTCACATGCAGCTTTGTAATACCGAAGGCGACAGAATAAACTGTTTGCGTATCTGCTTGTTCCCCAACCCGACTGTTTAGATTAGAGTTGTAGCCACACTTAGCTCTGTTCCCAGGGTCAGTGGGCGTCTCATACAGCTGTATGTCTGTCAAAAGAAAAAAACTCTAAAAACAAACACAGTGTACTCACTGAGTAGCATTTCCATGGTGTAAGTCATGGTGTGCATGACTTTAAACACAAATTATGACATACTACTTCTTCACTTTGTCACCAAGGTGACGAATCCCACCCCAGGCAGTGACGGTACCACCGGTACTGTGAAAAGGTTGGTGATTTTAGGCACTATTTATTCAGAAAAGACTATAATTTTCCTTTTTTTTTAAAGCCAATCAGATGCTTTTTTTTTTAATTCTTCTAAAAATAACAACACAGACTGAAAGAAAATGTGAAAACCATCACCTATACCCAACTAAACCCACTATTTTTCTCTTATATATTTTTCTGACAACTTCAGAATCTGGTAACTTGACACCTTTTCATTGTACATAGCAAAACGTTATATTCACATTCATGACTTGATAATTGTGTATACTAGTGCATAAGTCAATTTAAAAATGTTACATTTCTCAGGACAGTTAAGAGTATTTTTCACAGCTGGTATTGTTGATTCTGGTTAAGCACACGGAGGCCAGTTTTTAGCGATTACTGTCAATATTGAGCTGTAAATCTGCCACTATTATTCCTGTAAACTGCATATGTGCCCTGCGAGAGTGGAAAGTCTGACTGTTTCTTGGCCAGCAGCAGATTCTTCACAGTTGGTTAGGTCTTTTTTAGTATAATGAAGTCTGCACTTGTTTACAGTGTTTTCTAGTTCAAATATCCCAACAAAATAAACCAATTACACATTACCATGGTTGCATTGTTCTTTTTCTTTTTAACCCTTTCCATTCACATGTGGTATGGAGTAAACCAAGTGGCAAAGTGGAGTCAAGAAAAGCAAAAAAAAAAAACAAACAAACCCACAACTGAAAATATTGTGCAAGAAATGTTAAATATATGCACAGAGAAAATAAGAATTATGCATGAAAATGTTGAGGGAATTCTACTTTATAAATTATAGATTAGGGCCCTGTTAAATTAATTGATAAGTGAAATACATCTAAAAATATTTTTCATGATCAAATTTCCACAAGTCAGGTTCCACTTCAGTAGGAATTTAAGATTTAAACTTGTAAATATGTTTCTGAACTTTCAAGGAGATAGAGAGTTAAAAATAAAAAAAGAAAAGAAAAGAAAAAAGGCCACACCTAATCAGATACTAACAGCCTGGTATTATGGTTTCGTTTTCCCCTGTTGCAATCCCATGTTGGAATGTGTAAATATACTTCGTGAAATAGCTTCAGAGCATGTGCATATATAATGACATGTTGATTTGCCGTGGGGTTTATATTGTTGATGCTAATTAGTCAGGTGCAGCTAGAAGCATGCAAGTGCTGAAAGACATAATGTTATAAGACCATCTAGGAGAATGGAGTTAATTTTTTTGTTCATGATAGATGAGAGAGAAGTCATCCCTGCCATAAATTCATACTCGAGGTAAAATCAATACACGAACATTTTCATGACTGTTGGCATCTTCTTTGTCTTCCAGTGTAGGTAGCACTATGGCTGTGTTCCAAGTGGTGTACTTCTGTGCGTACACAGAGTTCTTATATGCGAATGAGTGCCGCCTCAATTTAATACTGCCTGCTGACAGTCTACTAGACCGTTTTCATGAGGCCCATTTTTGCAAAGTGAATGGATATGCCTGGCCAGGTTACGAGTTACCGCCATGTAACCACCAAGATTTGACCTTGTCGATCGTAAATTCCCAACAAGATGAACCCAAGAGGCTGTCTTCGGAGCCGAAGATTGAACGCAACCCTCTTTTTGATCAAAACATCCCAAAAATGAGCGTCACACTGCTTTTGCTGACATTAACACAAGAGTGACCGCTGAAGGAATGAAATGTCCAGCGTTTTTTGACCGTTATGTTGCCATCCACGAACTTGTAGTGTATTTCACGATGACAAAACTGACAATGTGAACACCCGTGCAACCGGTACCTTTAACCGATACCAAACAGTCCTACAGACACTGTGGATCTCTGGCAGAAAATCGTCCCGAGATATCTGCCAGGAGCTACGTTTCTAAAACTGAGAGCAAACCTGCTGGGGGCTGCTATTTCTTTAGTCCAAGAAATGATGATCAGAGAGATGTTTCATAAAAAAAGTCTCTTTGCTATGGCGAACACCCAAAAATGAAGAATTAAGCACAACAGTCTGTTAAGTGTTCATGTCACATCAAGATAATGTGGGGGTAGTTGTCGGTGATGTCACCCTATGACCTACACTGCGCCGTGTCGTACTGTGGAAGAAAAACATCTCCATCGTCTTAGATCCAGAACAGTGAGCCTTCTTTAGTTTACCCTTTGAATATGACAACCTTGAACATGCAATCGGCATTCGGAGAAGTCCCCATTTTCTTCTGTGCCTCCAAATAGAGTGCTCAGTTTCCACGCTGCCACAAAGAGATAATGAGTCAAATTTAATCTCGCAACACATTCTTGTCAGATGAGTGCAATTTCTTTTTAGCCTTTAATAGGAACACACCAACACCGAAATCATTTAAAGCTTAACTAATCTTGTGATAGTTAAGTGAATGCATCATTAAAACAATTCCCTTTCAAAACCACTGCTAAAACAGAAGCACTATTTTGCCAAGTTGATTATCGTCTTATTTAAAATGCAAGTCAGCCAATCACGGTGTTGGATTTTTATTGCGTAGATGATGAAGTAAAAAAAAAAAAAAAACTAAATATAAATTATTCCTACCTTTATTTACCCTACTTCAGTGAAGTGGCAATCCAGTTTGCGGTGGTCACCTGGAAGTGAGTCACTTAAATAAGGTGGTGGCCATCAAAACACTCATTATGATGTCAGACCAGGGGAGCAGCATGGTGATGCAAACTGAAAACGGTTGTTTTGCAGCTTTTGATTTTCTCTATGTTGGGTGTTAGCTTCTCAGCTTCTCAAAGCAGTAATCTATCTCAATGTGCTCACCCGTCTTTTTTTCTGAGCAAATATCGTTTATTTTTTTTCCACTTTGATTGCGGAACACGGCCGTCCTCCCGTTTTGCTTTGCAAACAGACCTAAAAGCACTTAATTGATCGTGAGGGCCCACTTGGCCATGCTTCAGCCACAACAAGCTGCTTTTTAAAGACTGTGGTGATCTCGCACATCAAGACGGTTCAATAAAACTCTGTGTTTTGATTTACCAGACAACCATCAAAGCCCTGTCTCGATGCCTTTTTTAGTTATACGAACAGTGAGCTCATTCGACAGCAGTGAGCAAATAACAGGCTGCGCAAGTCCACAGTGTTCTCCCTGGCTCACCTATCTTAGCCCCCAAAACACCTGTGTGTGCACAGACATACACGAGCAAGCTCAACCCACACACGTGCTGCAAATATTCTCTTCTGCCATAATTTGGCAGGTGGCACACTGGTGGGCTCCATTAGGGGAAAGGAAAAGCTGCAAGAGAGAGAGAGAAAGAGAGGAAAAAAAATCTATAAAGGCTAATAAACAAGAGTGGACGCTGCTGCCAGCTCGCTTGCATTCTCAACCTGATAATAGAAATGGAAGTGTGATAAGGTTCTTGTGTAACCTCCCACACAGAAATGTAACTAAGTTCACTTTTGCTTCAATGCCTCCGGTTTCTGGCCTTGGCACTTGTAAATACTACAATTCTAACACCATTTCCAGAATGTTTGGGTAGTTTTCTCAAAAAGACTGCACTGCATCATTTCAGAAATGAGGATACGAGGAATACTTGTAGTTTCGCAAATGGAATCGGCGTAAATTATTGCTGAATTCAAAGCTCCTGCTCGCCATTTCCAGTAGGAGATGGATTTGGACTGCAGACCAGTCCGTCAAAGAACAGATATGTTGTGCCTATGGAGTCACAAAGGTTTTGCTTTAATTAGCCAAGAAATTGTGCAAATTTGAATTATAGAGAGAAAATATCCCTGGAAGAACATCGGTTTTGCAAAAATTCATATTTCAGCCAGTCAAGTCAGACAGCAGAGAGTTCAAATGTTCTGCCCGTGATAAACACACCTGAGCTTTGGCGCCTAGTCTCCGATGTAATGAATCCTAGTTTGTTAGGCACATGTACAGAGGGGGGTGCTGACCTTAACTTTCATCCATAAAAACCACAGGTGGAGGCTGGTAAGGAGGTGGGATTTTCAGAGCAGCGGCACACAAGCGCCTCTTGTTCTTTTAATATACCTACGAATGATTTGGAGTAACAGAATGAACCATGCTGAGGGGTGAAAGCAGGCATAAAAACTTGCTCAAGATTGCCTGCCTGAACTAGCTCCCAGAAGGTCGCTTTACATACTCATATAAGGTGGTTAGAGCAATTTCCATTGAAAAAACTGTAACAGGAACCCCTTAACGCATCTAAAGATCGTACAATGTACCAAAAGGAGTCACATTTGCTTGTCCGTCTCCCTGGGACACGATGTAGCAGGCGCAACAAGAGGATCTGTAAAGTCTTAGCATCAGAAATTGCGTGAGTCATCAGCGATTTTGAATTCACGGCTGCATATAGCGAGGCCACGTCAAAACGAGTGACGCTTAGAGTGGTTGCAGAGACAGAGTTTCTGGAAATCCATTGGCAGTATTCTTGGAGAGACTTATTGCAAAAGGAGAAATTGCAATTTTGCTGTTTGGCAAGCTGGGAAGTGTCAATTTGAAGTTGAGTTTTATTGGCAGTTTTGAAACTTCAAAACTGTAATGCAAACATGGTTACTGATTTAAGTCGTGCAGACTCAGGTCTGCAATTGTCCTGCTGAAACAACCACAGACTTCCCTGGAAAAAACTTTACCATCTTCTTGCATTAGACAACTCTCTTGTATTTAATCTATTTAAGTAGCATGTCTTTCTCTGGTGTCTCTGCGCTAATGAAGTGATAACTGAGACACGGCTGTCTCGCAGCAACGAGGCTCTGAGTTTTGAACCCTCAACCTTGATATATATATCGTTTGTCCCTCTTAACACCAAGATGAGTGTCCTCACTCTGGTTTCCGCCCAAGAAGGGAGGATTTTCCCTGAAATAGCTAAATGAGATTAATAATTTTCTTTACTTTGCTTGCTTAACTGTAACCTCACACATTCGTTTTTGTGTTGCACTGTTTTGAACTCGTTGCAGTGAATTAGCTGTGAGATTTATTTATTTTAAACTTTCTTCTGTTACACACAGTGATGCTTATTTGTTCCATTTTTACCACGTGTAAAAGCTAAAGTCTAATATTCCCTTTAATGTTTTTTTTTTTTCCAGTGAGACCAAACAAAACACCGGATGGCTTCTACGCAAAGCTGTTGTCAATAGAGTTAACGTCAACTACAACTGCTCATCAATTTTAAGTATAAAATGAGCACATGCAGCAAATTACTGCTATACTAAGTCAGCAGATTAGCTTCAACTAATACAGGTGGTCAAGAAGTATTTGCTGTCATGTTATAAACTTCACTTGTTGCCATGGTAACAAGTATTTCAAAGAGGGTTGGAATGTTAAGGATTATAATGGTCATATAACTGTAAGTCACCTATTTAAACTGCCAGAATTCTGCACATTTAGACAGACTCTCACAACGCAGAGTCTGTACTCACACACTGCGGATGTAACGCGTTCTACAAGCTGCACACGGGGGAGTCAGGGCGCTGGAAGTATGTAGGGCGTGGATTCATCATGGCTTTAAGCCCTTTGATAGGTGACTGAGGGGAGGAGAGAGTAAAGCGCAAATGTCGTTCCTCATTAGGCCTGACATCCCCCGTCCTCCACCACTGGCAGGGACTCGTATCCTACCTCCACCAGTTGGCTCTCGCAGTATGGCATCAGTCCATCCGCATGAGTAACTCGAGCTCTCCCCTCAAGTCAAAATCAGTGCATCCTCTTGATCCGATTGGCCACGCACATCAGCATCACCTTGTGTGAACACAGCAGATAAAGGAAGAAGGTTTACTGTTTGATGTCTGGCCAAGTGCTGCGGCTCCACAGTCACGTTAATGTGAGGCACATTCCCTCCGGGTGTCAACTTATTGTCTCACCACCTAATCGCTCCATGCTTTCAGCCGTGTTTGTCTTGTCCTTGTAGTTCTTTCTGATTTGCTACGCCAGTATGACTGAAAAATCGAATAGCATAGATTCACTTGCGGAAAACATGAGAGTCACCAAGTTAGTCAGAGCAAAACGATGTAAGATGAAATTAAATTTATGAAAATATTTATTTTGTTTTCTCTTTTAGCAAGGTATTTTATCATTCTTATCAATCATAACATTGTCAACTCACAGATAATAAATTGGCAGTTCATGACAATGATAATGAAATTAAAGTGACAAAGTTTGCAGAGCTTAGTTATTTTCTTAGTTTGCTATCAAAATCAATATATATATGTATGTATGTATATATATATTTTTTGTTTTGTTTTGAAATTCATATCCATGTATTTCCATAATTTTCCTTATGTATATGTATATGCATATATGTATATGTGTGTGTGTATATATATATATATATATGTGTGTATATATATATATATATATATATATATATATATATATATATATATATATACACACACACATATACATATATATATACACATATAAATATATATATATATATATTTTTTTTTTTGTTTGTTTGTTTTGAAATTCATATCCATGTATTTCCATAATTTTCCTTATTTGCTTACTTAGCAAACTTACGGCTTTTTTTATGCCTCCATTTTTCACTTTTTAAAAAACATTTTTTAAATTAAGTAATTTAATTTTCTGTTGAATATTTTAGGTGTAGACTGATATTCTGGTTGAATAACATGTCAGAAAGATGATCAACATATCTGACATTTTTTAATCCTACCTGGACAAAAACAAACAATCCACATTATAAACCTCACAAAGATTCAGACAGGAAGTTCAACAAATGTTTACTTGGAGCCCATAAACCCTGATTAGAAACCCACAGTTTCTCTGAGTATGTTAACGCTAAGTTAAGCAAGATAATTAAAAGCCAGCATTAATCGAGCTCATCTATCCTGTGATTCACCATGGCAACTAAAATGAAAGTAGATCTTCCATTTATCTTGGCTATAATTAGAGCTTTTATTGAAATCATATTGCATTCTTTTGCAAGTCTATCGTCCAGAGAATTTAAAGGAACACAAAGTATTTGGTGTGAAGTTAGGGCGTAGTCATGGGTGATATTTGTGATGTATGAATGTATGAGATTATTTGTGAATGTGACTATGCAGAAAAAAATAACACTAAGAAAAAGATAATCAAGATTTGCCAAAGGATCTGCTTCCTGACACAAATTTAACAGTTTTTGTGCAGAAACGTTTTCAGGGTGTTGGAGGTGTTACCCCCCTTTGATGTGCACGTTTCTCTGCACGTCTCTGCACGTTACGCAACCAAGAGCCAACCATGATTGACATGCAGTGGTCGTGTTCTCGAGGGCTTGCTGAGCAGCACGCCTGCGCTCTGTATGAAGAAAAACGGGCTTCAAAACCGGTCTTCAGAGCCCAATGGGTCACATGACATGTTGGAAACATTCTGAGCCAAAACACAAAGTGTGTACATGACCTCATCACGCAAGTGTGTCAGATGTTAGGAGAACCTATAAATAAGATCGTTAGGCAGGTGAATTAACAATTTCAAAGAATCGAACCGGTTCTCGATTGCCATCCCTGCCATTGGTAACTAACTCAGTTACTTCCATTTCTGAACGGGCTTTAGTTCACCTCTTTAAGTTACCTCACCACCCCTCATTTGTTCAACACACTAAGAGTTTGCACAAAAACACTTTCTGAAAGCGGCCTCAGGGGAACATATTTTCAAGTCATTTCAAAGTTAGTTTGTGTCTGTCTGTGTATGTGCAAAATCAATTATTTTGACTTTTACATTTGCTTTTTGAAATCACATTTGTTGGCAATAATATTAAGTGTTTGTATTAATTAGTTCAACTTGAAGCAGCTATATTGTTCTTCCTGTTGCAACATGCCACCACATTGGCACTTCTAATCCTCATATTTTACCTCAAAACACATATGTCACTATTTCTTTGCACTACATACAGGCTGCTTTTGCATTAATGCCAGGTCAGGAGTTGGCATGAATGCATGCACTTTGTCGCATGAGTACAAAAATCATAAATTTCCGAGGGGGGGTGGGGTTCCCTTTTAAGTGCTGCCAGCTGCATGTGTGCGATTACAAGTGTAAATCTGAATGCATAAGGCAAAGTGGTTTCCCTGGTAACCAGAGGCCAGAGAGAATTTTGCTGACTGTTTCAGTGAGCACAAAAAAACTTGACTCTAAGGTCTTGATCTTGGAAGAATTGAACCACTCTGAACAGTATTAAAAAAAAACAAAAAACCCAAATGGGCTCAGTAGGATTGATTGAATTTAAAATTGCATGTAGATAAAACTACAGTAGCCCTGAAACATGTGAACAGTCATTGTAACTGCTAGTATGGCAGAGAGCAAAGAGGGTGAAGTGTGGCACATTTTTATACAAACTGCTCTCAGGTAATAAAATCATACCTTTTTTTTTAAATGGAATTTGACTCTGATAACAGGTATAAATATTATACTGTGGCTCAACCAATAGATTGCCTTACTGGTTACACAGTGAAAGGGAACCGTAAAATACTTAAATATTACATAAAATATGAATTCACCCATTATATGCCAGTGCCAACATACTTCAGAAATGCAACCCGAGTGTCCATGAGTGTAAGGTGTTTGACGTAGCATTAATCATAAAACAATTAAAAGTATCACACTTAAGGCCAAGTAGTGTTTGCCGGCTGATTTTGCAAAGGCTTTATAGATGGATGAAATTAGAGCTTAACTTGGTATGGGCTGCTGGACCCTTTGCTGCTTTAAACATGGCTTAAAAAATAATCCCAGAAAACCACCATCAGTTTCTTTATGATATTTTTTGTCAAGCAGGTGCATGAGAAGTACACTCCAGCATGAGGTCCTTCTCATAAATGAAATTTGTGAGAGAAGACGGTGCATCTGCTCTGCACACATGTGCTGTATTTCCGAAGAACAAATTAATGAGTCCTGGGGGATGCGGTTTGTCTTCCAGTTTGCATGTGGTGTGTCATCATTTGATGGCAAATCCAAGATAATATACAAAGGAATATTTAAATAATGTGGTAGCCGACTCCAATAATTCATGTCTAGCTCTTCTATTCCATTCCTAACGGCCTTATTTTGTTTGTAATGTCAACGCTTGCACAGATGTTCCCTCTGCTTAGATAAGCAGATGACTTTCACTGCGAGTAAAGTTTCCAGGTATCCATTTTCATAAAGACACATTATAGTGAAGTGATGAACATTAATTTGCACCCAGAAGCTTTGTACTGATAATTGGCAGAGGCGTTATCGTTGAGTCATAATGCAGTAAAGGGGATAATAAAAAAAAAAATCTGACAAATCTATTACAGTTCATGATCTGCACCTAACTGCAATATTTATTGAATTATTAGCTACAAGGCAGAGTATGTGCAAAGAAGGGGGGGGGTTGCAGTGCTTCAATCTAGCTATGGCTAATTTAAGACGATCAATTTGGATAATTGGTCTTAAATGAAGCCGTCTTTCTCGTGCATGCATGTCCAATTAGTGGTGTGTATACTTCAGGAGAGAATCTTGCTTTCTCCGTTATCCAAAAGTGGCAGACGAACAGTAGTCATGGGCTGTCAAATCATAAACTCTGGCCGTCTATCCTGCTTGCAAAGTTAGAAAGAACTGGCCTCCCAGGGGATTTTACACCTTATGGTGGTTGGTAGGAAGCAAGGGAAAGATGAAGGCTTAGCAGAAGCAGAATGGAGACGTAACGTCAGCTATAGGTATCCTGTCAGTGGGAACACATAAAGGCAGCTGAGCCCCAGAAGAAGACGTGTGGGCCCCCCAAAAGAGCTGCAACTTCAAAAGATTAAAGTTTCCAATGTAATTGTGATGCTATGTAAAAGTTAACTGTGCACGCTGCAGTCAGGAGCTCCCTGTGCTTTCCTGTGTCATAGATGTTTGCGACTTTTAAAAAAAAAAAAAAAAAAAGGGACGATATGCAACTTTTGAAACTGTAGATTTCTTCAAACGCTCCGTCTTCATGCTAGCTTGAACATGCTTTCATCAAAGGGCAGGCAAACAGCTAGACGACTAGAAAAGGGAAAAATTATTTTTCTTACCCCATGAAAACAGAATTGCATCATTTCTTTTGAAGTTTTATTTTATTTTCTGTTATTTTTTTTATGTAAAAAAAAAAAAAAAAAAAAGAACAGAGCACATCTGAGACTGCGTTTTTTTTTCATGACACAATCGGTGAGCATAAATATTATCAGGTTTGCAGACAGTAATTCTTAAGTTGCACTAATAACATCATTGCTTAAGTCAGAAAACCAAGCTTTTATAGTATATCTCAAGATCAGAAGCACGTGTGAAGAAAGTAGGGGGGGGGGGTGAAAAGAAAAATATTGAAGAGAGGTTTATGACAGCATATGAATGTTGTGGTGGGAATTGCATTTGATCCAATAAGTGCATCTCCATGGGATGAATGTCTTGATTAGTGAAAAGGGAGGAACGGGAGGCTGGGAAACAGCTTGTACATCTGGTATAATCAGCCGCAGCTTTGGCGGAAAGTGGCAGCACTTTATTACTTGTCTAAGTAAATGTATAATTGAGCAAGTTGTTTCACCCACTGGTGCAGCAGAGTATATGCCGAACACTGGCAGGCAAAGACAAATTCATTTCAACAGAAATCTGCACATCTGGCAGCTGACTGACACATGTCAATAAGTCTTAGGGTGCGCGACTTTTTTGAACATTTACACAAGCTGGGTTTTGCAGAGACATATGATTTTTTTTAATTTTTTTTACATGTTGACACTGGTTTTCTGTCGTCTTAATGAAATATCTTTGACATTATTTGGTCAAATATACCGTACAGATGCAGTTTTCAACTGTGTGATCACGCAGCTGTTCGACCTAGTTATACGTTGTT
The DNA here is from genome assembly GCA_014839995.1 of Xenentodon cancila. Classification (NCBI taxonomy): domain Eukaryota; kingdom Metazoa; phylum Chordata; class Actinopteri; order Beloniformes; family Belonidae; genus Xenentodon; species Xenentodon cancila. The sequence continues at coordinate 13,019,292 of CM026219.1, read as the reverse complement.
GAGCGAGTCATTCAACTCCACTTCACCCCAGTATTCTGCAGGATAAGCATCTTCTAAAATTACTGTCACAGCTTTTGTGGTACTCTCTTCCAAAGTAAATTATGGGAATTTGAATGGAGACAAAGATGTTGATGCTAAATAACTCACCTACCTTTAAGATTCACCCCTTTAACTGATGAGCCAATGGCTGTTGAGTATCAGTTACACAGGGATCTGTACATGGACATCTGTAACTTTGAGCTGCATAGAAAAGCGTTATGATCCTGATATCTCTGCTGTCTCAATGGGTTCATGCCCCCTAAAAAAGAAAAATAATGCATCTAAAGTACTCGAAATACTGATACCTGGTATTTTGTGAGGATGCGTAATGGAGTTAATTTTATTACATTTTCTAAATGTACATCTAGAGCTATGTAGCACTAGATGTAAAGTTATGTTTCAACTAAAGTCATCAACTTTCAAATTAGACTAAATGAAAGTAAATTGTTTTTAACCTTCACCTGTGGTGAATGAGCAGTGTTCCTCTTGGATGTTTTCACCTGCAGCCATCTCTCACTTGAACTGTGATTTGTAAAACGCCACCTCCAACTGAACATTATTACGAACCGTATCAAGTAAGATTTTCTACGTATCCTTCCATGGCATATGTAGTGTCCCTATTGAATGCTTTTCATATCCTAAAATGTGTTTGAAACATCTTGGCACAAGGGTTTTCTTACAGACAGTTTTCTTTGTTAAACTGTGCTTAGTGGGCAACAGTAACTAGGGGGCTGATAGGTCACTTATACTCTGATCTTGATCTGTGATGCCATACATTGTAAAGTGGAATGGCTTTCTGAATTAGACATTTTCAGACCATGGCTGCTTCAGTAGGTTTTAGCAGACATGTCCTACAAGTTTTTAAGTTTATTTTAACCTTAAACATTCAAAAACATTTGAACAGCCCAAGGAGATTTTTTTTTTTTCCCATATCTCCCATCCAAAAAAGCTGGAGAGTTTTATTAAAATACTGTCATCAAATATTCCCTGCACTTTCAGTTATTTACCATTCCACCACACTCCATTCATGCAAAAAGCCACATGTAGCTATTACTCCTGATTTAATTTGTTTCATTAAAACATTGCCTAGAGGTTGTGAAGCATTTCAGCATGCTGATGTTAAGAATGTGACAAATAGGAAAATTAACCCACTGCATTCCTTCATAGTCGCATATACTGTATGCATATATAACAATCATTATTGTGTGGCTCACTTTTATTACCTTCCTGGTGGGTGAACAAAAACACAGATACAAGATATCTCACTCTTAACAGTCTCGCATCACTTCACCTCAAGCGTATAAAACCTCAATATTATGGAAGCAGAACTAGAAGAGGTTTAATTTCCAGCAGTGCTTTTTGCATTAACAATGGGTTTGATTAATGGGTTACATCCTCCCCAAGCTCAACGTGTAAGAATCGCAATAAAGGTGATTTCTTGTCTTTGATTCGTTCGTTTAAACCGAAAAAAAAAAGGCAGAAACCAGGAACATAAAGGTTTAGATGTTAGTTTTTTTGTTTTTTTTTATTTATTTGCACCCATATTAAAGAGACCAATGGTAAAACACAGTGAGAACACAGTGGGCGTGTTCAACATAGAAAACAGGCTTGCATCACCTTTTCCTCTTCTCTGCCGACCTCTTTGCATTTTGTAACCCACCCAGGCAATCCATCATGGAGGCATTAATTATGTACTACTGTAAGCACTTTCAGGACAAAGCCTCTAATGAAGGACCCGTCAACACAGGCTTTTTCTAAAAAACAGTGCAGTCTGGGAAATGGTGGCGGTGGGGTGCCTCTGGTGAGCCCCTCTAAGTGGATTTTGTATGAAAGCAAGTAACTATTTTCAGCACCTGCATTATGTTAATGCTTACTCAGTATGCGCCTGAAAATAAAGAATCCACCTATCCGAATACGTTTGAGTGGAAAAATGTATATTAATTTGACGCCTTTCCACTTTAGAAATGGAATATGTATGTTAGCTTACACCATAGGAAACTGCACCAAATTTAATGTGAGATGTAGCATTTTTAAATGTTAGGAACTTAGGAAGCATGCTCTTCGCCATTTTCTATCAGCCACTTGCAATTAAGTCTGTCGTGGCATCAAGATAGATGCAACGTTCTGAAATACTGTTAGTCTCTGTTCTTGTGTTGTTTTTAAACTCGCCGTCTGCTTCTCGACCAGTGAAATATACAGAAAATAATACAGAAAACAAGTCAATCCTGTGGTGAAAAGGTCACAGATAAAACAGGGTCCATATTTGTACAAACACTGGCTACTGTCATTACTTTCACAGGAAGACCTTCTTTCCCATAATCATTTCTTTAAGTTTATTTGTCAATGCAAACTCCCCTGTACCGGATTCATGCGTCTTTCACACCAAGGAAGATTTTTGTTCACAATGAAAAAGAGGCCACCCCAAGCAGTGTTCCCATGGCACCACTGTAACTTAATTTTAAATTATTTGCCAAAAATATAAAAATTAAATTAAAATAAAAAGACTCAAAAATAGAAAAAGTAGATGATTCTCGTTAACATTTTAGATACCATTTAGATATCTGATATTTTTTACTTTATTCATATCAATATTTAATAGTATTTAACAGTATTTACAATATTTACCGGGAATAGGCATGCACACATGCACAAAAATAGTCTATTGTCAGAAGTTAAATGAAGAAATCAAAGCCAGCTTGAGCCTATAAAAGGAAGCAAAACCCTAAAGCAGTGGAATTAGCGCAACAATGACCAAGTGAGCCAAGTGAAATCAGTTAATTTGTCAACGCCATATAAAACATATCCCATAAGGCCATTTCTATCTATGCTGTTTTATCCATACATAAGCAAGAATGTCAACCACCCATACTTTGTGCATGTTGAAATCCATTTATTTGTGTAAACCTTTAACTTGAGCATCTTTCCATAATTCCAGTGGGATGCATAATAATGCGCCCCTGACAGACACGAGAAGTCAGCCAGACAAAGAAGGTTCCTGCCAGGCAACGGGGCCAAGACAGGAGCGCATAGGCAGCGTGATGGATGGAAGACGGATACAGGACAGGGCCGGGGGTCTGATGTCCGTTTCACCTGGACACCTTAGCGGCAGGCCCGGTCCTTGCCGAGTCTCAGCCTCCAAGGTCCGAAGAGATAGCTTGAGGTGTGAAATTCAAGCCATATCTGAGCCGAGTGGGCTTTTGTTTCTTGGCCAATTACCGCTGACTTCTGGCTCTCATCCCTTACCCCATACCTCCCCTGCTCTCTCTTTCCTCCATCACCCCTCAACCCTGCTCTGTCTTGCTGTTCACTTCTGGAAAAGGCATTACTAATGACAGAAGAAGGTTATCCAATTTATCTTCAGGCAAAACCTTTCAGACCTGGCTCTCAACGCGTCCCTGCAGAGCACAGATTGCCAAAAAGAGAAAAATAAAGCACAGCAACATCTAGGGACTTTTCCCTGACCTGACTTTGGCTCAAACACCTGAAAAATTTCATATGTAAACACGATATAAACTTCTTTTTTTGGTTGTTGTTTTGGCTGTGGCTGCTGTTTGTTTTGAATAGAAAGGATCTAATCTAAGGTTATAGACAATCATCTAATTTAAATCTAGTGGTGATATTTTTCAAGCTACGAGGACAGAAAGTCCTGACTGCAGTGCGTTCGACTTCTCAAGTGCGGTTATAGTAGAAAAACGACTTTTTGGTGACTAATCGACAGATGGATAACATGATAAAATAATATTGATAAAAAAAATAAAAAAGTCTGAGAACATTGTGGTAACTGCCAAAGAAGAAAACATCATTCTCCTTCCTCAGAGAGGAGTTGAAATCCCCACTGCAATGCTTGCTTGATGGATACCTGGTATTTCAGACTTTTATAAGATTCACAGGGCCGAGTAAGCCAACCTTCTAGGTGTCTTACCAAACATAAATCATGATAATAAAAAAAAAGAAAAACTTGTTCCCTTTTGAATCAGATTAGTCACAATGTTATTGCTAAGGGTTTCTTAAAAAGTGGGAGGGCTTTTCTGCAAATTAACTTCTGTCAAGATTCAACACAGTGACCCGAGATTTCTTTATGTTTTCTCAAGAAAATAATGATAATAGGAAAACTGTCCACATCTTCTTAGTGTCATAGTAAAATCACGAAACAAGAACTGAATTCACTGATAAAAATGAACCTTTCTTGATAACGCTCAATGCAAACAACAAAAAGGAAAATAAGGTCTCCAACCTCTGAAAAAGAGACTTTGATGCTCTTCTACTGTTGTCAGGAACAACCTTGAATTCTTCAGTGTCATTATCTTGACACCGTGAGTTAATTATCTCATTATCTCGTAAGATCACAATTCTTTTTATCATAATAACGGGTTCATTTGCTTTGTTATCTCAGGATACGAAAGCTCATATTCTTTTGATATAAAATTCATTATTTTATAATCATGTGGGGAAAAAAAAAAATGGTTCTCTTGTTATGGTTATCAGACATCAGAAGCACCATGACAGCACGAATAGATGGCATCTTCTCCAGTCAAGTCATTAGTTAAAGCTGAAGATGTCAGACAGAAAACAAGAACATGAAGGTTGTTTTTAACCGTTACATTCAGCAGTGAAGAGGATACGGATTATATTTGAAACACTATTTGTGGAATGAAGCCGTAAACCTCCCACTATACCGCACGTTACATTATGTTATACCGGAGCTGCTGTTCTGGGAGAACCAGAGAAGTAGAATCTAACATTGGTAAAGCTATAACTAACTATGAAGTTACAAGGCAAACATAACTTTACATTTATGCCTCGACTTTGTGTATTTCTACATTGCACATCATAGTTTTTTGTTTTTTTTTTAATGCCTCACACACTTGAGTTACATTTCTACCAAACATGGAAACAAAAGCAAGTGACACCAGTGCAAGTGTGTGTGTGTGTGGGCTGATAAACACCTACACTGCACACTACACGTTTTAATGTAATTCACTTTGTGCAATTCCCCGCAAACAATAACTATTCATTGGGTTAACTGAAGGGAACAAGTGTTGACCCAGTGCCGTGGGTGCTCCTGCGGGAGGCGAGGGTTCGGAAACCTTGGCCCCGTGTCCGCTGCCACAACAGACCATATAAAAAGAACTAAACAAAACCTTTTGTGACATCACCCATTGGTTTTTTTTGAAGAGTCTCTGGGACAAACAGGCCTTGGTAGTTGGGTAACACACTTTATATTTAGACAAAAGCTGATTGTTTCTCTTCAAAATGGTTTTTCTCTCTTTGTGGCTATCAGACATCAAAACAGCCAGGCGCAAGCCCAGATGCCACCTCCACAACTGAATCTAGTGGTTAAAAAAATCTGATGGCAAACAGGAAAATTAGTAATTTTACAGTTATATACAAGAGTGAAGAATGTAGGGGTTATATCTGATGAGCTCAGTAACAACGATATGTAAATAACGTCTGCCACCACTAACAGACGAGCTTAGATTGGTTCTACGTCCATATTTCAATCCAAAGCATGAGGGTGGCATCCACTTGGAAATGAGGAAGGTAGCAAATATATTAGATACTTGAGACGGAACAAGTACAGATTATATAAGGCATAACAGGACTGGGTGCATAACAAAGTAAAGATCATTAACGGGGGAAGAGACCGACAGTGATTGGGGCCATAAAGTAGACAGGAAATGCGAGGATAAAGTGTCTGATATGTCTGTGCTCAACAAATGAGGTGCTGGAAGTCCACAGCTGTTAACGAATCACCCTGATTAAACAGTTATTAATCAGCGGAGACCACAGGAGTCATTGTAACATCAATCAGGTTTTATCTGCTCTTCAAAGACCAAAATTATGCAAGCACTTATACAGTCAGATTAGAAGCGGGAGAGAGATCAGTTTAAGGTGGATGTCAAAGGTCTTGAAGGTGGACTTGGTCAACAGTGTTTACTTCTACCTCCTATAATATGAAAAGTGTTTTTCGTACATGTGAGCGCTGTAATATCAGGTGTGTCTGGACTGATGTTTAGCCTAGTTTTCAGCAGTCGTCACATGCTCCATCATCCCTGGGCTGTCTAGCTTCACATCTCAAAGTCCTGATTATAGAAATGCCAAACTATTCAGTAACACAATTTATCATGATGGCCACCATGCTCTCTGTGCACATGCTTCTACTCTATCACTGCATCGAGCCGAGCTGTCAGTTTGAAACCCCCTCCCTTTGTTGACCTTTCGGATATTCATCTCGTTCACCCCTCCCGCCGCAAAGCACGCAAAGGCTGTCAATTACTTTTTCGCGGAGTCTTACAGGGTCAATAAAATATAGTTAAAAGATTCATAGCAAGAAGAGCACTTTAGCTGAGAGGATTGATCGACTAAGCAATCGGATCCTTGCAAACTGTATAGTTTGTGGTGATGTCACTTGGAGCGGCTTCAAAGCCGGACGTACGGGGATAAACATCCCCGAGGTGGTTTTACAAGGTTTTCAAGCTTGCGTGAAGACCCATGATATTTGACCAGGTTGACGTGGATCTGTCCATAATAATATACTGTGTGAAAATAACGTATGTAAATGGCAGGAGACCGTATAGCTTAAAAGTCCCTTTGAGGGGTGGCATTTCAATCATTTTTTTTTTTTTTTTCCTAGGCAATTTGACCTATTTTGAGGCTCTAAATCTATGATGTGCTCATGCAAGCACAAGACTTACAGTGGTGCTTGACATTTGTAGAGGTTTACCTCCTGTGGTTTGGTAGAGAGATGTGGATAAGGGGAAGAAATGAAATCTAATTCTGACCTTCCGGGGTTAAAAAAAAAAAAAAAAAGGGCAAAAGATTAGCACAAGCTCCTGAAATATACTGAAAATTACAGGTTGAAGAGTATGAGCATATGAAACTGAAGTAGCGTTTAATTAGAGGCTTTGCTATTGATTAAGCTGGGCAGAGGTGGGCTTTTCATGAGCTGCATGGGCTTTGTGGAGCAATTTATTTTTCCAGATGGCAGACAGCAGAACGCTCCCATCTAGACAAGAAATTAAGCTACTAGATGAAGAAAATTAAGATATCGGATGAAAAATACAGATATGGTGTAGACAGATTTTTTTTTTTTTTTTTTTTTTTTTAATTGATTTAACTTTGCACTGGGGGGGGAGAGTTCATTCTAATTCAGACTCGGTGAAAGATGTACTGAGGGGAACAGAAGTATCAACAGTGGGCTAAAACTCCGTGCAGATGAGAGGTAATTTAAAAATAAAGTGGGATAAGCAGCTGGAAAGAATGGAGCAACACAGTAGACAAGAGATAGTATGTGCTTGTGATGGAGTGTGTAGAGGGTATGTTCATTTTGGCATGGCAGTCAACAGCTGTGGGGTCTGTGAGCAGAAGTGGCAGAAGCATCTGTCTGTTGCAGTGCCCTTCAGTGAGCCGAAGATTTGCAAACCCCTCCACCACAAGTATTCTTCTGATGAGCTCACTGTGAGCTCAGAGAAAGCACAGTGTAATTGCTTAATGCTTGCAGATGCGGTTTCCTCATGTAATTCCCTTTCTGATTTATAGTTGTGTGCTTTTTCAAATAAATTTAAAAAAGAAATGGGAACAGGGAATGAAGGGATGAAGGAAGTTGTATTTTTCAAGTTTCTGTCTTATGCTTTTCAATGATTTCTGGCTCATCTGTGGAATTATTGATGAATTATCTTAGACGTGAATGTAAAGTCCAAAAAAAAATTAAGTATAATTATGTTTTAGTATTCCTGTTCATAAATTAAACATTCTTTCTGGGTCCTTTTCTTCCTCTGGAGGTTTTTGCACAACAAAAGCAAGAGTTTCAGCATTCTGGTGCATATGAAATGAAATTGTCTTTTGGTTGTGAGGGAACGTCTGCTGACCATGGTTTTTGGTGTATGCTGTTTGTTTTTTCAGTCCAGCAACCAGATTAATGTGCTTTTTTTTTTTTTTTTTTTTCCTTTTGTGACATTTCACATTTTATGAAAGCCCCAGTACACTGGTGGATTTGCAGAAAGACTAAAGCTGAAAGTCGAAGCCTTTGCTTATTCTGTAAGCTTGTGAGTCTGGACTACAAACGCCAGGCTCTGAGTCTGTGTTGCGTTTGCAAACCCGTATGTGTGTAAATTATAGTTCGCTCAAAGTCCCACCCTGTCATGTTTTAGACAACACTGGTTTGGGGGGGGGGGGGGCTATTCACTTAATGTATCTCGCATTAAAAAAAGGATTTCTTTCACTGACAGCTATGTTGTTGGCAACTGTGGAATAAAACATTAGTTTGGCGACGGTATACGTAGCTTTTCTGTTTCTTTTGGCTTCGGAATTCTCTGACTCATTTGACATTTTACCATGCTTCCCACGTCTACACCTGTTACCATGGATTCATATAGAAAAGCATGTATATAAGCATGAGTGACAGAAATACAACAGAAACCATAAGGGTTGGACAGTGGGACCTCCACACCCGTGGGTTGTTTTGTAAAGTAACAGAACAATTTGTTACACCTAAAAGGCAAACAAGGCAAGTTTATTTATGTACCACAACAAAAAAGTGCCTTAAAGAGATTTTTTATTAAATTGCATAAAAATAAAGCATGATTTAAAATTTAAATAAAAGTAAGAAAGAAAAAAGGAGAATAGATAAAATCAGTGTTTAAAATGTAATCAAGTTTAGAAACTTAAGCTTAAAAGTAAAACTGTGTGGATTTGTGTCTTTATTAAAATGCAGCTGAGAACAGGTGAGCCTTCAAGCTGGATTTAAATAAACTGAGTGTTTCAGCTGATCTGAGGATTTCTGGGAGTTTGTTCCAGGCATGTGGAGCATAAAAGTTGAAGGAAGCTTCTCCATGTCTGGTTCTGACTCTGGGAACTGATAAAAGACCGGATCCAGATGACCTGAGGGGTCTGGAAGGTTCATACTGGGTCAGGAGGTTACTCATGTATTTGGGTCCTAAAGCATTCAGCGTTTTATAGACCAGTATCAGAACTTTAAAGTTCATCCTCTGATGGACAGGAAGCCAGTGTAAAGACCTCAGACCTGGACTGATGTGGTCCACTTTGTTGGTCTTAGTGAGGACTCGAACAGCAGAGTTCTGAATGAGCTGCAGGTGTCTGACTGATTTTTTTTAGGTGGACCTGTAAAGATGTTGTCAAAATAAATAATCCTTCTGAAGACAAATGCATGAAATAGTTTTTCCAGGTCCTGCTGAGACATTGGATCTTTTAACCATGATATATTTTTGAGGTGACAGTAGGCGGACTTTGTTACTGCCTTGATGTGTTTTTCCAAATGTAGGTCTGAGTCCGTCACTACACCCAGATTTCTGGCTTCATTGTTGGTTTTTAGATGTATAGATTGAAGCTCTGTGGTGACCTGTGATGGTTTCTCTTTGGCTCCAAAGACAGTTACCTTAGTTTTGTTTTTTTGAGCTGGAGAAAATTGTGGCATATCCGGTTAATCTCCTCAATGCATTTACCAAGCGCCTGTACATGGCCTCAGTCTCCTGGTGACTCCTGCTCACCCATCCAAATAATCAGAAGCAGGTGTTCCAATCACTTCCATGGCCACAGGTGTATAAAACCAAGCACCTCGGCATGCAGACTATTTTTTACCACTATTTGTGAAAGAATGGGTCGGTCTCAGGGGCTCAGTGAATTCCAGCGTGGAACTGTGACAGGATGCCACCTGTGCAACAAATCCAGTTGTATAATTTCCTCACTCCTAAATATTCCACAGTCAACTGTCAGCTGTATGGAACATGGAAGGGTTTGGGAAGGTCAGCAAGTGGTAGCACACAATAACTGACAGAGCGGGTTCAGTGGATGCTGAGGTGCAATGTAAAGCGTCAGATGCAGTAGTGTAAATTACGCCACCACTGAACTCCAGAGCAGTGCAGACGTGTTCTCTGGAGTGCTAAAATCATGTTTCTCCTTCTGGAAATCTAATAGATGAGTACGGTAACGGTACTTGTCTGACTGCATTGAGCCAAGTGTAAAGTTTGGTGGAGGGGGATTATGGTGTGGGGTTGTTTTTCAGGAGCTGGGCCTGGCCCCTTAGTTCCAGTGAAAGGAACTCTGAATGCTTCACCATACCAAGAACTTTGTGGGAACAGTTTGGAGCTGGCCCCTTCCTCTTCCAACATGACTATGCACAAAGCAAGGTCCATAAAGACCTGGATGACAGAGTCTGGTGTTATTATGCAACACAAAAGCTACACATTAAGCTGTGAAATATGTTCGTTCTGCTGTCCAGTTATTTCGAACCTTATTCTGCCTCAAGGATATACAGAAAGATTTGAGGTCATTGACAGGGAATGTTTAAAAATAGTATGAGTGGAAATGTATTGTACTGACAACGTGCTTGACCACCAACAAGAGCCAAACATGTTCAGGAAGCAGTAACGCTCGAAGGGAAAGCCTCCAGGAGCTCAACCAATCAAAAAACACTTGTGGTAAATCTGTAAGTCCTGCCCCCTTAGCTATGGTTGCTAATTCAGACAATCTATTGGCATAATTTACAGTTTTACTGTGTTAATGTCTGGGTGACAATGTTGTCCCGTGATGTTTTAGACACATTTTTATACACAAAAGAACCACTTTAATACTAGATCTGAAGTTATGATACTGTTAACTGCCTAACACTAGATTTAAAGAATAACTTTGCATCTGATGCTCTGTAGCTCTGTTATCTGAGGTAGTGGTGATTGACGTGTCTGAGGCAAAGACTATGTTGCTACATAATATAATAGTCAAAGTTAAATAACTTTAGGTAACCAATGTTCCTTTGATGTGCCTTATATCAAACGGAGACATGCTTGTTGATCTTCTGGACACCAAGTTGGCATCTTAATTCAAAGCAGATATTTAGCTCTGCTTTATTTAGACTTGGGAAATGAAATACAATCAAAGCTACCCAGGAGATGCCAGAGATTTAAATTAGATGTTGAAAATGCACATAATATAATCTCTTTGACAAATGGTAAAGAGTAGTCCGGAACAACTGCACATTTAAGATGGGGACTGAAACCCAGAAACCATGCGGAGGCTCAAGTTTTTTGTTTTTTTGTTGATTTGTCTTCAAAAATAACTAAATAAATAAATCTGACAAAAAACAGGCAAAGAAACAGAGACTTGAAGATGAGCAAACACCGATGCATGCAGTGAAGAACAAGATTATCTGTGCAGTCTGCGATATGACTCAAGTGTGACAGCGTTATAGAGGCAGACTGTGAGCAAGAAAAAAAGAAAAGTAGAAGGGGGAAGTATAACCCTGTGAATAAATGGCTCTCATTCAAAAATGAAAGCGGTTTGAGGAGAAATACAAAGGTTAAATAAGGAAAGAGAGGAGCGCAGAACTTCTTCTGCAGTAGATGACACATTCCAAAATAAAAGATTTTGATACGAGTGAAAAGCAGTACAACGCGAGCAAATGTGCCCACACTGCCAGACTGATGGGAGACATACCTCACCGCTGTCAGATTATGCTTGTAGCCCTCAATAACCTCCAGTGCTTCTCAGAAATGGCATTTTCGTTTTCACAGCTTTTTGAACAGCACTGAAACACATAATGTAACCTGTAATTCAGGTTGGTACTGTCTCCTGTACTTCTCGGCCTTGGCCTTTGCCTGCTCCCTCAATTTGCATAAATATGAAGACTTTAAAATGTCAGAATGAAATGAGGGCACCTGGTGCACTCGGCTCAGGTTAGTCAGGAGTATATTAAGTTTATTAGGCTGCCATTGAGCACAGGCCACCATTTAAGGTTATGTATGCAAGACAAATTGCATCTGGCAGATGGCTCAATACATAAAATGTATGTAGATATTTGGAAATATTTTTTAAACAAAGATTTGAAGAGAAGGGCATAAAGTTGCTTGTTATGCAAACAATTGATTTCAATGAAATATTATATATAAAAGAAATGACAATAAATTAGCAACTCTGCTATCAACTGTGATAAAATAAAAATATGGTCCATGCCAATAAATGAAATCAACTGAACATTATATTAAGCTTCATAGTCACGTAAAGCCTCATTAAACTGCTCGAGTTCGTTGATGATCACATAATCTGTTACTGTTATAGTTGTTCCATACCTACCTCTTCAAATGTCTAAGTGTCCTTGGCCAAAACACTTTAGGTCCGCTGAAAATGCCCTGAATATATGGAGTATACATAATTCACATATATTGAATGTGCTGTAAAAGTATGGGTGTAAATGGACGAATGGGAAATTGTAAAAAGCTTTGCAGAACTTAAAACGAGGTTAAAGAGTGCTATAATTACAGACCATTTACATTTAAAATGCTGGGTCCTGTCTAAGTAAAAGAATAAGGACAAAAAGTGTGAGTCAGTGCTTCATCCTGCCTTTTTTTAAAAGCTTGTATAGGTATTGTTCCTGTGAGGAAAGGTAGAAATGGGTCAGGCATCAACCCAAAAGAGTTCTGGCAGTACAACCCTGAGCAGGAACAGAGCCCAGTTAAGGGACTAGCACAGTGAAGGGATTTAGGCCTCTCAGGGAGCGATTACTCACAGGTTAGAAATATGGCCATTATCAAGACTTTAGTGTTCCCAAGTCTTACTAGGAGGCTATGAGGAGGTGCTGCCTGGAGCCTCAGCGTGCGCCAGTAAGTTAAATTGTGAAAAAAAAAAAAAAGCCTCCTATACACTTTACTATACTCTACACTTTTCCCTGATTGGAGGTAAAACATGGCATGAAGAAACCCACTGCAATTAATATCTAACAAAACCTAACGTTAGTCTAGGACTCCAGTAGTGTCACTACAAATGTTCAAAGTATTATAGAAAAAGGCCATTACATAGGCCAGTCAATGTAATGTATTCTTGTTTTGTTTATTCCAGATGTTAATTGAAATATTGTAATATAACACAACATCTCTACTGCTGATGTGTTCAGGCTGGACCCCGTCTCGCACAACCACAACCCGGATCAAGGGCAAAGTATTCCATCGGGATTAATATTGGTCGTTTAAGAAAGACATAGGAAAGATAGGAATGGTAACATTGTTAGCAACCTCCTTAAAAACAAAACGACCCTGTTACAGGAATTCCCTTTAATACAGGCAAATGCTGTCTTTGATATATTTACACTGGGTAACTTTTGCGGCAAACAAACTTATTTGACATTTTATTTACTTGTTTTCATTCATTTAAACTTTTGTAATCCAATAAAGCCTGCAATGTTTGCATGTGGCATTACTATTTTACAAAAATACAGCTATATAACCGTCTGATGCAAAAGTGACACAGTATACCAGTCACTTGGAACATGCCCACCTCAGCTAATGTTGACCTAATGGTACCCTACTTTAACTGTGGTCAAATCTTTCCAGCCTCATTTCAGAAGTTTCTGCTAAAACAAACACCTGAAATAAAAACTGCCAAAGCTGAAATGACGACATCTAGCAGAGCAGTCGGAAAACGGCACCAACTGGACTGCAACCAGGGATCGGACCATTTCCTAATAGAACGGTTGGGCTGCCAGCTGAAGGCCGCTGGCCAGCTAACAAAAGCCTTTGTCTGACTTCTCGCAGGCTAGTGGCAAGTTTCAGACCCATCCAGGCCAACCCACAGCCACATCTGTCAGGCTGTTCTTGTTTTCCTTCTAAAGTGATGACAGCTAGCTATGGCACCGTAGATTATAACGTACATCTCACAAATGCCTGATGAAGATTATAAAAATTCCCCACCCATGCAGTTGCTATGGATATAAAATCTAACTATGCCTAGCAAAGGTATTTTATTTTGTAAAAGGCTTTGAATATCTTTATTTCATACATTAAAGTTGGATATTGTCATGGGGTTCAAAGGAAACTGACCCACTTTGGGAGCCTAGTGGCGATTTGAGGAACTGCACGTTTTACCGCTTCTGTATTGGTTTGGCAAGCCGGATATATATATATATATATATTTATTTATTTATATATATATATATATATATATATATATATATATAAAACTCGTTCCTCACCCTCCGTGGGTGGTGTCCCTTCTAAGCTCGGGTCCTCTACCAGAGGCCAGGGAGCTTGAGGGTTCTGCGCAGTATCTTTGCTGTTCCTAACACTGCACTTTTCTGGACTGAGATGTCTGAGGTTGTTCCGGGGATCTGCTGCAGCCACTCTTCCAGTTTGGGGGTTACTGCCCCGAGTGCTCCGATCACCACGGGCACTACTGTCACCTTCACCTTCCAGGCCTTCTCCAGCTCCTCTCTAAGCCCTTGGTATTTCTCAAGCTTCTCGTGTTCCTTTCGCCTGATGTTACCATCACTTGGTATTGCCACATCCACCACCACGGCTTTCCTCTGCCCTTTGTCTACCACCACGATGTCTGGTTGGTTTGCCATCACCATCCTGTCTGTCTGTATCTTGAAGTCCCACAGGAGCTTTGCTCTGTCATTTTCCACCACCTTGGGAGGTGTTTCCCATTTTGACCTTGGGGTTTCCAGCCCATACTCCACACAGATGTTTCTGTAGAGTATGCCCGCTACTTGGTTATGGCGTTCCATGTATGCTTTCCCTGCCAGCATCTTACACCCTGCAGTTATGTGCTGGATTGTTTCCGGTGCTTCTTTGCACAACCTACACCTTGGGTCTTGTCTGGTGTGGTATATCTGGGCCTCTATTGCTCTGGTGTTCAGAGCCTGCTCCTGTGCAGCCAGGACGAGTGCCTCTGTGCTGTCCTGTAGGCCAGCTCTCTCTAGCCATTGGTAGGACTTCTTGAGATCAGCCACTTCAGTTATGGATATATGGATATATATATATGGATATATATATATATATATATATATATATATATATATATATATATATATATATATATATATATATATATATATATATAATCCTTAAATTAATGTGGATTTTCTCTGACATTTCTCGTCATATCATTATATAATATTACTGAGGCAAATTTAACAGGTTTCACCTGCCATCATTGTAGTTGAAAATTGAAAAACAAATACACATAACCTCATTATGTAATTATACATTTTACAGGTTCAAGAACTGAATGTGTGTCCTGGCACAGCGTAAAGTCTAGCCTGCCAAAACATCAAATCTTTGATTTCAAGTCAGGATTTATTTATATAGCCTGTTTTTGTGTTTATAAAATGAATCACAAAGTTGTGCAGTACACATTGCTTTACAGAATAAAAACAGAGAAAAAAACAATATCCTATTTCATCATAACTATGTAATATTTGGACAGCAAGATGACATCTGATGAATTTCTCTTTGTAGCTTTAACTTGCTGCAATCATACCGAAGCACATCCAGCTGGAGCCGGGTCCACCTCGTGGTCTGGCCCGCAGGATCAAAGCGACAAGCATCATTCATAAAGTCTACTGTCAAGTCTAACTTCCAGTCTGGAGTCCGACTTTTACTGTTTTCACAGTCCTGTGCTCAGTGCCATGACAGATAGCTGTGCTGCAGACAGAATCAAATCAAAGCTGTTGACATGGATGAAAGGTTGCACTTCTGCAAGAGTGAGCGCAACACTTTTCAGAACTTGTTTCACACAGTTCTCCAACCAACAACTGATCCACAGGCGCACAAACTCACTCCACCAATGGTTTTGATGTGTGTGATGCAGCGCTGGAAGTATTGTCGGAGCGAGTGAACAACAGAGTTATGAAGCCTCAAAGAACTTGGAGAGCGAGAGCTCGATATAGCCTGGTCATCGATGTCACTGCACTGAGGAGGCAATGAGGGCTTATGTGATGAAGTGAGAGTGTGTGGTGTACGTGTGAGGGGACTGCATCACATCAAGAAAGATGTAGCGGAAAGAAATATGACAAGACAAGCAGAAAGAAATAGCAGAATAAGAGGTGTAAGAAAGTAAGAAATGCTTGGCTGGTTTACACCGCCTGCTCTCTGCTCTGAGGGACGGCCACTGCGCTTGATCTCATGAGAAGGATCTTATAAGTTAAATGTACAGCACATCACAGCAGGGCTCGTCCCTCCTCTTCAAAACTCCGAGCATCCTCTGCTGTTTATAGCAGAGAGTGAGAAAGACTGCGTGAAAGAAGGAGGGGAGGGAGACGAACAAACAGCTAAGTATGATTTATGA
The DNA here is from genome assembly GCA_014839995.1 of Xenentodon cancila. Lineage (NCBI taxonomy): Eukaryota > Metazoa > Chordata > Actinopteri > Beloniformes > Belonidae > Xenentodon > Xenentodon cancila. Next base: position 13,003,182 of record CM026219.1, on the reverse strand, counting down.
GCACTTCTTTTGCTCCCGTTTTCATCTTTACCTGGATCCCTGTTGGGGGCTAAACAATGCTGACTTCTTTCAAGGTGTATGTTTGTAGTTCTTTCTTCCTGCTTATCTGCGGCACAAAAACACAGCAAGGGAGCAGAGCCCTCCTCCATCCATACTGTGCGACTCTGTCTTCTTTGCGTCTTTCAGCCAGGGGATCTATTTGTGCTGACTTTTTAAAAGGCTTTTTTTTGAGCGTCGCTTGGACAGAGCACAGGCGCCTAATCGCGTTTAACAAAGTGGAAGCAGCTCTGCATGAACGTAAAATGGCTTGAACGCTTACTTCTAGCATAATTCAATCGGTCCGCTCTCATTTCGTACAACTGTCACTTTGTGAGCTTTCAACATTTTCTTCTATTTAGTCTAATTTAGATGTGATGTTGACTTCAGCTTTTGCAGCCACCAAAGAAGTGATTTGGAGAGCGTTATAAAATGTTGCGGATTTAAGTTTAGTTAGCAAAAGCTCTTTCCCATTTTCTCTTGAATGATTTGGACTGTTGTTCATCCCACTGCAAGAAAAAAAAAAAGATCTATCTTTTAATTTCTTCTGCAAACATAATAGAAAACACCCACTCAAGGCTGTTGATTTGAACTTTTTATATTGTGAATAGTTACGGTTTAGTCTATGGATGATAATCTCTAAAACTACAACAATCTAATTCAAACAAAGACTGTTTACTCTAAAAGTGTAATATCAAATGTATAGTTTCTGGCAGTGGTCCTGGATGTTTTGTTTTTTTTAACTATCAGCTATTTACACTCAACTGAAAGTTGGTGCCCTTCTAGATTTTTCCTAACAGGGCACCAGCTGCAATATTCTCTTCTCTTCCTTCTGCTGAGTCCAGTTGATGAGATTTAATTTATATGTTAATTGTGCGCCTCGAATATACCATCTGATTCTGTTTACTCTGATCTAATATCATTGGATTTGTAAAAGAACTGGGCAGGAAATGGAGGAGGCAAAAACTATAAATTAGGATGCTAATGGGGAAAAGAAAGATCACAGACTGTATAAGGAGATCTGGATAATCCCCTCGTGACATAAACTATAGGTTTAGGAAGAGTGGCTTTGAGGCCCGTTTTTTAAAACCTACGAGGGGATGCCATGTTTGCATTAACTAACTCCTAACCTATGATGCTGACTAAGGTTCTTTTACACACAGTTTGACTGAATCTACACCTGAAGCAGTGACCGCTGAATAAGAAATAAGGCCTGCCATAAGTCCGAGCTACTGCGGCCAGCCGTAGATTGGTTTGCTTCACCTTAGCGTGGTGACTCGGGCAGTAAAATCAACGGCGGCAGCTGCTGGCCTGGTACTGCGACCCGGACGCTTCCGGGCTGGTCCTCAACGGTGCGGCAGCAAAGGAAGCCTTACAAAGAGCTGCTGGCGTGACCGCGGCGGCCACTAGCCACATATCAGCGTAAAACCTCCGATCGGAACAATGTGCTCACCTGAGAGAACAAGATAAAAACTTGTTTTTTTCGCAAACAATAATATTTTTTCATGGATATCCAATAAATGTCACACTGTTTTTGGAGAAGATTACTATACTGTGAGTTTCTTTCCTTTTAAAAAAAAAAAAATTTTTCAGATGGGAATTTTTGTGTTTTGGTCATCAATATATTCGCCTTCCCCGAACCCTTTAGAGGTCCAACCCGGGGGAAGTTGGAGCTGTTTGTTTGCACAAGCACAACAAGCCATATCTTTAAAATAAGCATGATTAGTTTCTATTATCTTTTAAATCACAGCTCGAATGTCAAATTCACCAAATATGCAAAACGCTAAGTAGCTACGGTGATGACGGCTTGCTGTTAGCATCAAAGACTCGAGGCAGCTTTCACTCAAAACAAAGAAAACCTGAACAGGAAATAAAAATGTACTTTAGATGGGGTTTTTTTTCTTGATTGCAGGGACAAGAGACTGCAAAAAGTAATCAAACATTCCCTTAAAATGAACTGAAACCTTGTAACACTTTAAAAAGAATAAACACATCTGTGCTGCTCTTAGTGACATAAAAGACAAAAGAGTGTAAAAAATTAAAACTGAAACAAAAAAAAGAAAGTCTTTATGTCTTTCAACTAAAACGAGGGGCCTCTTCTAATGTATGTTCAATGGAAAATATCAGGTATCTTTAGACAAAATTCAGAAAGCTTGTAATGGCTTGTCTGCATTCATGGTATTTTTAAGGCTTCAGCTTTTCTTTTCTGCAAATGCCATGCTGCAAATATTTGATCATGCACTAGATTGAACATCTGTGCAAAAGCAGTCCAGCTTTATTCTGCTTTGTGCAACAAAACTGGTCGAACACGGAGAAGAGTGACTAAGGAAAAACCTCAACATCTGAATTCCTAACTAATATGCTGAACACGCTGCGAAATGTTAAAATAAGTCAATCTTGTGCTTATATGTTCAAAGCTACGTTGGAAACTTTTCTCTCCTGCTGTTCCACACCTGTCCACCAGCTGTGGCCACTGACTTTTCCACCTTTTTATTCGCTGCCTCGTCAACTGTTCCCAGGCCATTACTCTCAGTACCTACAGAAGATGTTTTCATGACCTTTTGTGCCCAATAGTCTTAAAGCATCACTTCCTGCTGTGCCTATACCCTCATGTGTCACAACAATCATGCATTTTAACCTAAAAAGACTTTTTTTTTTTTTTTTTTTACCTCACATGTCTCCTTGGAGTCTGATTAAGGAGTCCAACTTAGTGATTCAGTGTTCCACTCCCTCATCCTGTTCACCTCGTTGTAACTGCGTGACCTTTTAAAGGTGCTCCTCAGCATTCTCCGTCATGGAGTGGGCATTGGGGGCCGCATAGAAAGGCATTCATCGTAGAGCAAAGCAAATAAGGGTAGGGACAGAAAATGAAAGGAGGTCCCTGCCATAACGGCACGAACGCAGCCAACAGAGGAGATGCTGGCTGAATAGAACTGTCAACATGTGGCATTTTAAAGCTTCCCACAGAGCCTTCTCCTCCTTTGCCAGTCACTGACAGAGATGTTTCCCCATATAGTGTCTAACGGTGTGTGACAGGAAGGCTTTTACCCAATATCCAGAATTTAATGAAACTGTCTCCTGCGCTTTCAACATATGGAGAGTGCTTCGTTTGCAACTAATACAGATCAGTAACAAAATAAAATCCAAAGCAAAGTTTTTATAAACATCAACTTTATGCATGATGGTGTCTGAACAAAGCTGCAAAATAAGGCCGTCATAGTGGTTAAAAAAAAAAAATAAAAAAAAAAAAGAGCAAAACAAAAGAACCCCAAAAAAACATGAAACTTTATTTTATTCAGGATGAACCGTCTTAATATGTCATTCTCTCTTGCCATTTTCTGAATGCCAAACCCATTAATGACTTTTAGATCAATGGAGCGCACCTGCGACGCCAGCACAACAGAAACACTGCTACCTCAACCTTAAATCAATATCCCTCCCCTTCAAAATGCATTCGTCTCTTGAAAAAAAAAAAAAACAAACAAAAAAAACAATTAACCACTGACAAATCAAAGAGTTCATCTCACGATACAACCCACCCACGGAGCATACAGCGAGAGGTCAAACGCTCAGTGACATGAAAGATGTAACGTATCGATAATAAATCCAGGCAGGAGGATTCAGTGGGGGCACCTAAATGAGGCGTCGCTGCTTTGCCACGTTGGGGAACAGGTGTGCCGCCACACAGGCTCCTTCACTGCTGCAGAAGGTGTGAATATTTGGCATGTCAAATGAACAGGTGTTGTGTATAATTCATCCTGCTTCCATACAAAATGGACAGGAGCAAAAGAGTGGCTTTGGAGTCTGCTGGGGAGCCTTTTGGCAGCCTTCTGCCTCAGTGGATGTCTCTGAGTCAGGCCTCAGCTCTCAGAATAGTTGGATTCTGTGTTAACATACATGGACAGTATATTTATGCAAATGTTTCTTTTGAGTGTTGGTGAATTTCTGAATTGACATGATGTTTTTGACAATGATCTGCAAGGCCGAAACAGGAACTTGTTAGCAAATAAGACACGCTTCCACATGAAAATTGACCTTAAAATGCTTTTTTTTTTTTAATTTCATCTCACAGGAAAAAAAAAAAAACATCAAGTAGAATATTGAACTAATCCATAGGGATCAAAATGTGTGTGAACTCACTTTTAAATCTAGTTTTCTATCCGTTCTTTATAACATTTTAATGGCAAACTGTGACAAGCTTGCACAGTAAAAAAAAATTTAAATTAAATTGAAGAATAACAATAATGTTTTAAATTAAAATTTGAAATAAGTGAGACAAAACTCTTTGTGTTAGAATTATAGGAGATTCTGTTTCAACTTAGAAAAGAAGTGATTTAACTGCACCACTTGAGGGAAAAACCACAGAATCGTCTTTTATGCCACATAATGGGCAATGTCTCATTTAACAGAAATAAAGTGAGTCGTCACTCAGATGCCTAGGAGGAATTCTGCGGTGTAATTGTTTCAGCTTGGGCTTTAATTCATGTACCACTGAGCTCACGTTGAGGTCCTTCCCCGACTGTCAGCAGGTTTTAAGTTTAGATCTTATTTTATAGCAGGCAGAATTTGGAGATCGATTTTTCTTTTGATTTGGGTGTCACAGGAGCACAAAAGGGTTTTTTTGTTTTTTTTTAAGGTGAGCATGGAGAAGTGGAATGCTACCTTCATTGTGTCATTAATGATGGAAGAACTTTAACCCTATAATGCCTGATTTGAATGCCTGAGACCTTTGTGTAATATCCCCTTTAAACGAAGAAGGAAACAAAAATTTTATATAAACCAAAAAAATTATAGAAACAACAAAAAAAATTATACATACATTTACCTTACACATTCATAATAAGGAAAATGATTTATAAATTGTTTTAATACAAAATTTGAATTGTTTTTGATTCCAACATATAATTGACACTTAAACAAAACTTAAAAAAAAAAGAGAATTTTGATGTTTTTGTGATGTTTCATATGTAAAGCTTAAATGGGTTAGTTATTTCTTTCTAAGTAGAGGTGAACATTTGTCAGATATGAACTTACTCCTAAGCAACAACTTGCCTTGAGCAACCTTCATTGATGGGGTTTTGCCTGCAATACTTTCATGTTTGCCTGAAAAACATGAATGACCTTTATCCCAAACGGTTGCCAGATCAATCCCCACCCTGTCAAGGGACAAAATGTCCCTGGGCAACACAACGTTTATGAACCTCTTTGAATTAACTGGTTTTCTGCATTAATTTGCCATGAAATGTTGATCTAATCTTCATTTAACTTCTACAAAAATCATATCCTTAACCCTTAACGCCCCCAGATCTGGTTGGCTAATAACTCGAGAATATGATTTTTTGTGTCTTTAATGCACACAACCATTAAGAAGTCACAGTCCTGGAGGAAAACATAAGTGAAACCAAAGACTTGCTTTGCACTCTTTACTTTTTCCCTTTATAGGGATTCCCATGGTAGATCTTTGTATTCCGCATAAGTCATACATTGGATGCACTTCCTGACACAACTGTACACATTGGAAGTGGTGCTATGAGTGGTTGGGACAACGGAAATAAAAACTTGAGATCTTGGGAGACATATGACCAAGAGCAGCTGACCTGCATATCACTGATAACCTCAAGGTGTTTAAACCCCTTTCGTCCCACACTTAGATGAACTGTCTGTAAATGAAGACAGCTTAGTATTGTGGCTACTCTTCCTCAAAGTGGGTGGCCAACAAAGACGACTCCAAAAGGCACAAAACAGAAACTTTAAGTAGATAAAGAAAAAACACAATGAACAGCTAAAGGCTTAGATGGCATCTCTGCTCTGGATAGTCAAAACATAATCCGAACAGTTAAATGTGACGGGTGTGTGTGTGAAGTTAGGTGAAGCTGGGTGACGGAGCCTTAAACACTGAGATAAATCCACCCTTTGCAGTGATCAAGGCCGTAACGCCGTAGAGATGCTACGGTACATAATGATCTCAAGTGAGTAATTCACACCGGGCACCCTACAAATGTGTCTGAGCTGAAGCAGTTCTGTAAAGAGGAATGTTAAAAATTCAGCCTCAACTACGATTATAACTCTACAGTTTGCTGTGCTTAGTTTCTGAATCTGGATTTCATTGCACTGCCCAACGTCCTGGATTCTCAACCACTGACCCTTTTATTGAAGGAAGACCTCTACCGATTTAGCTACAGCTGAGCGTAAATGACAGACCTGAATGTTCAAACACATAACAGTGCTACTCTTCCAGCACCAGTAGATTTCAGAGGATTTACTCCTTTGGAGAATAAAAGAGGACCTTAACCCTTCAACATACTACTTTTCTGCTAAATAGATTTTCAGTTCAGTTTGATAACAGATTGGTTTCAGAGGGTAGATGTAGAGGCCTGTGTCTGTAGTAATTTGAATTTCAATTGAAATTCATAAATTTGGGTTTTGGCATATGTGTACTTGTCCACCGTACCCCATCATCAAGCTCATAATGGGGTACAGGCAAATGAATTGAGGAACTATTAAACTTTGACATGGGTAACCAGCATATCTTGAAAATGGAATTGCAGTTGTTAAGCTCCAATGATTGCCATCATTACTTCCATAATGCCATCCACAAGAAACCCTTTTTTTATTAACTGCTACGGTGTTGAGCAACTGGTGAGTGTTATGAGAGGACTAGGGGAGTGCCTTAGGGGTAATTTTGAGCGAAGGGGAGTTAAATTTGCTTGTGCATGTGCTCTTTAAAAACTTTTAGCATGCTGAAACCCCTGCATTTTCAGATTTTGTAATGATTATGTCCTAATTGCTTTGTTACCTCTATCCATGCAGGAATTCTTCCATTTTGAGAGGATATTGTGTGAAATCCCTTATTAAGCCGCCGATGCGCCTTTATTTAGTGTGGATCCCGCAGTGCGATTTAAATGGGATCAGACAGCTACACAAACAACAATTAAAAGCTTGGTTAAGTTTGTTCTTGCTGATTACCAATGAAGTCGAATCCTGCATACAAAGCAGCGCCTCCACAACAAATGTCTGTAGATGTGCATTTGTGATGATCAAGGCCTCATTCAAAAGATGCCTGTGTCCCTCCCACAACACAAAACACTCTCATCCAAGGCTTTTACGAATAAGACTAGTCATCCTACAAAGACAAATGATAATTATCGTCAGTCTCAGAGAGCTGTGCATTTTTTTTTTCTTTTGTTGCCTGTTGCTCTGCCATAACAATGCACAGTCCAATGAGGTGATTCATTTTGATTGGCAGACGTGAGGAGATGCATCTGTAAAGCCACGAGTGCTACACCAGGCAAGGTTATCCTTCATGATTCTGATGAGATGAGGTAATGCGATTGTCTTTCAAGGTGCTGGTGATGAAGACAAATGGCAAACTGCAGAAGTAACAGCATGAATGAGACGAGATATTTCCACTCAGTAAATGTTGTATGGTGAACCCACGGTAAATCAAACAAGGTTTACGCAACAGAACATTTTTGGCCTTCACTTGGGTCTGTATTGTGATATAGGTTTTTGCTTTATTTTTTTTACCCGTTTTAGTTACTTAGCTTCAAAATAATATAAAATAAAAAACTAAACTAACAACCAAGATTGTGACGTGCAATGTCAGAGTGCTGGTTATCAGTGGTGCTCCTAAATGTATTTAGATCACATCTTTGCAACATTAGGAGCGATTGTAATTTACACTGCAGGGTTCAAGTTACCCAACTATCAGTTTACATGGAAACGGTAAGAAAAAAAGCATGGATTCAGATCATCTCAGATAGATTTCAAACCATATTCATATGTCCAAATACATCCATTTGACCTGGATGTGCATTTGTGTCTGCTGTTTAAGTGGACAGAACAGATTTGTCTTGTTAATGCAACTCAAACAACCTTGAATACATAAGTGGCATGTGGACAGGCTCTCCTTTTTTCATCTCTGCTTTAAGTTATAAAGAATGCACTGACCTGAGAGTTTTGGTTATAGCGATTTACGTTTACTGCGCGGACTGACCGTATAGCTGTGTAAATGTACTTGTGCTGTCAACCACTGAGGAGGTTTGTCAATGCACTAATGGAAATAGGTTCATTTAATGAATCTTCAATTTCACATGAATTCACATCGAAAATGGCGCCAGTTTTTCCCCTTTGCTGCCCAGCATTTTCCAGGTCAGTAGCCAAACCCATCTACCTTGTGCATTGTTTTACCACTGTAAATTAGGATATCAAATATGGGTCACTTTTAAAAGGTGATGTAAGTAGTTAATTGAAAACAAACAAATAAATAAACCCATTTTACAGCAGTTCTGTAAAGAGGAATGTCAATTTATTGGAACTGTTTATCAAGAAATAAAGTAAATAAAGCCTGAGTCACCTCTGCTATGATGTCCAATAGGAGATATTGGCATAATCGATAGTGACATCAGGTGATACGCAGTTGTATCACGTCTACAGTGACTTTAGGAGATTTTTGCAATTAAAAGGGGATAGAGACAGTGAGCTAGATAACACTTCCTAAATGTGAGCAGATAATACTTCAAATGAAATTGAAAATGAGATTTTAACATTGGAAAAGTGCCTGTGCCTGTGTGAACTTTGTAAAACAGTATTTCCATAGATCATTTTCATTAATTCCACAACAAGACATGGTAAATTATTTAGAAAATAATATTCTTAAATATTCTTTAAAAAAAAAACACATTTACATAATATGTTTAAGATGAATATAAATTATATTTATTCATTATATTAATTTATTTTGAGCATAAAAGCAATACTCTGCATTTGTGAAAATCAGCAGCTTGATGTTCTGTTACTGTGGCAACTGCTTTTCTAGTTTCACCTCAAAGTCCCTATCCTTTAAGGTCTTTTGAAGTTCAGTCATTTTAGTGACAACAAAGAATTAACATAATTGCCAAGTCTCTAAAAGGTCAGCAGATAGAAGATTTAGAGAAATCCCATTTACTTCTGCAGGGATCTCTTTTATCAATATATGTCACAGACAGAATGGTTTAATTTCGAGTTAGTAAGCATTTTCTCATTGTCCACGCGCTATTGCATTATTTTATGTTTTCATTTACCAAGAGAATTGATTGTATACACACGCATGGCGATTTTACAGTTTAATTTTCAATTTCTCTATGGCACCATAAACCGAGACGGCCACTTTAGAACTGTAACCAGCCCGTTAACGGAGGAGCAGCAAGTGAACGTGATAACAGATTCTGACTCATCCTTTTACCCTATAGTCTCCCAAAGAAAATACTGGCCCCAATTTACACAAGTCTAAAGGTTTGTTGCACAGCTTGACCTCCGCTGGTCCACTGGCAGTACGACTGATGAAGGCAACAAATGGAAATGTGTTGGTCAAATATTAAAGCTGCTCTCTACACTCTCTAAGTGTTGCTAAAGTCTTGACCTCCATTTTACACAAACCATACATCTCTTAAGCAAAAACACTGAGCCTGTGTTTCTCCCTCTCTCCTTCCCAAACACAAAACAAAAAGGAAATTTCAGGGCCTGTCTGTCTCTTTGCATTTCTCTCTTGTGAGACCTGGCAAAACCGACATTTGTTAGGAAGGGAAATGTTTAAATATGAGACGTACATATAACTTTGATACGAGGAGAATGGAGCGAGCCATTTTATATGATTATGCATCGATGAAATGCTTTATCTATTGTTTTATTTTCTTAGCATTTCAATTATATTGCTTACCCACTAGAGAGAAATACTCCAACTACCACCTCTCTAATTAGCACAATGTAATCTTAAATAGCACACTAATAGCTCATGCAGGTAACACCCCCACACCTCTTTAAAACCATAAATTATTTTTGCTTTTCCATATTCACTTCTTACTTGCTTGAATAAGCTACATATTAAACCAACAAGAAGTTATGGGTAATTAATTTTGTCTGGAGTTGCTGGTAGGTGTATTTGCTGACTCTGAAAAGGCTAAGCTAATCGCTTCCACCCTCTAAACTCTTAATCCACATGGAGATTAGTTTTAGTCAATAAACATTTATAAAATTCTGAATTAATAACGCAAATAAAGCATTAGAAACCATGGAAATGATTGTTTTTTTTTTAGCCTCGTGGTCATATTTTTAGCTGTCAGCTGTTATTAGTAGTCCTGCTAACTTTAACAGTAAGCTGCTGAGTCTCAGCTGTCACTCACGAATGACATAACGACATAACATGCTATCAGATTTTATATCCCCACTAACCAAATCAATTCACAACTGTTCTGCACTGTGTGAGTGTATATATGTGTCAAAGAGCTGTCTTTTTTCCTTGCTCTGTTGGCTTGTGCTCAAACCCCTGCTTGCACGCTCATTATAAGAAAGAAGGGATAAAAATGTCAGCTTGATGTCTAAAATGTAAATATCTAGTGGCAGGAAAGAAGTTCCAATAATCTCAAGAAGGAAAGAATGGAGTCCAATGCCAATCTACATGCTCAGTATGATAGTAATACCAAAACCACAGCATTAATGAAGCCAGATTGTTTTTTTTGTTGCTGTATTTTTTTTAAACTGCACAATGTTTGAACATTGACAGATTTATCCAAACAATGATGCATGTTCTTTTTTGTTGTCTGTAAACAGTTCATTAGCTCAGACAGCAACCCCGGGCCTTGAGTGCTTGTAGCTGAAGTCTGAAAAAGTATAACTCTGCACCAGGAGGAGCATTTTCAAAAGAAAACTTGAGCATTTTAATAAATGCCTCATATTCAAGCTTTGCAATCAATATTTCATTGTTCTGGTTTGATGTGAAAATATTGCTGATGTATCACTAGCAGGCCTGGGATACCAAATTAAACAAACAATGCTATTCTATCTCTTGGTGCAGTGATCATTTTCTGTGTGGTCAGGATTGGATTTTTTTTTTTTCTTTAATGTGATATTTGAACTGACTTCATCTCAGTGAAGGGAGAGTGAAGGGAAGAGAGCCCCTCATAAATCATTCCTTGACATTGCTGCTTCATTACCCCAAACTCACTCTCCCCCAACCCCTCTCTGCCGCTCATCAAAACTCCATAATCCCTGTCAAAGCTGTTTTGATTGTAGGTTAAAAGTGATTCACAAACAGGGGAAGAATGAATGAGCAAGGATAGAGGGAGAAGGGGCGGATGAAGATAATTATAATCTGCATGGAGCTCTGTTCCACACACTTACATGATAATTACCTCTTGCTAACTTTCCACAGTGCCATACCTTTTTATATATATATATATATATATATATATATATAGAGAGAGAGAGAGAGGGAATAGAGGTGCTGGGAGTGTGAGAATGGAGCTGCCCCATGATTATAATGCTCCAGATTCTTCCGAATGCAGAGAATCATCCCTTTCTGTGAGCACATAGGTGATCTGATCATTCCATTTTAGAAGCTGCTGTCTGAATAAAAGTTGCTACACTTCAAATGTTGGTGGACCAAAAGAAAAACAGAGGGTACTGCTGCAGATCATTAGGGATGAGGAACAGATCTTACTTGAAACTTCTTGAAGGGGAGAAAAGGGATAGGGGGAAAAACAGCAAGGCAGCACTATTTTATAAAACATTGTATACAGTGAAACAATCAAACTAATCTGATTCACAACTACTGGCTTCCATATTTAAGTAGTTATCTGACTGCCTAACAATTAATCAGCGTTACAGTGTTGAACCTGGTAGGATCCACTGATCGTGAAAACTACCACTAAATACTACTTGGTGGAACTAATGTACCACCTCTGCCATTTGTCAATAAAATACTAGACTACTATGAAAAAAGAAGAAAAAAAGCTAACTACACCATAGAAATAAACATGGAAGGAGATGATTTGGTTGCTATGCTTGCATACACAGCATTGATGGTTATTGAATGAGAAGATAAGACTCCAACTCAAAGAGACATCAAGGGGGCTGAACTATGTCATTACCTGCCCATTGCAGGCCCCATAGAGGTTCCTGAAAAACATTCTCATTGCAGAGCCATTCCTGGTAATCCAGTCACGTTCCAACAACCAAGGCCCGTTAAATTACTTCGAAAACCCACTTAAAAACTGCTGGTCCCAACAAGGTCAATGACCATTAACATGAACACACAGACACAAGGAGGAAAGTGGTGAAGTGACAGCAGACCAACATCATTTGTTTAGGCTAGTAATCTTATATAAGTTGTTTGTGCTTTTGCTTCAGTTTAGTTGCTTGGCTTGCTTTTTATCTAAATTAATATAGATACGTAAAAGTGCAACTTCATAGAACTAGGATGCTCACCATCTGTATTTGTACAGATGTGTAAAAATAAAGTAATGTGCTACTCCCTTTTTGCAGAAATACTGACATGAAACTGAGAAACTGTCTTAACCTACTTTATGCCACTTTGACACATTGATAATGAGCAGTGTCTGTGCTTACATCTCAGTAATTATATCATTATATGATAATTAATTCAACTTAGTAATAATATTTACATGCAATAAGTTGAATGACTGATTTTTGACATGTAACTGCTTAGTAAGTGGCAAGAGCTTTCTTTTTAGTAAACTACTCCTAAAACTCTACATGTCAAATTCTGAATAAGTGTGGATCTAGGTAAATAAAAAAAATGAGTAGCACAGTTATCTTTTTTAGTTACTTCACATCTGTGGCTCTAAAATTTGATTTATATGTCACAGCAAATCCTATGAAACCAACACAGAACATTTCGGGGCTGGTAATGAGCTAAGAAATAATGTGATGATAATGATGATAATGAGCAACAACGAGCAGAGGATCTCGAGTTTGTCATCAAATGGATGAGAAAATAACCAAAGTGTTTAAAAGTATGTTGTATGAAAGATTGGATCCACCCTAAACCTTTCATAAAACTGACTCTTTTTGTTGACTGATAAAGTAGAATTTAGTTTAATTTAGTGTAGTTCCGACTAGTTCTTCTGATGCAGGTTATCTAAACTTAGGTCTAGAAGTATTTGAACTTTGACAACTTTCATTTAATTTGACCTTTATAGTCCACCACAGGAATGTTCAAAATAGGAAATCAAGTTGTAATCAAAGCGTAGACGTTCAAGGTTAAGTTAAGGAGGTTTCACTCAATTTTGTAGCATTTGACTGAATGTGAGCAGAGAGTATAGCACCAATGGTTAATCTTGTTTCTTCTGTCAGCAATCACATCATCAAGAAACAGAGCTTATTCCACTGGCAGCCAAAGATGCCTGAACCATAACACTGCCTCCACCATGTTTGACAAATGAGCTGTTTCTTTCCTTCTCCAGCCATCACCTTTTTTAGTCACTCTGATCAAGCTTAACTTAGTTTCATTTGCGCAAAATCTAATTCCTGAAAATGCAACGTATTTTTAAGTTTTTTTTTTATTTTTTTTTTAGATGTTTTCTGCCAAAGTCTAATCTGGCTTTCGTCTTTGGCATCAATGCAACAGCATATGTACTGCGAATCAAAGGCCAAAATATAAAAATCCAAAATCTAAGAAACAAAACTCAAAATATATCAATTATGACTCACAATTACAATTATAAATTATGACTCTCCCCGGGTCCCTGCTTAATTATATATGATAAAGTTGTTAATGCCATTGACAAACCTCCATCTAAGTTGATGTAAGACCCCGAGTCATTCAGTAGCCAGTGAACTACTGGATCTCGGCTAATCCCACCTTCACACCGTAGACTGGCCCGGTGCTGATTTGACACTTGTTTTACAATTGCAACCGCAAAAGACTGTGATAGACAGTTTGAAACTGAGACGTTTTTAAAACTGATGGTGAGCACATAAAATTTTAACAAAAAATATTTATTGCACTTTCAGTCAGAAAGGTTTTGGGTTTGAAATGACAACATATTTCTGTTCCTGAATGTTCCCAATAGATTGCACCTTGCTGTAAACCCTCTGTATTTAAATTCATTCAGGTGTCTTGATTGTATGTTTTGACAATTATACTCCTTTTTTCCGAGAATTCTTGAATCCTGTTGATGTGAAGGAGTTTTCCTAATCAAAGAAAGGATTCTAATATCGTTCACTTTAGTTGTCTTCCATGGTCTTCTACCAGTTTTTTTTTTGTCTTTTTAAGAATGTAAACCGTTTATTTAGCTACACCTAAAATATATAGCCTCTCTGTTATAGATTTGTTATTTTTAAAGCATTATGATGTCCTCCTTCATTTGCATCGACTTCATTTTGGGCAGTTCCTTTCAAACAGCTGTCAAATACCAACTTGATACAAAGACTACACCTTTTATCTGCTTTTTTTTTCTTAAAAGTAACAAGCTAGTGGACTATACCTGACTATTAACTTCCTTTCACTGAATTGTGTGAATACATTTGAGCCCCTTTACTTAAAAAAAGGCTGTAATTCCTATACAATAATTGCCATTATTTTATGAATGCTCTTAAATTAAAATTGAAAGTCACACTTCGATCACATTAGTATTGATTTTTGTTTTTAAATCAACTGTGGTGGTGTACAATGGCAAAATAATAATTAAAATAATACAAATCTGTCAATGTCTAAATACATCTAGATCTAACTGTACATCAGTCCTAGCGTTCAGTGAGACTACAGTTAGAAAATTACTCATTGTGCAGCAGAGCTCAGAAGTTTATTTCCTCACTAGTATTCAGTGGGTATTGAATCACAGTGCAGCATTTAAGTCTTGTCCCTAATTAGGTAATGTACACGTCTTTTACGTCAGACTATCTGCTAATAACCTACATTAAAACCATGCTGCTGTAGGGCAAAATGAACTTAACAACTTAGGTCATCACTGCAGTAAAAGCAGTGAAACAAAAAAGTGCCCTATATCACAAACCCCAGGGTTTTGTCAATAGTAATGAAATATCGCAGAGTAACAGAGTGAGCTTTTCAGGTCATGGAAAACTGTAGGTCCACAGCCATCATCACCCACCCTGCTGTATTAACCCTTTAGTCAACGCTAGAGAGCTCTCACTGCAGTGGCAGGAAGTGAGCAGCAAGCTTTGAAGGTTTAAGTAGGACAAAGATGTTGTCAAACTGCAAATCTGGTAAGCTACATGCAGGACTCAAACATTGAAACATGAGTTATTCACTAAGTTTTGCACATGTATACTAATGAGGCTCATTAGCTGAGAATCTGAGTGAATTTTTGAGAAGAGAAAAAAAAAAAAAAGAAAAAAAAAAAAAGGGAACCAATTGGGGCTCTTGTGGCATTTCAAATCAATGTGCTTACCCAGCACTGCTAGGAGCGATTCATCTCCTGAGGATGAAAGCAAACAAATGCTGCCTGGAGAGGCTGATGGTAGCTGTCCATGGTGCTGAATTTACCCTCCACCGCTTTCTTTCCCTCACTGCCGTTACTGTGTGCCCGTGTCGTGTGGAGGCACACATTGCAAATGTTAACGATGACTGTCAAAGCAACACTGCTGTTGCAAGCAGCACCACACAGTAGCTATTATGTCTCTGTTGGCTGAAATACTGGTCATCGCTGTGTGCGAGTAGCAGCGTTTGAAGTCAACATGTCCGTTTTACCGTTTCAATAAAAGCATTAAAAGTGTCCCGGCGGGAGATATACAACAACAGAGCCGTGACCCGCTCAGATACGTGTCAAATCTATTCACACCAACACTAATCCTGCCTAACAAAGTCATACATTAAGCCCTCAACTGTCTACAGGAATACAGCAGCTCGTGCGGAATGGTACGTGGGAAGAGGTTGCAATGATTCATCACATATTTGCACAAATCCACAACCGCAGTATTACATCAGTGAAATAAACCTAAAGGTTATTTTCTCTTCTGAGATTGGAATGTCCAGGCCATCAGAAGAGTTGTCCTGAAACCTACATTGATGGAATTTTTCCATGACTTTTAAGCATCTCCGGCATGCTGAAATGCATTTTTCTTTAAATTGAATTTTACTCATTGTGCGGGCACACATCCATTGTTGTCTTTATCCATGACAATTCATTAACTCATCACAGGATTGCTCTTTTATCTTCCATGGTTATGAGGCAAAAGGGGTCCACTCTCTCTTTTTATTTTTTTCCTTCAGGAAATAATCCTCTGTATTCATGGCATGGATAAACAATCCCAACTAATGAAGCATTACTTCACATGAAAGAAAGGAGAAAGATGATTTTAATTTAGAATGTGTCAACAGTTTTTGAGAAGCATGTCAAAATGCTGCAGCGGTTTGGAAATTAACAGCGAGCTGGTTTCTTTTCGAGAGCTTCCGTTCCCTCTGTAATAGAAGAAGCTGTCACTTTGCTATTGAAGATTTCAGCCGCGTGTTCTGCTGCATTTCACACAACATGGATCTCTCTGGTGCTTCCTCAGATCTATTACTGTTTCTATTAGTTATTCAATTTCATATTGCTCTAATAAGGATACTTTATGCCTTTATATAATATTAATTTCACACATTTAAAAGAGGCCCAAGGCTCAAACTGTTTTACTAATTTTCCAAGTGGGTTTCACAGTTTAGAATATTAATTCTCGTTTTCAGCGGATTCATTTAATCCCAAAGTGGCCTGCTGGTATACTGACATGAATTAAAGATGGCTGGAAATTTAGGAATTTGTCCTAAACTACAATGATTTCACCCTTAAAATCACAACTACAGCTGGCATCGTCTGTGTGGGGGGCTCAAAAATGAACCAGGCTACTAAAGTACTGAGAGTAATGAATGTCATCGACGGTCTCAGTCAACAGATCTCTCGCTCCCAATACACGTTGTGCCACTCGGCTTTTCTCTACCCTTCTCTTTGTATCTTATATGGATTTTGATATTCCCTTTCATAAGAGGCTTTTGCAATAAACTGAAAAGTCTTAGTCCAAGAATGCGTTTCTTCCAAGTCCCTTTAGGTAACGTAAGAAATCAACACAAAAAAATGAGCTCAATTCAATTATCTTCCTCTGTACTCAGGGGTGCCAAAGAACCTTTAACAAAATTGAGGTGGCCATAGTTGATACAGCTAAGTGGAGGAATCTCTTTCACATATTTAGTGGGGGCCAAATAGAAATAAAGACCATATCTTGCAGTCGAGAACCCGAGGACATGATTTAAAATCAAAAGGGATAATCTTCGAGAAGTCTCAATAGCTTCAGGTCGATTGCAGGAGCAATGTATTGAATTTACAGAGCTTTTCTTGCTTTGTTCACAAGGAGAGATGACGGTCTTAATGTAGGCTCTTGTCTTGTCTTCTTCCAGCATGTTACACCCAACTTAATGTGGAACCACTGTTTCTGCTATGGTAAATCGCAGACATGTTTTGTTTTTTGTTTTTTGCTTTCACGCTCAAACCTTTTGCTCAAAACTCTTCACACATTTTAACATCTTTTTGGTCACTTTTCATGATGGTCTTTAAGTGAATTCATTAAAGTGAGCAGGCTCTGTCAACTCTTTACATGTGTAGATTTTAGGGCAACAGTTTTTTTTTTTGTCCCATACAGCCTATATGATCGTATCCTTTTGTACGTAGAGAATATCACGTATGTTTAATACCTTACACATAATACCTTGGGTTGTTAATCATATGAGCTCTTATTTATTTGCAAATGTCAGTTTGATCAATAAAAACACGGATACTGAACATACTCTATATTCGATTACATTAGAAAGTGAACGATGCAGAAGTTAGAGAAAAGTGACGACCCCTTTGCTGTCAACTCGCACACATGTTAGTGTTCCAGTTTTATTCTTTCTCCAGTTGCTATAAAGTCATCAAGGAGCCAAATTAACATTTAGAAGTTGATAACACCAATTGCTCAAAATAATTGGTTTCCTGGCCAGACTTGTGAGTAAAGAAATTTCCTTTTAGCATTTATCAGTGTGCTTGGATGCTTGAATGATTTCATCTTTTGATTTTTCCATTCATCTGCCTGTTACATTTGAGTTACCTCTCTGAAATATGTTTAAGCCTACTTTATGTTCAACCATTTCAAGTTTTTTTTAATTATTTTATTTTTCGCCACCAGGATTGCACCTACCTACCGACACTGAGAACAATACACTGCATTCATTTATCATTCATATGAAACGCTCGCTCCGCAGTTTTCTCTAATGTCTAACTCTTTTTCCTTCACTGCAGCAGCCATGTTGCACTTTTGTCTGAATATGTGAATGTATTGTATTCATTATATGATCACAATCATATGTGCAGTTCAAGCGAACTAAAATAGGATAGTCACTTCCGCTTATTATGCGTTGCCGTGGTGAATCCCGGTATCGGAGCGCCACTGATGATGGATTTTTATAGTCGTGTTAACTCAGAGTTAACATACTCAGAGTTATTGAACCTAATCTGATCATCTTTCCTGAAACTGAAAGTTAGTTATTTTTCTCAGAGTTAGTTTTTTGACTCCGAGTTTGTTGAACCTTGTCTGTGAAACAAGCCCCAAACATGTTTTCTTTGTTTGTTTTTTTAACCGCAGGAGTTAGTAATGCTCTAAACTGCATGTAGTCATCAAGAAGTTTTATTTACCAGGTTTAACAGACAGACTTAACAAAAAAGGGAATCAGGAAACTTCGAAAAGTAATGGAAGAAAAAGAAAGTGCTCAGATGATCAAGAAGTGAGATATGCCATAAATAAAATGGGCCAAAATAAATTAAAGCCGCGCAGTCCATCATGTTGTCGTTCTAGTCTTTTGTTGCAGCTTGAGCTTGTTTGTTTTGCACTTTAATACGATGCTGATGTTGAGTGAATGAGTGTGTTCTTGTGCCTACACAGAAGATGTCATTTATGTACCCACTCCTCCATTTTGGCCCCGGGTCCATTATATTTAGCATCCAAAGCCTCCTGAGTGCGTACATGCCTGTATTTTAGGCTTATGATTGTATCACTCAGTATGGACTTTAATACCAGGTGTAAACAGGGGCATAGACTTTGTGGAGGAATTCATGGCAATGCAAAGATAGAAAGGCAGAGGTGGACAGATCAGTGCAGCATATTGGAGCCTGTTGTGGGCAGGGACAAAAAGAATAGAGGGGAATCAGAGCAGATAACACTCTATATCATGTCTGATCCAGTTTGCTGTCATCATCCTGCTCCTGTGGGAAGCAATTTGCTTGTTTTCCTCACGGCTCCAGAAGCAGGGGCAATGCCGGCACCTCCTCCACCCTGAAAATGAAGAGACCTCCGCTGAGGAAATCACCCCTCAGTTTGGCCTCTCCACTTCCTAGATCCCTCATCTCCAGTGCCATAACCTTTGAAAGCACCTGCCGTGTGGCCATTATCAAGGCGCAGGGGCTTTAAGCAGGGGAAGATGGATCTAGAACCTGTCCCCAGCCAAAGCCCCACATATCCCTCCTCTGTATTCCACACCATTACTCGTCTAGCTGCCCGCCTAGCCGTCATGCCTCCTCTTTCTCCCTCACTGCTTTCCTCCCACTTTTCTTTTGGTAGCCACCGCACTACATGGCTGTAAAGGGATATAAATATCTGGAGGCGTGAGCTACAACCAATAAAGCAAACTGATGTGGAAGGGTGTGACAGACGATCACACTACTTGAGGTCCATGAAGGCGATTTATTCACTCATTTAAGGTTGGTAAGGCCTTAAAGCAGTCAACTGGAAGCAGAAGACAAATGGACATATAGCTTGGTAAAGGTTTACACTAGAGGCATGACTCCGTATTTGTTGCAGATTTAAACAATTGTCCCTTTACTAGCCCTGTTTAATATTTTGAACAAGTTGTTACGATGGATGACCAATGCTGATGGGAACAAAATTCAGAAATCTCCAGGGATGAGCGAAATGAATGCCAAGCTATCTGTAAATGACATCTAATACTGGCTCCAGTCAGTTATCTGCTAATATTGTTGGACGGAGTACCCTTGCATAAGTAAACTGTTAATCATTTGAAAGCGCAATGGAACAGGCATTTGTGCTAAGCTTTGAAGTGCCACGTGGGGCTTTGTTTGTAGGGCCCAGCAGGTGGCCCAAAACAAACCTGCAAAGTCGCTGCGCTACCTCCACATCACACCTTCCTACCTCACCGTCTTTTATCTCCAGGCCCCCATGAAACAGCCGCTCTGCGTGTGCTCACAGTGCATCACATCAAAACACGCATTTGAAAGCAGACATAAGCAACGTTGTTATCAGCAATCCTTAAAGAACTCAAACGACTAAACATTTCACGCTGTGATTTTTGCTTTGTGCATATTTCTCAGCCAGTACACACTGAGATGCTTCAAGTTGGGGAAGAAAATGGAGTGTCAACAGACTCTATTACGGAGGGCGCAACAACACTCAGGTTTATTCATTCGTATGGAGACAGATGTGCAGCTTTCAAGCCAATAAATGAGTGACTGGCGTCAGTGTTTCAATTACACATTTCTCAACCCACGTTGGCTTCGTTCCCATCTCACCATGACAGGTTATGTCTTCGCTGGACATTGCTAGAATTTGAATTATGAACAAATGCACCTTTGGGAAAACTAATTGCCAAGATCATTCAGCAGCTCGGAGAGTGAATCAATAAAACTTTAAAGGATAATTAAACATACAAAGGGTTCTGCTGCTTGTTTTTCAGATTTCTGTTGATTTTTGCTGCTCTTTCATAAAATGCTGATGTGCTCGTTGTAATCCCTCTACAGTGCTGTCTTGTTACTTTTCTGCATGTTGTTTCTAATGAATCAGTGATTAATAAATGTGACGCTCTAGTGGCATCAGTGACACAAAGCCAGACTCCGCAGGTTAACCCTTTTCACCCAGAGACTGCGTCATACTGGCATGAAAAGGTGCTCTCAAACTCCATGCAGAGGATCAAATCAGTCCATCACAGGGACAGTGAAAGGCTGCCTAATATTGTCATTCAGGTGAGCTGTCAGAATCCCAAAGGCAAGCAATCTAATAACAAAAAAGTACCACCAAGTATTCAGCCACGGTAGTCAGAGAGGCAGAGATCAGCTGGACAGGCTGCTTTTTGAACTTTGCTACTCAAAGCTTGCTTTTGCTCCAACCCTCCAGAGAGGTGCCTCCACCAGCTGAAGCCAGGTCCCCCACCTATCTGATGCCAGCTGAATAACCAATGACCTGCGCCGACTGTGGACTGCAAAGTAGATAAAACGGACTGTCTTTAGATCTTGGACAGCCATAATGCTTTTCTAAAGAAAATCAGTAGGGAGGGAATACTGCGTCTTTGTAGGAACACGGGGAATCCACAGGAGGTGGAATGAAGAGGGGATCACCAGTGCATCTTTATGGTGTGACCGCTGTATGTAAGTGGCTTATGACTGCACTTACTGCATCAGTTTAACACCCCATTCTACCACCATTCCTGAGCCTAACAAAGGTGCAACTGTGAGGAGGACTAAAGTCGGAGCAAGCTAAAAGTACGATGCCTTTTCCATGGGCCGTCAATGCTACTTGCATTGCTGAGACAACTTCAGATGGTTGTGACCTCCTTAAGCTGTGTGAGACAAGGTTTAAATGGGACTTAATGCACAGACACCCTGAGCTGCCTTGAAGCTAAACAGCAGACAAAAACATTAATGAAGGAAGTCAAGGGGAAAATGTAAGTACAGTAGTGTTAATTGACCTGACAGACACCTCCAGTGGCTCTTGCTAAAGAAAACCGGTGGCATGGCACTGATCAGCTGTGGTACGCGTGTGTGGCACGTTTATTGTGTCGCTGGCGGCCTGAAAACCCCCACAGACTTCCCTTCCTTTGTTTGGATGCCCTCACCTTATCCACACGACGCTCCTCCCTCTGCGTCCTCAACCTCTCCATTCATCTGTCATTCAGCAAAGCCCCACTTTCTTTTTTAAACATACTTTTAGCCGTGTGCGCACACTCATTCACTGGTGTACTTATGTGCATTGTTTCATTTCAGAGGATATCACTTAGTCCCAGTCCCAGCAGCACTGTCCCCAAAAAGCCTCCTCCATCAGCGAGAGAGAGGAGGTGTGTGGCGGAGGGGGTATCAGTGCGTTAGTTGACCCTCCGAGGTGACAAAATGCACATAAGCCGTGGCACATGAACACATCAGCCCCCTCAGCCACACTGGAGTGCTTCCAAATAACACCACGGTAAGTCGGAAAAGCACGGAGAGTCCGTAACAGAGAACCTGCTCGTACCTTTGTTTCACAGGGTTTACTCACATTTCCCAGAGACACTGTATATTCAGAAAATGCTTTTTGAAGTCAGCATCTGTCTCCTGCATTTTTTACAATGTATATTGTAAGAATCCTCCTCTTAACATGGCATCGCTAAGGAAAAGCGCACTTCAGCGTTTGCGTCGAGTAGCTCTTAAGGCACGGGGTGGGGGTGGGAGGTAGGAGGTGGGGGTAGGGGGGCGCAGGCGAGTAGTAATTGGGTTTGATTTAATGCAGTAATGTATCCAACACAGCTGTCGTGTTAAACAAGCTTGTGCATACAAGTGCCATCCATTTACCTCTGGTGATAATGTGCTGTCTAAAATGCACTCCTTGTTTTGTTTTTTTTTGTTTCCGTTTTTTTTCTTGTCAATTAAAACCACGGAGTGCTGGAGTTGTTTGTTTTGTTCAAACCTAATTCATTAGCTTCAGATATTTTCATACATATAGTGTTGTCTTGTGTAGGCGCTTAACTGTACAAGAAAACATGTTAAGTTGTGTTGGATACGAGCAAAGATCTGCCTGAAAGTGAACTCCCCTCTGGATGAGATGACAAACTGATCTATGTATCTGTTGATGTATCTAACAAGACACTAATAGAGAAAGAACACCATGCGGATCACTGGGGAAGAAAAACTGTTCTCATCATTTATTAAAGTTTTCAAAATGCACTCATACTGTTTTGTTAAAGTCTTTAAGAAGTTTCGTAAGGTAGAGCAAACTCCTCTGGGAATTCTGCTTATCTGTTTTTACTTCTTTTTTTTTTTTTTTTTAAGGCTCGATCTGGTGGAATTATTTAATTATTGATAAAAGAAAATTAAAAAAAAAAAAAAAAAAAAAGAAGAAAAAAATACATAGTGCACAGGAGGTTTTTGGTTACAGCAGATGTGGGGCAGCTTGTCAACCAGAATCACATCATCCTCGGTCGACCAGAACCATTAGTAAGCCAAAACCCATTTGCATCTCTCCCCTTGTCGGGTGCCATTATAAAGAATACATGTCTTCAGCACGGAGCGCTGATGTGTCAGCACGGATGACGGGATCAGACCTGGCGTAAAGTCAGACCATGCAGCCATCCAGATATGCGAAGACTTTGGGGAAAAAAAACAAAAGTATGTTGCTACTAAATAATCTTTATTAACCAGGCATTGATGACAACGGCGGGCCGACAGCAATGAGGACAAGTTACACCTTGCAGGGATGAATGTTATTAATACACACGGAAACTAGAATGGAAACAAACACGCTGCTATTCCAGCTGGTCTCAGCTGTGCAGCTTAATACCCGCTCAACCTTGTAAACCAACTCAGAAACAGAGGTTCATTTTCATATATTTCGTTTCATTCAGTCAGGTACCCCAAAGTGGCAAGTGGTTGTCACCTCTCTGGAAACATAAACCCAGCAGTGACCTTTCTGTGTTGGAATAACCTGAGGACATGGAGTAGGATTATCCGTCCCAGAGCATAACTTTGCCATGTTTGCATGTAAAAGTAAAGCTGGGGTGTATTATCCAGACCAGTATATACCATGATGGGCTTTAAAGTCTTTGACCTATACTTCAAAACGAATAAAAGCCATAGGATGTGGTTAAATCGAAGGTGTTTAAATGTGTGGAAATACATTTGTTCTATAATGTACATTCAGTAACTTTTAACATGCCATTCATAAAGCTCCTCTTGCTCCACTGTGAAGACGTTACATTTATGTTAAAGTTTTGGGACAAGATATTGAAACATAAATGAAACTCAAATGCAAAATGACTGTTTCCATTACATGTTTGTTATACAACAGAGTCCTGCTTTTCTCCTTTCACCATAAATCCTAACAAAGACGTCCAGAATACATCTTTGTATTTGGCAGTTTAATTTCAGTTTCTGCACTGTAACTAGCAATCATCATTACTTTTATTCCCTCCAAAAGACAGACGTCTGCAATGAATAGAATTATTCGTTGAAGCAGACACATCTGAGGGGAAATCTGAGAGGCCATTGGCTTTCTCGGAGGAGCAGTGGATTCAAAAGTTTGGGATGACTTTCACAGCTTTTGATGAGTTATGCAAAGTAATAACTCCTCATGTTGTCCACAGGAGCTAGTTCATATATATATATATATATATATATATATATATATATATATATATATAAATCAACCTAGCCCAGTATTGCATAATATCTATTTTTCTAATTACCAGAAAAGCAATGTATGTACATATAAAATATTATATATGTTGCAATATATGTGAGCTTTTGCGAAACTAGTATATTTTCAAGATGCATATTTTCAATTTGCAATTCCAGTTTATGTAATTTCAGAAGTGCCAGATATGGACCTACTGGGAAAAGGCCAGGCGCACCGTCAGTTTGCACGTGACCAGCATACGTTTGGATTAATATGGAACCAACTAAACACAACATTTTGAGTTTAACCCATAGCTAAATGTTAAAATAATCCTCAGTGTGTTGTCAGGACAAGGAGAGGTTTCGCTCAAACCGGAAGTACGCTGCAGTGTAAATATTTACCCTGCAAGTCAGTAGAGCCAACATGAAAATAAATCATTTTTGTAACCACAGAAAGAAAAAAGAAAAAAAAAAAACGTACATCTTCTAAAACACATCTATTGAATCATGTTGTCATTAAAGTATTTAAAAAGGGACCTCAACATCTAATTCAGCACTCTGGCTTGTACTTGGATCACCATTATTGACATGAACTGACACTTTAAGGGCCACTTTAAGTTACACAGACTGTCAAGATATTCTAATGGCCCTAATGAGCGACTCAAATCTGTCACATAGGCCTGTTGCAATTTAACTAAAAGCTCAAAGTCACAACAGAAACACCAATATAATTATTAGGATCAAATTAACATCATTAAAGAGAAATTGAACATGCAAATTATTGCTCAAGTAATAAGTTTTTTTTTTTTTAATGGAAAAACATTCAAAGATGATGCCATTGATGCAGCAATTTAACTGCAGGTTTCCTGAGGTCAAATCCAGCAGCTCTGAGAATTTAAAGACCTTTTTAGAAGCCCTACGAAGGGCCAAGAGAGCTCAAGTGA